>VWZX01010413.1:38043-310644 GCA_013399015.1 Galbula dea
GGGGGGGGGGGTGTGGGGTGTTTGTGGTTTTTGTATTAGGCAGGTGTAATTTAGTTGTTGGCATATGAGGCTTAAGAAAAGTGTTTATTTGGTTGTTTGGGGGTTTCTTTATTTTTTTTTTCCCTTTCCAGAATGAAAAATCAGCTTGACCTGATGAATATAGCATCCAGCTATGAAAAACCAGCAGAGTACACCCAAAAGAAGATGGATATCAAACCTGTGGTTAATGAAATCTTGGCTTTAAAGTTCACGCCTATTAATGCGGGCATTGTTAAAGGTAGGAAAGAAGGACGAGATTTGGGAAGTCATTCGAGGTAGCCGCAACTTGCGGAAGTAATTGCTAATAAAAAAATCTGCGTGGCAAAAGCATGCGAGTGTTAGCAAGGATCTGAGCAAATTCATAGATGATAAATTCATCGAGAGCTTTTAAGTGCATTTATGAATGTGCTTTGTCTAGAAAGTCCCTAGGCTGTGTTTTTAGAACCTGGGGGAAGTATCATTACAACCTTTCTACATACTAGTATCACCACTGTCAGAAATGTGTTGCTGGACTAGATGAGCATTTGTTGCGGTTGTAATATTAAGTACTTTAAGGAATCTTTCAGTGTTTTCCATACTTAATAAACTCTCCATCAGCACTGTATTCTTTCTAACAGATCTACCTTCAGGAGGAAATGAGAACTCAGCAGGAAACACTCTATTTAAAAATAACATGAAGCAATCGCAGGACCAGAAGAATATACCCAGCACATTTCTTGTAAGTTATTGGCTATGGGATTACAACACTATACCGTTTTCTTAATTTTGTCTTATCAAATGAATGATAATGTCTGCCTCAAACATTTTTCAGCCTGTAGCGGGACAAGAGGAAGCACAAGCAGATGGTAGCAGGATCTGTACTCGCTTAATGTCAATATCGGAAATGTCAGCATTTCAAAACATGAGTCATGAGGTATGATTGAATATCTGTTACAAGTATGGCTAAGTTACTTTGTTATGACACAACTTTCTAAATAAGCTTTTGTAATCTTTTCCAGTTTTCTTAGTTGAAATTTACCATTCCAATTCTAGAATGTAAATTGCACTAGGTTATTAAAACTGTCAGGACTTTACTTTCTCTTTTTTCTTCAGAAAGCTGGAACTTAATCTTAGTACTGACTTCAAATACTTACATTTTTGTGTGGCTTTCTAATCCAAATAAGCTTCTCTCTTGCCTATTTGAAGAGGAAGTCATCTGCCTGTTTTCTGAAGATAATAGATTTCGCTCCTCTAAGACTATGTAAATTCCTGAATTCCTGATTCGGTCTTCTGTATTTCCTTTCCGGCGATCTAGTTATACAACTAGATTTTTTTTTTATTTTTTTTTTTTTCCCCCACTTACTAGAAAGGTCCATGGGGGTGGATGGGTGAGTATTGTTCTGTGTGGAGCGATTCTGGTTACAGTTGGTGAAGCGTGGCTGGCAGTGAGTCATGTAATGGATGTTCTGAGAATATTGGCAAATGATTAAATGAAAATGTTTCATAGATCCTTTAAATACAGAATTTTCTTTTGCTGTATTATTTTGGAGAACATCATCCGTTTCCTATTCCCATTGAGAATACAATTTACATAGTTATTATATGTAGTAAAAAAAAACAAAAACAACAACAACAAAAAAAAACAACAAAAAAAAACCACCACCAAAATTGGATTCAGATGGTTATTTTTATGTCACATCGAGACTTTGTCACTTAATGTCTAAGGTAGTATTTTCCCGCTTTTGGCTATTTCTAATTTTGGCAGTGACTTTAAATACAGTTTTCTATAGTCTCCTATTTCAAAACCTATTCTGTCATCAGGGTTCCATGTGTATCTTGTTCAGTTGTTTTTAAAGAACGTTTTCCCATCATGACTTGTGCTCTGTTGCCTTGTAGCAGCAATGGCAAAGTACATCGTAGATGCTACATAATATAGGAGAACTTTTCATCAGTCTTAAGACTGTATGTGAGTTTTATAACTTCTGAATCTACAAGTGTCACTTCACTTGACTAGTTTCTTTTTTCTAATTGTAGGAGTTACGTTACAAATACTACATGGAATGTCAAAAGCTCACCAGCGAGTTCAAGACGCAAACTTTACCTGCAAATTTGAAGTATAAATGTGTAACTGCTGAGGCTTTGAAGGATAAGCCGTCAGGAACTCCTCTTGAATCTTCACCTACCAAAGCAAATAACACAGAAAAAGTTAAAATGAGAGCCCTGGAAAGAGCAGATGGCTTTGAGAGAAGCTGTTCTGGAACCAGTAATTGCAGCATCCCACCCACAAATACTAACTTTTCTGAAACAAGTGGTGACTTTAAATTATTTTGTGAGAGAAGTTCCCAGGAAGTAACCACTCTAGCCTTATCGGAAAGCTCTAAAGATTTAAAAGAAAAATTGCCAATGAAGGCATCAGCAGTTGTTGTTTCCACTGAAATGGACGCACATTCTGGCACTTCATCTGGCTTTAACCCAGCAGCATCAGTAGCTGTTACTGCTTCAAGTTCAGAATTTCTAGATGTTTCTGCAGAGGGACGTTCTGCTTCAACTTTTTCTTTCAGTGCATGTAACAACTCATTACCCAGGCTTATAAAAGATGCAGGAACATTTTCCTGTAAGAGGAAAGAGAGGAAATTTGTTTTCCCTCAGTTTTATCTGGGAAGATGTGATCATGCAGATAAAAGTGATAAGCAGGATGAAAGCAAATGTAGAAAACATGGTCCTGCAACCAAAGCCACTGTTTCTGATGCTTCAACCGGTCCTAATTTAGACTCAGCAGAAAGTGAGAAACCAGATTTTTCATTTTCCTGTGGCAATTCAGACAGAGATTATTTACCTGGATTGGGAGTCAGCAATTCATTTAAGGCTTTACCGTTTTCCTCATTCTTTAGCCAGTCCGATAAGCCATCTGACAAAAATACATCATCTCATGTGAGAGAAAAAACACCTCCTGCAAAGGAGACTGCAGAAAAAGGTCCACAGAAACCCTCTGTCTCACGGGAGCAAAAAGCTAATGCCTCAGAATCTGTCACAACTGTACTTTGCAGTACTTCAGAAAGCAACGCTGCAGCTGTGGTGAATGGTGATGTCTCCAAGTCCCACCTTCTCCCCAGTAATTCTGTGTTTTCCTTCAAAAATAACTGTTTTCAGTTTGCTTCACCGGTATTTTCATTTGGAAGTATTGTCAGAAATACCTCTGATTCACTCATTTCCTCTATGTTTTTGTCTGGAAATGGTACTGAAAAAATGGAAAAAGAGAAGATGAAATCTCTTGAGAAAGTACAAGCTTCCCTAAATTTAGAGGTATGTTCAGAGCGTGCAGAGTCTGCCTCTAGGCATAGTCATCCAAAATGTGAAGGTTCATTCTTGCCTACGAACTCCTCTAAGAAAACCAAAAGTGCAGAAATGGCTGCCGATAGTAATTCTTCTAGTAGCCAGCCTCTATGTTCTGTTGACTTTCCTGCAACGTGTGAGAATGCGTCTTCTACTCAACTTATGACTACAGCAACAAAACAAGAAACAAAAGTGAAAGATGAAGAAAGTGAAACTGTTGATGAAAGCGGCTCTTGTTGTTCTTGGAGAGAAGATGAACCCGAGTCTGTACTGTTTCAGAATGCGTCTTGCTCTGTTCCTGGCACGTGCAATGATCCATCTTCAGGAGGAGATTCTGCGCATACAGTAAATGAAGCAGGAGGAATGCCAAGTGACAGCGATTCTGACACTGAAGAGCTAAGTCAAACATCTGTCTCTACTGATACCAGCAGTACATCGGAATATTTTTCTGTTGCTGAAGACAAAATGTCTTCTAGAAGGAAATCAGAAAGATGGAGAGAGTGAAATAGAAGATACTTAAATAAGCTGGAATTAAAGAAATTCTATTTAATACATTAAAAAGGGAGGATACCTGTGATTTTTACAGCTGTTACCCTCCCTGATTCTTGCCAACTGTGGTATCTTTCTGTTAGAAACATAACTGCTTATCAGCAAGTACAATGTACTGAAGTGATTGTTTGTTTTGGTTTTTTTTATAGTACAAACCCAAACTGAAGGAACAACCAAAGATGTCATGTCTTGTTAAAGACTCAAGTATGACCTTATATACTGTATCTTTAACAATGCTGACCTTTTGAAAAGTGCCACTGGAGGTATGTGTGGGTGATGAGAGACTGAGGTGTCGCAGAAAGCAGGTTCGGGAAAGCCTCAGCAATGGGGAGCTGTTTCAGTACAGCAGCACTTGCACTAGAGTTAAATCGGTAAGACAATAGCATTCACCTCATAGGGAGGACAGCCATGAGTAAAGTAAAAGGACATTGAAGGGTGTTGCTGAAAATTGTTTTGCGTATCTCCCTCTGGCTGGTTTCTTTTTCCATGATGTATTTAATATATAGTGACGGTGCCTCTTCCAGTGTAATACCAATAATTTGTTACATGCTTTTGAAATGGAAACACCGTACCAGTGTTGTTTGTTAGACATTGCAGAAGAGTGGCAGCTACTGCTATGAAATGCTGCCTTTATGAAAAGCAACTGTAACAGCTAATTTTCAGCTCCTTTTGGCAATAGTTTGTGAATCAGTGGACAGATAGTAACTTGCTGTTTTGATGAAGGCATTAGGAGAATCTAGCTTTTGAAACAAAAATCTCCTTTTAAAATTTGTGTAAAGACAGAAAAAAAGGAAGCATTTCTCACTGTTAAGTAGTAATGATCCAGAACTCATTGAATTTTTAGTCTGTGAAAAGTGACACACAGTAAGGATAAAAATACCATCTTTTCCAACGTATTGACCATTATGTTGCGTTCAAGAGATAACTGTGCTTTAGCTATTATATGCAGACGGTAGTGCTATTTCAGATTAAAACACTGTTTCATTCAGTGTTCGCTCTCCAGCAAGAGCTGGTGCCAGATTTTAAATTGGTCCTACGTTAGAGGTGTCAACTAGCAAGTATTAGGTCAGGATGTTTAATATCCCTTCAGAATCTCTCACTAGCAACTAAGTAGTCATCATTTCAAAAAAAAAAAAAAAAAATCCAGATGATCTTTCTACCTTCATAAGAGAAGTAAATCTCCAAAAGGCTTACCAATATACTTACTGTGACAGAATACTTAGAAATACTACTTCTGGTTTAAAAAACGTTGACCTTTTAATTAGATTTGGTTTAAATTCTTGGCCTTGGTTTTTCTGTGGCAGTGCATCGCTCTATTAAATGTGCTGAAAAAGTTTCTGGAATTTATAAAGCTTAATCGTCCCTTTGCCTCTGCATTATAGTAAGGAAAGTGTTAAAAATTGTCTTTATTGTTGGTTATATAGTTCTTTATGTTAATCTCTTAAATCTTACTGTATTTCAGGTCTTTTCCAAAGAATTGTTCTTCGTTTCTATCTAGACATGTTCTCCTGCATATGTAGGAGAGAAGTGTTTAAAAAGATGTTAAATAAATGAAAGGTGAAGGCTTAGCCTTGGTGATGATGGCAGAGTGTGTCATGGATTGAGGCTGATCTCGCCATAATGACAGCAAGGGAAATGGAACAATTTGAGAGAAGTATAAGGCATATATAAAATTTGTTTCCAGAAGGTTGTAGAAAGTGTTTTCTACTGCAGTTACCAAAAAATTTTTAAAATAAAAGTAATTCTTAATGAGTTTGGGTTATGTAGAAGCTCTATTGAGTTTATTGTTTATTTTCAGTTTTCTGTTTATTGCTATTACAGTGTTTCATGAGAGTTTGACAAATTTAAACTTTAAAGCAGATACTTTGCCTTTTAGTGAAAATATCCCATTATAGAATTGCGAAGCGAACAGACCACACAATACACTGGTTTTTGAAAGCGGAACTTGGTGTGTGGATTCAGTACAATCCCAGGACTGCTTTTCAAGCATGGCGAGTTGTTGTGCAGGCGCATTATAGCTCAGCGTTAAAGTTTTACAGGGAAGGTAAATGGTAAGCAGGATGTTTTATTTACAATAGGTCATAGTAAAATTACAGTCTACCCAGATATTAAATCAATAGAATTACCAATTTTCTGATAATTTTCGTCATTTTGACTTAATCACTTGATCATCTTTCATTACTGATGCCTTACTAAAAGCCGTACACAGGAGATGCTTCTTATATATATTGTTAAAAGTGCAATGTTGGCTGCTGTTACTAATGCTTTAAGAGACATTACAGTATTCAACATATAAAATTAGTACTGTGTGACAGAACTAGTAAGTTTGGGTTTCACCCAGGACTGATTTCATGCTTACTGGTCAAATAACAGAGAGCACAGTGGTACCAGTTTCTGATTTTATTCCATGGTCAGTTAATTATGTCTTAGATAAAGACGATTCCATTTATATTGGGAAACATGAACAGGGAAAGGTCTAAATAGGGTCACTTCTACCCTAGGTGAGGAAAATTGTGCAAGAAAATTTATCTCTGTGGCATGACTTTTTCTCCTTCCAATTTAAGTCAGTTGATGGTAGTTCAGAAGCACTACCTAACTACAAACACGTTTTCCCCCCCAATGTCTCCTAGCGACATGTTGCATGTACTTTAACGATGCCTGAAGATCTCTCAAGTTAAAGACACCATCAGTGATAAGCACCAGAGCTGATTTGAAAAGATGGGATACCTGATTGCCCTGGATACACGTTTTGCTTATTGTAAGTAGAGAGTAACTTGCATTGCTATCATGGGCATTGGTATAAAATTGTGTGTGGCAATGAGGCTGTTGTCAGAGCCTAATTTTCCTAGATTATCTAAGTATAAGTTTGTATATTTTTTCAGACTACAAGCAGTATAAAATACAGTGTTAAACTGAAGAATTTTCAGGAATAGTATGAAAATACTGCTGAAAGCTTTGCTTTTCCCAGGAAAAGCCCAAGAAAAGAGTTAGGGAATGTATTTTACTAAGCAAGGGACTTTGACGAGTATGAAGAGGTGTCCTGGAGCATGCTGACTCTTAAGGATACAAGAGGTGAAAAATAAAACATTTCTGCATGTGGTTGGAACGTTTTGTTAACCATAATTGGACACATAATCCTCATTATACTTAAAATTTTGTAGATTAAAAGTGCAGACTGGTTTAAAAGTTTTTATAGTGATTTGAGAAGGTACTACTTCATCACTTAATGGTGACCTTGTTAAAAAATAACTATTTGATTATAATTGCTAAAGTAATTGCTAAACATCCTTCAGAAATGGGCTGAAAGTTACCAATATTGTCCTACTGAGAGGCTAATCTCACCAGTTGTCAGAACTGTGACATTTATTCATTATATTTCTGAGAGCTGTCTTAACACATATCGCTGCCTGAAAAAAAAAGTGCAATTGAGAGATGTGCAGTTGTTTAGTTTTGAAATCTATTAGAAACAAGTATTTAGATTATGCTGGAGCTGCTAAAATGTCAATGAGTAAAGTTTAATTTTCTAAAGTAAAATTTGTGCTACTAATGTTGGATGAAACATACTTGCTAACTCAGACCTAGTCCTAACTTTAAAGGCAGCTGATCTGTATGGTAAAGAGTATGGTGTACTGCTGCTTTTTTTTCTTCTTTAGGCAATACGCTTCAGTTTCTCTTCCTAGATTTCAACCCAGTTGTTTAAATGCCAGTCGAACGTTATCATTTGGATCATCACGCAGCTTTCTCGGTTTACACTTTCATTTTAAGGTTTCTTTAAAGATGAAATGTATTTTATATTAGAAAGCACAAGTTTATCGTACCCAATAGATGTAATGAGAAGTAAAAAATCCTTGAGTGTGTAGTAAGCATCTCCTTCATTTAACCTAAAGAATAAAATTGAAATGGTACGTGCTATAACATTCTGTTTCGCCTTTAATGAACTCTGCCATGTAGCTTGGGTAAAGATGTAGAGCGCTTATGCTATGGCCTCAAACACTGACATACTTGTTCATAGAAGATTACTGTAGAATAAGTGAGCTTCCAGCTGAACCATTCTACTTTAGTGAACCTTAAAGAAAGAAATGGCTTCAAGCTGCTGAGAAGAGTGGGCACAGAGGGGACCTTCTCAGATTCAAGGTGTCACTTCAGGATAAGGAAGAGACCTCCCAGTTCTGGGTGAGAGAAAACTTCAGGTAAAGGAATGGAGGAGGACAGTTAACCCAAGAACCTAAAAAAACACAACAAAACCCCCCCCCCCCCCCCAAAAAAAAAAAAAAAACACCACCCAAAAAGCCCCACAGGATCAAAGAGGTCACAAAAGGTGCCACAGTGAACAGTTTCCTGATTAGAATAAAGCAGTTGGTTTTGAAGGACTGCAGTGGTTTAAAAAGAAACGAGTGTTGTAGGAAAAACTGGTTTAAATGCTATGAAAATAGTAGCCTTAAAATGTGAGGAAATGCGCTCAAAAAAAATGACAGAATTTTAAAAAATAAATAGCAATAGTTAAAAATGTAGATCTGTTCTTAAAACATGCAGACAATTCCTACTCTTTGAGGCGACATTATACTAGGAATCTTCCCTCATGTGGCTGCAGGAAGTACAAAATCGTAAGCATGCATTAGGTTTCCTGGTTTTCCACAAATGTACGTGTCGTATGAGCTTATAGCTGCTTTTTCTGCTACACTGAGATGTCTATTTAATTCAAATAAACTATTTTTATTACCATTTCTTAAGATTTCTTTCCATAAACTCCACTGTACTTACTGAGCTGTTGAAAAGGATGCCCAAATGTATAACCTCAACTTCTTCAGAAATTCAGTATGTTTTTTTCTTTCTAAAATAACCACATACATGGTTATTGATAGAACCACATTAATCCAATTGCGTATAAAAGTTACCCAATTCCTTCTCTAAAACTGGCTGCGTCAACACAAACATTGTAACTCTTCAGCCTGTTTAGATTATTTTAGGATCTGGAGGTGGCACCAGAGTGAATTAAGCAGATTGTTTTGTTTAGAACACCACCCTCCCTCCCTCTTGTTCTGTGAAGTAAAACCTAATTTGAATGGTTCTGTTGCATCCTAATTTTGCACAACAGACATGCCTCTATTTCTGTCTGTACCGCCTGTGCAGTGATTCAGTTGCAAAAGTTTTTCAACAACAGAGTTATTATGTAAGTTCTCTGGGTTATAGCTGGGTTTTACCCTTGCCTAAATTGTAAAGAGAATAATGTATGTGTTAAATTGCTTGTATGGAATTTTAGAATTTCAGAGCCTTTTATGAAAGCATCATAAAAAGACTGTCATCTGTCCTCTGTGGTTTCATTGGTTGAAGTCAAGTTTTGGTGAAAAAAGCTGTAAATTGTATCCAAAACAGTCTGAAAGTTGTTTCTGGTAATCAGCTTGGATGAATCGTTGTTTCAGTGGCTCCCCCGGCTGTCTCACTGACAGCCTTTAACTCTCACATGCATACTTGCATCATCATTCAAGAGTGGTTGTCTTGGCTCTTTGGGCCTGCTTCCTCCCAGGTCCATGTTATTCCTCTGACTGGTTGACTATTTTCCATAATTATCTGTAACGTTTCACCTTTTAAAGAGAATTATTCAGCTCACTGGTAAATCATTTTGTCTCCCTTTTCTAGACTAATACCACCAGCTTCCTATAAGGTCCAGAAAATCACTGTATAAAGTATCACCGAAACTCAAATGATTTCTCATGCAACAATTATGAAATACGTTAATTTTATTCTTTGATGGGGAGTATCCAATACAAGGTGCACATTGATGCTGTAGAAGTTAAAACGTTTAAAAATATATCTGCAGGTAACTGCATATTTTGGCTCTTTATATCCAAGGTATCAAACAGGACACAAAGGGAGGTGTGTATATCTTACCACACGTTTTTCATGTTTGATGGTGAGTAGAACCTACCGTGTTATGTCTGGATGTATTTTTACACAGCTTTTCCTTGCTGTCTTCTAAAGGTACTCAATTCATCTCTGCAATTATTTTTTTTCCAGAAATGATCACCGATTAGGAAAAGGAAAAAACTCCATCTTGTTTAACAGGATCTAGAGCATGTCTTATGGCTTGTTTTACTTCAAAATCTTGGTCCTCCTTTTCCCGTCCATCCATGCCGAAGTATCAGAACTGTACCCCTACAATGTTTAGTCATTGGCTCTGAAGCTGTAATGCTTACGAGTACTTACTTACAAGTATTAAATCAATACTCGGCCAAAATTCTAATTCCTGCTTTTAACAGTACTAGTGGACTCAATTTGTGAGTCCAAGCTATATAAACTGACTCCAAAATTAAGAAATACAAGGACTCTTGGTTCTGCCACACAAGTTTTCGCTGACACTGAATGGGCCTTGCTTTCTTCCGGCTTCTGAGGCTTACTTTATGTCATTCCTATAAGCACCTATTTTTTAAAATAATGTTTGCTACATGATTTGTCTCTAAAAGCAAATGTTTTATTTATAATGGAATAATACTTTTCTGTGTGAAGGGCACAGGCCCTTTAAACATAAAACACATTAGTGAATCAGTAGTACGTAGAACACTTTATTCTGAAGTTAAAAATAAATATTTTTAGTTTTAAACTATTAAACACGTGCTATGGTAGAATACAGCACTCCCAAATTGTAAACACAGGTGGTTGTATTTTTAACTGATGTTATTTGGTGCTTTATTTAACCTCTTTTTGTTTCACACCAGAAAGACAGAAATGAAAAATTCTGTTACATTTTTACATGATAACAGACTATCATAAAACAAAAAGTAGGTTGCCATTGCTTTTCCATATGATACTCACTGTGTCTGGAATATTTCTGCCACCACCTTTTTCAGCATCTGTCTGTTGGCCAATCAGAAAAAAGCAGAAGGCCTGAAGTGTCTCCAACTCCATGGAAACTCTTTCCGAAAATACCCCCAAGCTAAGTGTCTCCCTAATAGAAGCTAGTGACTGACAAATCTCTCAGCAGTTCATTCTAAATAGCCAGCTGTGCTCTAACTGGTTTGGGTTTTTTTAGATTTAATCCTGCCGAGGTTAATAGTGGAAGTAATCAGCTGTTCAGTGTTCCTTCTTCAGAATTCATTCCTTCTTCCAGAAATATGGATGTCATATTCTTGCACATTTGTCTTTGTTCGACGCTGTGACTTTGGCAGCGATACACAGCTGTCTACCCTTATCTTGCACCAGTCGTGTTTTTAGGTGGCAGGCTGAGCCTTCCTACAGACGGTGGGAAGACGTTGGGCATAATCAAAAGACAGCTTACAATAGCTGTTAAAAAGGCAAAGCCGTGTAAAGCTGTATTATGATAAAAGCAAAAGAAGTAAATTTTTTTTAAAAAAAAAACCCTGCCTTTTTTCTTGTAAAGAAAGAAGCTTTAATCTGGTATTGAACTTCAGTGCTGTCTGTGCTTGCTCAGATCAAACACACTTCATGTGCTAAGAAGGAATCTGAATACATGACTAACTGTGAATATAAACACGTAAAATATTCTTTATAGGCTTGCACCTAAATCAACCTGATGGCAGCCGTTTTCCTAATGAAGAGTAAAGCCTAACTGAGCTGCGCTCACAAAGACTTAGTACATAAAAAGATGCTATAAAACATTTTTCTCACTGCCCAGCTACGAGAGTTTCCTGACACGCCTGGATGACTCACCCCGATTCTTGACCAACCTTTTCTGGTGGGCAGGGGCCAGAGACCCTCGTGCTCCTGGGCTGTTGAAATAGGCCGAATGGACGGTGCTGCTCCCCCAGCTGCCCCTGCCTCTCCCACAGGGAAGCAGGCCGGCCAGGTCTTGCATGAGATGTGAAAATTCAGAAGGTAAATTTCTTTTCACAGTATGGTATGTGGTTACAGATTAATAATGATCTACTATAACAAAAAGGTGTACCACTTCTGCTGATATCTTAAAAAATATTAAGGGTTTTTTTCTAACTTAATAGAATCCAATGATTCTATGATTGTTTTTGAGGTAAAGAAGCAAGCTATTAATTCTAAACTACTCTTAGTAGAAAAAGAACCCAATTATTTCATTTATTGTCATAATAATAGTTAACTTTGTTAAAAAAATAAAAATCTGTTAAGACAAAATGTTGTAGAAATAAATTATTTTTTTAATATTATCTTTCATATGCTGTGTTTTCTATGAGCTATGGAGGTAGGCCCATTAATAATGAACAGCAGTCACGTCCTAAAATTCCAGGATAGTATTTTGAAACAACCTAAAATATTGTGTTAAATACAAGAAAAATTTCTCATTTAAATGATTAAGTTGTCTGAATTTCTGAGCGGTAAGTGCACAGAACTTTGTGGCACTTCCAGTCCTAACATTGCTTCTACTGGAATTCCAGATAGCAGCAGTCTGCTGAAACATGAGTTCAGTTACCAAATATAGATGAGTGGGGTAAGAATTACACAGTCACAGAGAACAGATGTAACGTACAGCCCACAGTCTTCTTGATGGTTGCTGAGGACCAAGCAATCTTTAGTGAGTAGCTGGAGGAACTTTAAGCCTACTTAGATAAAGAAGAAACAAAACAACTTTACCCGCTATTAATTACACTTGAGAGTCTTCATATTGGCCTGTTCATTGTAAGGTCTGTTTTATATATATATATATATTTTTTTTTTTCCCTAAATTTAATTACTGTACTTTAGGCAGTAAATTTCACAGGATTTATTTTTTACTTTTTCAGAGGAAAAAAAGTGCCTTTTTTGTTTTAAAAAAAAAAAAACATTTCTTCATAGTGTTCCTTTGAAAAGATTAGCTACGGGTCATACTTTTTTAAGTAGCAATTTTTCATTGGGCAGGTTTGGCAAATTCAGCATGCTTATACTTTTCTTGAAATAAGTGCTTTGATTTTCTATGGCTTTCCATATTTCGGTACCTTAATTTGATTAATTATTTAAGTGTTTTCTGAGATTATTGTAATCTAGTACATTTTGAATTTAATAGTTACCATTTTATTCCTTAGAGCAGCTATATTATTTTCTGAATAAATATCTAAGCAGCGTGACATTAAAATACGTAGCAAACAGGACTCCATAAATAGTTTCTACATAA
This sequence comes from Galbula dea, assembly GCA_013399015.1. Classification (NCBI taxonomy): domain Eukaryota; kingdom Metazoa; phylum Chordata; class Aves; order Piciformes; family Galbulidae; genus Galbula; species Galbula dea. Next base: position 51,017 of record VWZX01010413.1, read on the forward strand.
TAATGTTGGAAGTACAGCTGAACACTGATGGGCATGCAACATTGTATTTTATGTTTGATTTGTGTCTTTAAATGATATACTCTATGTCTTTGCAGGTTACCTAATGAGTAATGTTGGTGAAAATTGTTATAAATACATTGTAGTCTGACTTGGAGAAGCTAGAAATAGCATTTGGAATTTCTAATTATGATCTTATATGCTACTTGATAGGGTTAGCAATAGTTCACCTCCAGTTCGCTGTGGTTACGATGTGCTCTAAAAGATCATGGGTTTCTGTATTACAGTGTGGCTGGAAAAAAGTCTTTATACTGGAAGTTTCCATTCAGCTGTCTAAAGCTAGACATATAAATCCATTTTTAGTCATCAGACTTTTCTCATCAAGAAGGCTTATCAGCATTAGAAATTGTCAATAACCAGCACATCTAAACTCTCTGCCTCTATCTACATATCCAGCTGCAGATTGATTTACCTAAATTTAGACACTGGGCTTTGAAAATTGTGAAGTATGTAGCCATTATAGTTTTCCAATTATAAAACTGAGATATGCTAATTCATAATACATTAATTTTAATCATTGTGTCGGGTGTCTAGTAGTAGGTGAAATTGTCCTCTGACCCACAAACCCACTGAAAGACCAGAGCAGCTTGGTGCTGGAAGTCAGAGAAGTTTATCTGAGTATGTAATGTACCCCTTTGAGATGCGAGTCAGCTAGGAACTTGTACGAAGCAGATTTAAATGAAGATGTAATTTGAAGCACAGATATTTAAATTTATCTAAATAGTAAACTAGCACTTTTATTGGAATAAAAAGCTTTAATAAATAATTAAGATTAAGAAGACAGAAACTCCAGGCTTAACCCTTGGTTCCCTGGCATTCATCCAGTTAATGTCTTAACAGCTGAGCCTCTAGACCAACTGTTTCCTTGGCTTCTCAGATTCATTCTTTAAAGCTGCCACGTGGTAGTCGGTTATACTGTATATACTTTTTTAGGTTTGGTTGACAAGAGATTAGCATGGTTGCTAAAGTTGTTGCCCTGTAAACAGAGATAAAAGGAAAGAAGGGTGTAATCCCAGCAAAGAATAAGCCTGTCACTGAATTCCATAATAAAAAAAAAAAATCAAATCCTTAAATGCTTTTGTTTCCTTGTACTCCTCTTTTATGTGTTGTGTTGTAATCTGTTGGCAAGACAAGCAGGCATATCAAGAGATGCATAAGCGAGGCCGAGAACTTCAACAATCTATCGGTCAGTTATGACTGCGTACTGGGTAAGCCCTGGTGAAGTGACGAAAGGTAACTGGAGCTTGCACAAGATACATCAGAGTGCACCTCGTGACTGTCAAGCCACCTATCAGTGGCTGTCTGTCAGTGGAGAAATACTTTGGGGCTACTAAGAGAAAATACGATATTTTTAAAAATCTTATGCAGAATTAAGCTTATAGAAATTATCATTAAAAAGAGAATTTACAAGGGTAATTAAAACCATGGATGTTCAATTTGATTAAGTGCTTCACAGGAGCTGCAATTACTTTTAAGATTAGACCACCCAGAATCTAGTGACCAGCAGGACAAATAAATTTCAGTAAGGAGAGTTCCAGGCAGATGCTCCTCTTGTGAAAAGAGTGGTTTCCCTGATGTCTTGTTTCTTACCGGCTTTACAGAGGTGGAGAATGCTCACTCTCATTCTAAAATCATGTGGGAAAATGGAAGATGTATGGATGTTTCTGTATATTGTGAAACTGGGACAGAATATATGTTATACACTTACAGGGTGCAAGATTATACATAGGTTGTGAACTCTAATTCTTTATTGTGTTTCTTTTAGCATGTGGCAGTTTGATATTTCACTTATCAGTGTTGAGGAATTGAATTGTGTTTGAAGTTAATGAGTTTTAAAAGTTAATTAAAAAAGTTGTTAAATGTTAATAATTAATAATATATTCCCCAAATCATCCTAAGCCTAAAACCAGAAAAAAAAAATGAGTGGTAATAGCATTGATGTGAAATAACAAATCACACAGATTGGCCCAGTGGAACTGAGCTGCGAAGACAAAAGATTTCTTCGTAGTTCTGAAGAAAGACACGTGAGAAAAATGACTCCTAAGTGCTCTCATTTCCAGCTGTAGAATTTGCAGCCTTGGCCCATTCTAATAGAAACCAAGGTTTACAGTAAGTGTTTCATGCACCGTTGGGTTCTGCTCTTCTCCCAGTTTCATGTCTAACTTATGGGAGCCATGATATAACAGGGAGGTTTTTTACTGAGAAGTTTTTTAATTAAGGAACTGTATTTGTGTCTTCCAGAATGCAAGACAGAAGCTGTGGCCAGGCATTGCCTCTTTCTTTAAAGCTGAAGGAGGCTTACTGTGCAGAGAAAGGCACCAATAAGGGATGTCCTGAAATTAAATCAGAAGCTTCATCCTACCGTGACATTTTCTATGATTCCTTATCAGACATACAGAATGGGGAATTTTCAAATGAACTTTCTGCCTTCCTTACCCAGGAGGAGATATGTAAGAGCATTGACATAGCTCGGGAAGCCATTGCCAGTTCCATGAAAGAGGATCAGAATGAAGCACCCGACTTTAATCATTATTTCGACACCTCTCTTTCTAGCACTTCAGAAAATCATTCTTTCAGTGATACCAAAATGCACAAGAAAGATGCTCTACAGAGGCCTCACGCAAGCAGTCTGGCTTCATCTGCTGCAAGTCATGTTCTCCCAAAGAATCGGAAAGAGCAATTCACCTCACCTCAAACAGCAGATAGTTCTGTCGTGGTTTCCAAGAGACAGGGAAGCACCTCACCTTTGCTAACTGCTAGTCCCAGCCTCATTAGAAGTCTGAAGCATTCAGAGAAAGATGGTCCAGGTGTGCCTAAGACAAGCCCAAAGTCTGAATCAGCATCCCAGGGAGAAGTTCCTTTCAGGAGCAAGCTGTGTGACAAAGCTGCCATCCTCATAGAGGAATTGTCCTCTATATTTAGACAGGCAGCTAGGACAAGAGGCCGGAGTCCTGATGGGGACTCTTCTTCTCCAGACAGTGGATACCTGTCTCCCAAAAAGAAACAACCAGCAATAAGTACCTCAGCAAGCCAGGAGTTTGACAAGCCACACCAAGAAACTGAGCCTGAGGCAAAACTACCTGGAGTCCGTCTGAATGCAGAACACTTTTCCGAAAGGGAGAGCATCACTCAGAGTGAAATGGTCTTTTGCCACCCCTTCATTAACAAGGAGAAGGATCAATCTTCACCACCTCAATTCACCCAGAAGCTCCGGAGCCAGGAAGTTGCTGAAGGAAACAGGGTATTGCTGGAGTGCAGAGTAGTTGGCAACCCAGTCCCTGATGTCAGGTAAGTGAATGCTTTTTAACTGATATCATCACTGGATATCATCATCTTCTGATTGTGGAAGATACCTAAGGATAGGTATCGCAGTGAACCTGCTAAGAGGTAGTCATATAAGAACAATGGAGTATGCAGTGTTAGTAAGCATATGGAAAAACAGATTCTGACCTCTCTAGTTCTGTAGAGTGCTTCATTTTTTTCTGCTTGGGAAATGAAGTTCTAATTGATTCAATAGCCACACTGCAAAATTAGAAACAGAATTGGCTCTAGCAGCATTCTTTGTGACTGCTACCTCATTAATCTAGGTGAAAGAATTCACGATTATCCCCTGAAGAGCATGGATCAGGCAGTTGATACAGCTCTTACTGTCAGTTAAACGGAATGTCTCCTGGCCCCATACCAATAGGATTTGGGATCTGTCCTATGAGATAACAAAAAATTTTTGAAATCTAGCCAAATATCCTCTTGTGTAAGACATTTCCAGAAGGCATTAAGATTTCATTTCTAACTTCTTTTAATAGTTTATAGTGAAATTTATGTGCATTTGTTTTTTGTTTGATGACAAGACATAAAAGTAACAGCTGTGTAATTTTGTTTGTTGTAGTTGGTTTTTTTTATGAATAACTCATAATGCTTTCCCCTGTTTTCCTTTCCTTCTAAAGCTAATAGAAATTGGGGTGAACCAGCACTGCACAGACAGCATTTGCCACTTCACTTAATGCTAATATCATTGCTTAACGCACTGACGTAGATTATACCTCTTGTTTATATAGTTCCTCATAACCTAGTTTGGTTTAAAGTCAACCAAGGATATTTGATATTCTCAAAGGAAAATTCTGTCCAAAAAGTCCAGGATAGAATTTGTAGTTCCCCCTTCAGAACTTTCTGCAAGGTTTTTTGGTTACATCTGAAGACTACATAATTCTTTTAAACTTCTTCACATTTCCTTAAAGAAACATAGCAATCACTTTCCTGTGACACTTGTTGTGCTTTAAATTTCTTCACGTCTTTTGCTATGAAGTCAACAAGATTGAGCTTTGAAAAGTCATGTCCTTACATATGCGTTCCAAGGTGAAAAGTTACTTTGTAGAAAATATCTCCAGAGTCTTGTTTGTAACAGTTGAGACAACAGCATTGCCTTTATCCTTACCTGAGTCTTTAGTGAAAATGTATCCCAGACAAACTGAATATTGCCACTCTGAGATTTTTACAAGGTCAAAAGATCATTTATAGAAAGATCAAGTGTGTTCGGTTTTGTTCTTGTAAACAAAGTGGAAAAAGTTATACCTCCATACTTTGAGTTTATGTACTCAAACTTAGATTGTCCTATAAACTGAAGCCAGCTGATCTTCTTAATCAAGACAAGCTGTGAATCAAGGAATTACAACATTAGCTTTGCCAACAGGAAGCTCACCCCAAAAATATTTGTAATACCTACATTGTAATGCTCATCTAGCAATATGACTGCCATATCATGTCATTAATAGTTGTTTAGTTGTTTGGGTTTTGTTTGTTTGGGGTTTTTTTTAGTATTTGCTGGGGAAAAAAAGGACATGAATCGCAGTTATGGATGCAAAAGTTGTTCATTTTCTGTCAGACTTCCATTGCAGCCTTCCAGTGGTACTGGTGTGGACACTAGGGCAACACCAGCTATTAACTGATAGTGATATTTCTGTTGTTGTTGTTGATTTAGGTAATATGACAGCTGTTGTGTTACTGATACTCTTGATTTGTAAAACAGAGTAGTAGCAACAGACAGATGGACCATCCATAAGACAGAAAATGGCTATTAATTAATACTAGAGACATTTTCACTTAGTTTTACTCATCTGCAGGTTAGATATTTAATCTGACTAAGCCACCCCAGACTCCATCTGTCACTAGAGAGAAGCACATCTACCGAGAGTCATCTCTTTTGGTACATTGACAAGAACTTAGGGCAAATACTTCAGACTAAGTGCTTCATTATTAGCTTACCATAACAGATGATGTGAATTCCACCCGTTTCTCCATCTTTGTGCCAATGGATGGCACGGGCAGAAAGAGTTGCTCGGCCAACTCATATCCACAGGTAATGCAACTAGAAGAAGAAAAAAAAAAAAACACAACTGTTTTTCTTACAGGTAAAAATACACCATGACACGTATTGCCTCAAAGGAACTTAGTTTTCCTAGTATTTGAATTCCGAAAGCATCCATACTTTCATAACTTGAACAGCAAAGCAAGAGACACAAAGGTTTTTTTTATAAATCATTAACAAGATGATGTACTGAGAATCAGTCTGTAGACTGTCCTGTTTTACTGGAATGAAACTGTTTATGGCGGCTCGAATACTTTCACCACCATCAGTCTGTTATGCTTTAACAGATACTTCAGTCCTACGGAGTTACAAAATGTATTTTGTGGGGTGAAAAATGACCTTAGAATAGGTAGCGCGTAGGCACGGAGGATTTCTGAAAACAAAATTATCGAACACCCCCTACGTAGACCTCAAGTTCAACAAATATTTGCTTTTGTAACACAGCAAAAAACCCCTACTGGTACCATCAGACTCACATACTCTATTTCCTGCCATTGGTACAAGTACAGTTCTGTTTAGAACCATTTTGAAACTGTTTATTTCTTTTATGAAATACAGAGACGGTTTAAATGAGTCTGACAGCAGCAATGAGGTTGCAGTGCTTTAATAGCAAAGATGCACTGCTGTCATTCTTCATTTTCTTGTTACTCTTATTTTATCTGGCAGAAGAAAAGTCTTCGCTTCAGTGACACGGCTTCAGAACTGTACATAAATATGACCAAAACTAGGAAGTTGTCTATAAACAATCTAGAAAAAAGCTTTATGTTCTTTATATTTTAATGTAAATTCTGCTTTTCTGAGTCTTAACTCTTGCAGAATTACTGCTGATATAACAGCAGATGATTTTAAAATCAAGTGTACTTTTAAGTAACCTGATTGGTATCCTTTAATTTGTAATTTTTGCTTTGTTTCCCTTTTTGAAACCCATAATTGTGCTATGTTAATAGTCTGCAGATATGACCATTTCTGAATTACAGCAAATATGCTTCATGTCAACTTCTTAGCCTTTTCAAACGTCCCTGACAGTCGATTTAATATGCTTCCGTGTTTCGCCTCTGAACTGGTTTTATTTAATAATTATTAATTCTTCTTCATTTGGCAACAACACACAAGTTTCTAAATGTACTTAAAGAGAGCATTTTACTAACTAACAAAAAATTACTTTTCCAAATTTCCCACTAAAAATGCACTTCCCTTTTTGTCTGCATTTCATTGTGGATCTTCACAATGAGCGGAAATGCATGGCACCTGTACCTCAAAACCTATTCATTTTGGAAGTCAATACGTCTCTACGCTGTGAGCATTCTGTAATGACTCTGCTTTGGCTGCAGAGGTCGCTCTCACACAGCGCGGGCAGGGCTCTCGCAGGCTGGATTTCCTCCGGGGGCCGAGCCGCACGAGGGGGAAGCGTAGAGCCGTTTAGCTAAAGGGCTGTTAAACGCTGTCACGGAGCCCGCAGAACAAAAGCCAAGACTCATTCAGGGGTTAAGAGACTGATCTAACCGTGCGAGGACATGGCAAATACGTGCTGTTTGGGTGAGACTCCAAAGTCCTGTCTCTGAATCTTGGGGAAAGGAGGGGGTCGTTCTTGCCAAAGAGAAGAAAGCATGCGGAAAAATTTCTTGTGGATTCTAGACTGTAACTACTAGGAACTTCTAAACACCTGCATAATATCACCTAGGCATGGCACTTCACTAGAACCAGGCTTCGGTTCTGATTTTTCCCAGAAAAATGTTTTAATAACAAAGTTACAGCAAAAATTAGAACTCTGTGTAGTAAGTGTGATAAAAATTAGAGAGCAATGGGATTTTCAGTTTTTGTGTCAGCTGGGAAGCAACTAACCAGAAACCATATTTCCTAAAGTCACAATGAAATAACAGTAGTTTAACGGTGATAAGAAAAGCTCTGACTAAATTGTTATTTTGCACCCAGGAAGCTGTCCAATCTAGTCCAGCTGATACATAGGCAGCATCCCGCACTGCTGGCCATGACTTCATCTGGGCGAGCTACCTGACCTTTTAGCGTGTTACTGTCATTCTATACATCACATTTTATTCTAGATCCTAATAATCTTTACAACTGCATTTCTTCCCTTTTCATTGTGTTTTATGAGCTAAACTTTTCAAAGCTCTCAATCAATCCAAAGCTGAGCTAGAATCCTGCCTTTGCATGCCACGCTTCTTATAAGGCTTTTAACAAGGTTGCAGAATCTCATTATAAGCAGAGAAACCGTCAAGTGTAGTTTAAGGACAAGGTGTATATTTGAAGGTTATGTGATGAAGAAGGCTTCTATAAATTTTAGGTTCCTTATAGATTCATCTAAAATGCAGAAACTGTAAGTTTGAGTGACAAAACTTGACAAAAGTAGCTCTGTCCTACAAGAGTGAAATAAGGGAAACTTTAACAGAAGAACCTATAACGAGAATCTTAGGGGTGAACCCCAAAAGAAAACATTCAGTTATATTTCAAGAACCCCTACATTTCCTCAAAATTCAATGCTTAACTTACTAATTCGACTACAAGAAAATCATATGTCTAACAATTACTATTTTGTCACCGTTCAGAACAATTTTAACATTGCTGAAATACCCTGATTCCAACCTAAGACCTAGCAAAGCATTGGGTAGCTTGAGAAGTTCTAGGATATCTATCTTTTATAGAAGGTCTAAAGCATATAAAATATAAGTTGAAGTAGAAATTTGCTATAATTCTCTCAAAACCATAGTATTAGTCAGAAAGTCTCCTTCGAAGTGCATCAGCACTGCTGTACTTAAAATAGTATTGAGCTAGCTAAAGCAAATCGCTGTTGGGTGTGACTTAGAACTCTTCAGCACTTACCTCACTACCTGAATATTTAATTGCTTCTGACGTCTGCCCTGAACTGCTAGCTGGGTTTAAAGTATTTACAGATATTCACTCAGATTCTGTAGAACAACAGGTATTGAAAAATTATATAAAAGATTCCTTCTTGAACAGCAAATTGACAAAAAAACCCCAAAGAAAACAAAGACAACAACAAAAAAAGCATTTTCCACATACTACATGGCAGCAACAGGGCTTCTTTCCTCTAAGGAATTTGTCTGTTTTATAGCCTTTAAAAGCTTTGAAGTCTAAAAACATGCAATAAACTGTGTCTTCACCATGGTCTTCCTATCAGACACAGCTGCAAAGAACATTGGATTACAGGTTAAGACACAAATTTACACAGCTGGAAGGAAATCCAGGTATAAAGGATGTAGTGACTACCTAGACAGCAGCTGGTAGATTTTTAAGTCTTGGGAATGTAAAGGATGTCACAGACGTATTTTCTGCTTTTTTACTAGGCTTGATTTCAGGTAGAAAAACCGTGGTTTGGAGGAAGCATTCAGTTTGGTTTTTTAAAGTCTCTTATTGTGTGAGTTTTGTACTTGAAATGAACTACCGGTGCCGTGGCGGGAGATGTAGATGTTCTGCTAGTTCTAAAATGGCAAGGCTTTAATACTACATTTTTTTTAATCAGGTTTGAATAAATATTTATGTATGTGTGTAAATGGAACATATTTGACAATCTTAGATATCCTTAGTCTAAAAAAAAAAAAATCTGTTTCTTGTGTGTGTTCCTTTCTTTTTTTGTATAACCTTGTTAATGGTCAACTTCAGAACTGTTGCTCTTCCATTTGTAAAATCTGAACTATTGAGCCTAGAGTTTAGAACCGGATGGTTTAGGTCCTGCTTTTCTTATATTTTCATGAGCTTAAATACTTGTTATTCAAGGTGGAAACTTTAGTGAAGCTATTTTATGATTAATTTTTTTAAAAATATTTGTTAATCTCAGTCTTATTTGCCAAACTGGGGGACATTTTCACCTTGCTAGATGATTATCCAGATGATTATTCTGATGATTATTTTCCCTTGCGAGATTACTCTTCTTTTTGGCTCCTTTCCTCCTGCGCTTCGGTGATCCCTAAGTTCCTGCATCCAGAACCAGGATCCAGGCCCTGGGCCTGACTCCATCTGCTGCTGAGGCCTACTGCTGCAGTGTCAGTGGTGATGTAGTTACCATCAAGGGAGGTTTGGGTTCGATATTGGGTTTTGTACGTATTTGTATATATTCCATTTATCATTATTATTATTATTAAAGTAGTTTTAGTTTTATTTTCCAATCCACAAGTCTCTCAGTCTCTCTTGCCCCCTTCCTGAGGCAGGGGGAAAGAGGGGATAACGGGGAGCCTCTGTCATTGGGTTTGCTTACATTCTCCACATAGTCCAATTGGGGTTTTTTTTAATTATTTTGCCCAATAAATGTACTTTTATACAGGAATCTGCAATTGTCTTCTACTATTTATTTCAGAGTAGAATTGTGCTTGTTAAGAATGGAGGAAGATTCCTGCATCTAAGGAATTCTTTGGGTCATAAATGTTATCTTGGTAGATTTGGATGTTTTTCTGTGCATGGAGCACTGAGGATCATCTGAAAGTGTAAACGGCACGTGTAATATTGCTAAGTGTAAGTGCAAAAGTGTTGTTAGCCATTTTAATCTGGAAGTACATTAAGTTCAGAATGTAATGCATTAATGTATTGTCCCATAGTATTTTATTTGCTTTCAAATTAAGATATAATAATATGGATAGATCTATAGATATGAAAACAATACATCAACAGCCTCAATATTTTTCTGTCACAAGAATATTTTTTCTTACTCCTCCTTATGTAAATAATCTCTTCGTTACCTTTGTCTTTCTCTTTCGTCATTTAGAAGTCAAAATGATAGCTATTTACAGTCTTGACATTATTATTTTTAGCCTTTCTTCTCATTTTTTCCTTTTATACTGTTGGTTTATTTGGACCATACTGTACCATTCTTAAGTCTTGAGTTTTGTTTGTTTGCTTTCCCTACTTTGAGATAAGGCCTGCTCATCTCCAGGCATCCCTGGAGTTTCAGTTTTCTTCAGAAGAATGTAGTATTGAAAGTCACCTCAGTGGCTTGTGGTACTGCTTCTTTATTCTGTTTGTCTTAGAACAATGCTCTGGACTAGTGGGAAAGCAAGGGCCTCTACCTTAGCACAAACGGTTCAGATATTGCAGTGGTTACAGGTAGTAATTTGTGGCCTGCCTGTTTTGGGTCCATAACATACATCTTTCAAATATTTTATTTTCCGTTCTGCATTTATTTTGTGGCAATGAATGTCCACACTGTCAGGATTTTCTGCATCTAGGGAAAAACATACAGTGGAGTTGAGGCCTATTTAGATTATATACCCATCTGCTTAGAAAAAAATACATGGCATATCTGAGAAATACTAGTAATGGGTCAGTTTTCTTATCTCACAAAGAATACTCCTTTTACCTTAGAGCCACAGGGATGTTAGAAAGAGGATTCTTCATTATTTGTTTTCACGCTACTTAAGAACTACATTAGGAGACTCATGTGGTATATGATAACCAAATGTTTTGGTTGGAAGTGGTTGGTTTCTTTGTCTTGCTTAGTTGCCTAAAACTATAGAGTACAGTATTTAAAAAGGTGAAAGGATCTTTCAAAATCCAGATTGTGGTAATTAATGGAAGTTTTATACGATAAAAAAATTAATATGAGCATACCTTAGGCTGAGATGTCCATTGATGTTGAAAAATAAATATTCGAAGATCTGAAATTGAGGAGGTGTCTGCATTGGGGCAGGGGTGTGGCTGGTGGGGAGACAAAGGCTGCTTGTTTGTTTTTTGTAAAAGCCCCAAGGAGGACGTATAAATCCCAGACACCGGAGTTATTCTTACATTTCATTTATTATAGTTTTGACTACATCATGCATGCATTTCCTAATCTTTGTTACATAGGTTTCGTGCATCACCAGGCTTTTTCTTTAGAGCTGTTAAGTTCAGTGTGTTCTGTGACCACTGAAAAAACTTTTGTAGATTTTGTCATAGAAAATGGAGCACTCTTGTTTTGTTTTCCGTGCTCAAAAGAGGAAGAATAAATCTTGTTAGGTGCACGAAGATGGGTGTTATAAGAGATAATTATGAAAACAATGGGATAGCTGTTGAAACTAGGACTGCTTTTTCAAACTTGATTTAGGAAAAGAGTTCCATCTTAGTTACTCTATTTTTCTCTGTCTATTTGTGAATACCAATGTATCTGTCTTGGTATATTTACGATTACATTACTGAAAGTCCAAAGAATGATAGTTCACTTGTTTATTCCTTTGTTCTGCTTTGTCTGCCTCTCAGTAAAGGAATGCAGATATAAAGTTCCTTGCTAATGCTCCATAAATAAATAATGTATTACTTAGTATTTATAAAAAGAGTCAAAGATTAGATGAAAATGTTATCAAAGTTATCATTTTAAACAGATTTTATGCTTAACAGCTAATGTGAAAAGCTTAAAAGTAAATTAACAGAAAATACACTTCTAAACACAACAAAAAATGTTTTCCCAGTTCAGGTGCCAGAGCGATGGAACAGACTGCCCAGAGAGGCTGGGGAGTCTCCTTCTCTGGAGATATTCAAAACCCATCGGGACGCGCTTCTGTGTGACCTGCTCTAGGGAATCCTGCGGTGGCAGGGGGGTTGGACTAGATGATCTTTCGAGGTCCCTTCCAGCTCCTAGCATTCTGTGATCCTGTGATTCTGTGAAGAATGGTGCTGCTATATACGTAATGGAAAAAAAAATATAAAGAACTTTTGCCTTTTATTTACATTTGAATTGAATGGACCTTGGATGACCTCTAAAATAACAAAGCACCACATCTTCAGAAAGATGTTTCACTACACTAGCGTTGTCCATGTTAAACTTCCTTAGCTTAAAAACTAAGCTTAATTGAAGTAGCTTTAAAATACAGAATTCCAACAAAAGTGGTGTTGAAAGAGGATAAGAGGCAGTATTCCAAAAGGCTGCTTTTATTTCAGGTTTCAGCATTTATTTATATAAATTATACTGTCTCTGGGCCTTTCCAGTATTGCGAAAGGCATTAACTTGCAAGAAGTCTGACAGTAAGGAAATACATTAGCAAGCTGCTTGTCATGAGCTGATTGAAAGTACTGATCTGTGAAAGTCAAAACCAAATCTAGAGGCTAAGTAGAACGGAGGTGAGAATGAACCCACATGCTTTGGGAACAGACTATTTTATTTGTACTGAATTGTGAAGAGAAACAGAGTAGTGAGGCTTGACATAGAGAGAGGTCTTCAGAGTCAGAAATTTCAGCATCGTTACTTACCAATGTTCAAAAGGTATGCAGTGCTATTCCAAATCTTAGTTAAAAGATTGAGCTTAATGTTCTTTGACATGTTTGCTTATTTGCGTAAAGGCAATACCTTGGTTTAAGTTTCTTAAGAGTAATTACAGCAGTTTAGTATCGTTAGTTAAACGTGGCATACCTTCGTAAGATACAATATGTTGCTTTATAAATATAAATTAAGCAAATACAGTTATCACATTGAAACTTGATGATCTAAAAAGTCTCTCTTAATAAGAAACTTCGTCTGAAGCGCTGTCTGTAAATGCATTCTTGACAGTGTGAAAGCTAATTTTAGAGGTCTGGATGATGAAATTGAACAAATAGAACTGCAAACATTCATAGCTGATGACTGAAAATGTTAGACTTCAGTTCATACAATTAGGGTTGACAGGACTTTGAAGGAGGAAGAGAAAGCTATTGACTAAAAGCTTACAATACACCAAACAGAAGAAACTTTGCTAAACACAGCTAAAATGAAGCTTATTTTATGAGTTCTAGAACCCATCTGGAAAATGCAATCTTTCTAACCAGTGTTACAGTTTGTTTGGCCTCTGTTAAATGGACTGTAAGTGTGGATCATTTAATAGGCCATGGGTTTGCATTTCAAACCCATGCAAAGGTAAAGGAAGGAGAAAAAGTTTACTTGCCCACCCTATAGCCTGTCACATCTGAAAACACACTGTTTATTTTCTTCCCCGAGCATAGGAATGTAAAGTGAGCAGGAAAGGTAAGGAATTAGCTTACATTCTGAGGTGAGTGATGTGAGAAAACAGCAAATAGACCTCTAATTTCTGTGAACCTTCTGAAAACCCTTTCCTTTCAGCAAAGCCCAAAGCTGTGATCAACAGTGTGGCTAGTAGACATAAATAAATAAATCAAAATCCTGGGTGGCTTTTTAGGGTATATGGGAGATACGATCAAGGGATATGATGACGAAAGAAGCCAATTCCTGCTGTAGGCAGAACTTTGCAAAACCTCAGAAGATGCAGAACACTGCATGCAGAACAGCTATTTTGGTTTTATCCATGACATTATAATAGTTTCTCAGCATGTTACCTATTCACAAAACATTTTATGTTGTCACGAGTTCTCACATTCCATGCGTTTTAGGAATAAAGATTAAAATATACTTTTTGTTTTCTTTATGCTTTTGAAAATTGAAAAATGATCTGCAGTTATGTAGTGAGGAGATAGTGTTTCTTGCAAGACAGCAAAAGGAACAGAATTTGAAAGTTTAGCTTTGCACAGAATACACCCTCACTGGGGTATTGTCACATTAGTCATTTAAGTGTTTTCTAACTTCTGTCCTTGAGAAAACTTTTACATGAATTCGTGTAAGAAATTGACTTAATTGCTACATTGTGCCCCTGTGTCTGAGATGAAGTCACAAAAGGAAAACTGATTAGTAGGAATAGTGAAAAATTGCAAACAATGAAATAAGCCAGTTCTTTACTAAGTACTCAAAACTTAAATCGCTATCCGTATGAAGTATTTCTGTAAATCAGGCATTGAGTAGAATTTTAAGGTGTACATCTAGGTAATCTGGGTAGAGAAAAGATCCTCTTTTATGAAATAAATGGGGGGCAATAATTCAACTAGATCATTTTATCTCTGTGTACAAAGATACCTTTCAGTTACAGAAGGGGCAAATGCCTGTATGGAAGTACCAAAGTACTGCATGTAAAAGTGCTTATTATAGACCAGACATCAAGAACCTTATTTTCCTTAAGAATAGTGTGCTGGTACTCAGTATAGATGAGTGCAACTCAAGAGTCGGAGTAGTGTGAACTCAGAGAGGTCAGACTTCCTGTGGGAAAGGTAATAAGTTAAATTGCTCCAGGGGTGAAGGTAATTAGAAGGTAAAATCATTCCTAATACACTGGAGGGTTTTTTTCAGGCACCTGCACATCAAAGCAAGCAGAGGAGTAAGTTTTTGTGCAACAAGTCTGTTACGAAGACAGGTTTCTTTTAGTCTAACAGTAACAGTCTGCTTGAAATCAAAGTGATTTATTGTATAATTGTATATACTCAGTGCATGCATTAATGTTAAAAAAGAATTAGTTCGTGCTTATGCGGTGCCTTTATAAACAGCTTGTATAACATGTGAACAGTTTTGAGGGTTTTGTCTCCTCTTATTTGATAAGGTTGTGCTTTTCAGGTGGGCAAGGGAAAAAGATTAGGCAAATAGAATCCATCTCTCATTTATGGTAAAATTTGACTGCTATCCATAGCTAACTATGGATTCTTTTAATACCACAGAAAATGTGGCCACTAAAATAAGACATGGCCCAACAGTAAGTCATTCCTTATGTGAAGACCTCTTAAATATGTGCCCTGTGAGTAACTAAGGCGCATATATAAAACTCAGCTAACATGAACTGTGGACCTCCTACTCCTATAGACTAGTCTTTATAACAAGCTTCATAGAAGACTGTTTAACATCTGGCCACAATCTAACATCTTTATTATTTCGCTATCCTACCGTATTTTTTTTTTCCCTGTTACTTATTAGTAAAATAATAATATTAGTATTAATACACTGACAATTAAGGGCCAGGTATAGCATCACATTCTGTCAGAACCTATTATCTTTGGTTCATGCTTTCCAGACAGCTGATTCTGAAGGGGAGAGTGGGTCTCTTTGGTCAAGTGTGTCGCTATGTGTTATGACAGCTTTACATGCGAGAGGCAGGAGAGAAAAAGAAAACCGACCGACCGACCAAAACAAAACCAAGTCTTCATGCAGGAAAACAAGCGATACTCAAACTTTTCCAAGGCTGCTGAATGCAATACCCACGCTGTTTTCTCCTGGGAACAAGATAGCAAAGTAGAGTACAGTTAAGCAAAAACGGAAATTCTCCGTTGATTAGTTTAACAGGTACAGTCACTTAACCAAAATGAGGCCGGTTACAATACAATGGCATTCTCCCAAATATCTGCAAAATCAATACAGAAAATTCTTGTTGTTTCTTTTGTACATTGGCATGCATTCCCATTCATTTTCAGGTCGGACAACACTGCAAAAGTAAATATCGTTTTGTGAGTCAGGTAGATAAATGCTGTCAGTATCTAAGACAAGCAGTCATCATGTGATGTACAGAAGGAAGAAAGGGATATTTTGTTCAGGTTTTGTTTTTTGGGGTTTTTTTAAGGTGGAATTGCTTGCAGTAACTCATTGTTATAGTTAGATATTCTACATGTCTATGTTGGACTGTGAGGGCCATGACTGGGCACAGAGATACCCTTGAATGTGAACTGACATTACTGCCACCTTGTTCCATAAATAAAACCCAAGTTATTTAAACAAAGGTAGCGCATAAGTGAACTGACATGGTTATTTCAAGCTAAAGCTTAGCACTGGATAAAAGAAATAATGCAACATGCATGGTTTGAGTTATGTAAGTTAATTTTTATGAATTTTAATTTGTAAACTTTTTGGTTTTAGTGTCCACTGTAGTCTGGTTAAAAAGTGTGCCGGCTTAGAGCTTTCATTCCGGTACCAGATGTCCCACTTTGTCATCAAAGCTTTTTCTCATTTGCTCCCTTCTTCCTGGAAATGTTTCTCTGCTAGTTCTGAATGTAAATACTTGCTGAATCAGTTCATTCAGAAAATAATAGGAATGAAATTATGTGGATAGTTAATTTAACAAATGCAATGGGAGATATAAAAGTGGCTTTTAATTTTTCCTATTCTTAATGTATAAAATCAGCTTCTTCAGTTCAATACTTATTCACAAAATTCTGTCATAGTTCCAGTTAGATCCCTTCACTCCTGATTTTCTACTTTTTAAACTGTAAAGACTTATATTAAGATAACTGACACAGCTATTTATCAAGTAGTCTGTTTACAAGCAGTGTAAACCAAATCATTTTAAAATCTGCAGTGGCCAACTGATATGTGCCTCAGAAGTTACTGACCATATTAATGCTTTTTTAAAAGGCAAAAAAATTCCTCTGGGGAAGTTCTAATGCAGAATTGAAGATACTAATAACAAGTTGGGAAATACAACTTTTTTTTTTTTTTTAAGGGACTGCCTTAGTGGACAAGGGATAACCTGTGGATGTGATCTATCTGGACTTTTGTAAGGCCTTCGACATAGTCCCCCACAACATTTTACTGACCAAATTAGAGAACTATGGATTTGATGGGTGGACTGTTCAGTGGGTAAGGAACTGGCTGGATGGTCGCATCCAGAGGGTAGTAGTCAATGGCTCAAAGTCCAGATGGAGACCAGTGACAAGTGGGGTCCCTCAGGGGTCCGTACTGGGACCTGTCCTATTTAATATTTTTATAAACAATATCGACAGCGGGATTGAGTGCACCATCAGCAAGTTTGCTGATGACGCTAAGCTGGGTGGTGCTGTTGATAAGCTGGACGGGCGAGATGCCANAGAGAGGAGAAGGCTTCGGGGGGGCCTAATAGTCACCTTCCAGTACCTGAGGGGGTCATATAGAAAGGCTGGGGAGGGCCTGTTCACAAAGGCCTGTAGCGATAGGACAAGGGGTAATGGATTTAAATTAGGGAAGAGTAGGTTTAGATTAGATATTAGGTAGAAGTTCCTTACCATGAGGGTAGTGGAACATTGGAACAGGTTGCCCAGGGAAGTGGTTGAGGCCCCGTCCCTGGAGGTGTTCAAGGTGAGGCTAGACAGGGTGCTCGGCAACCTGATTTAGTTAGAGATGCGCGTACTCACTGTGGGCGGGTTGGACTAGATGACCTCTAAGGTCCCTTCCAACCCTGATAATTCTATGATTCTAATTGTAAATGACTAATCCACAGAAAATTTTATCCTCAGCAATGGTGCCTGGAGAGTGCTTCAAGTGGATTCCCTGATAATCAATGAATGAGATTTACGTTCCTAAATTTTATGAGTCTCTTATGCGCAAAGCTGACACATCTAATTTTGATAGCATGTATAATATAACGTATTTGAAGATTGGTATAATGCTCCAAACTAATTTTCAAACAAATTAGAAAATTCTCTCAATTTCTTTTCCTGCTCTTTAACAATTTTTCTCCATTAAATATGGATTTTTATGTCTCTTACAAAGTGTGTTTGTGCTTAAACAGTGGAGCTCCACATCGGTGAAGCAAATTTGGGAAGGAAAAATCTCAGAGAGGAAAATACTTATTCTGTCTGTATTGTATAGTTTTCTCAAGGATGCTTATGAATTGCTGCTCCTGGAAAGAATTCTTCTCCAGATGTTAGCTGAGGGAGAGCTTGAATCACAGGTAAGAAACAGTATAACACAATCCAAACTAGAATGCTGAACTTATTTTTTTTTTTTTATGTATCTTTTTGACACATTGCATTTGTTTGCTACAGCTTTTGTTATCAATTTATAGCAATATTGTCTGGATCTAAAGAATTCAATCCTTTGTCCCTTAGGACAACAGAGATGAACAACTGAATTCTCTGTGATTTGCTTGCGATGTTGCTACAGTGAGTCGCTTGTGTAGTGAAGAATAAGGGAAAACACTTGTAGCCTTACAGAGGTAAACATTACTTTGTTTTCTGCCTTTTTCCAAAACAGCATCGCCACTGGCGAGGGCTTTCAAGTGTAATTATGGAGGGCTGGGACAGAAGGAGAGTTGATTCTATCTGAGCTTTCTCAGACTTGCCATATGGCCAGAAGGAAACTATGAAAGTCTGTTTTTCCGTGAAACCCGTGAGAGCTAATTTCAGGGGACTTTCCCTATAAAGGAAGTAGGGGGAGATGGTGATCTGCAGTTAACTGGGGAATTGTCACAGATGCCAGGCATTGCAGTTCTAGAACATGCTACTGACTTCAAATTCAGAGGCTGGTGATTCAGAGTTTCAGCCTAGACTCCCTCTTCATTCTTAGAGAATTTCTAAATCACTGACTAAGACCCCCTTCCCTCTTTTTAAAACCAACCAACCAAGCAAGCAACCAAAAAAATCCCACAAACAAAAAGAAGGCCTCAAAAAATCCAAAGAAAACCCACAAACCCAAAAAAATCCTAAAGATTACTTTTTCCTGTAGATACTTAGAAAGTCCAAGATAGTGTAAGATAGTCCCACTCAAGCATAACATCCAGACTCAAATTCCAAGGATTTTCTTCTGTCCCCAGACTTGGTCTAATATTCAAATAGAATTCAAAGAGATCAAATCTGGCTGTGGAAACTCACTTGCAGGAGTGTCAGTTACACCAGGGAAGTTCCTCAATGTGTTGCATGATGTTTTACTAAGATACTTATTCTTCTTTCACTAAAATACAATTAGGAGTTCTGAATGGTTGTACCCTTCAGCTGACCTAGTACATTTGGTTGTGTCTAAATTAAGCTGTACTCCACTCTCATAGATTGATGCTGATTTTTCTCGTCTTCTCGTAAGTAGAATTTGTCTGCCCTCAATTTAAAAATCTTAATACATGAAAAGTGTTACGTCTTTCATCGAATTGCTGTTCTCTTGCTCTTTGGAATAACTCTGTTACTTTTTATTGCTAAAAAGTTTTCAGCCTTCGAATTCTTTCTTGAGTACTGTTTGGTGAATAGCGTGCAAAGAATAGCTTCACACTTACCATTTTATTTTTGCCTTTCATATTATGCTGGATCTATTTTCTTGTTGGCTCATTTATACTTCCTGAACAATACAAAAACTATTTCTTAGTACTTTTTTTAACCCCGTACTCTTAACTAAGTGGGTTCAATTTTATGATCGCCCTCAAAATTGTTGCTCATATAAGAGGTATCTAAGAAAAGACACTATTCCACTGTCCATTCCCTGTGTATTAGGTGCATTTCTAAGATGGAGACATGGCATCCAACTTTTAGTTCAAGTCTTCAAAAAGTTTAGGGGTCATTCTTAATACCTGTTTTCTGACCTAGAAGGAATTTCAGTGGTGAGTTATCACGTGATATTTGATACAAAAGAATTATTTGCACCTTTGCTTAGGTGTGACGATTGACTATTCACGCTGTGGAGTTTCTTTGAGTTCTTTCTTGGTTTCTTTGTTCTGTAGTGAACCAAGAGCTGGCACAGTCTTCTCGGGAGGAACGCAGCTGTCAATCTAAGGGAATTTTACTAGCAGTATCAAAAAGAACCGTTCTTTCCTTTTCCTTACTTTTAATTAAAATTTTAAAGCTTACAACAACAATGGGGGCAAATTGTATGACATATTGAAGATTACTGAAACATGCATCTGGAAATTAAAATACAGGAATAGTGCCTGATGTACTTGGGCATATTTCTGCTAAATTTTGAGAAGATCCTATTTTTTCAGTTGTAAGGCCAGATGTTTTTGTGGCATCTTTGATTGGTTATTCTTCATGTTTATTGCAATCAGTGTGGGTTTCATATTGTACTTAGCGTATCACCAATATTGAGACACACTATGCCTGCAAAACAAAATACATAAATGTCATTCATTTGGAGTCCTATGAGGCAGTTTAAAGAGCTACTGTGATTTTTAAGAAAGTCAAAATGAATGGATCTGTCTAAGCACATAGTGTCAACGTTTGATCTAGTGTATTTTATCTTGAGTCCCCCAAACGACCAAAAGGGAGGGGAGAAGGAGAACTTCTGAGACTTCTAAAATATTGCAGGCATCTGGTGTTCTTCTAAAAATAAAGCTTTCTTGCAGAAGCGGAAGCAGGATAGCTTCAGCTATATGATCTTATTTAATTGATCTATTAAGTCAGTTGCTCTCTTAGGTTTATTTAGTGAATCTTATAGAATAAAACTGAACCTTTCCTTGTCTGGCTGAAGAATGGAATGCCAAACATTTTCAGAACGACCGTTTAGGCTGCAGGGAGATTAATTTCTGACAGATGCAGTCTTTCTAAATAGTAGGCTCTGGAAAAGTTTTAAATTATTCTCAGTGTTACTAGTTTTCAAGGACAGGAGGCATCTATGTTTTAGTACCGCCTGCAAGGCAACCTCTTGTTCTGAAGAGTTCACTTACACCCAGGGTCCTGAATAAATAGAAAGGTACCACATATAAAAAAGGTTTAATTTCCAAAGAAACCTGTTTTAAGCTGATGATAACCCCGTATTTGCATTTTGAAACTGCTTACAAGGGTCCAGTTCTCATTTGTTAGTTGACTGAAACTAGAGGAGTTGCATCCTAAGCTGATACTCAAGCACATCAGCGTTTAAAGAGAGCAAGCCAGGGACAAGAAGGCTCCTGACTATTAACTCAGTATTCTAAGAATTTGTTCATACTTCTAAGCTTCAAGAAAGCAAACATGTTGTGCAGCCAGTTCCAATTTCAAAATACGCTTTATCATAAAGGTGGTGCGGGAAACAGGAAACTAGGAGACTCATTTCAAGAGTCTGACAGCTTAATATAATTTTTGCTTATTTCTCAAGTTTTAAATTGTTGTATTGAAATACAGGCATCAGTGAGAGAGAGCTGAGAGGCAGAACAAGCTAGCAGACAGAAGACCAAGCTCTTTTCTATCTGATGTAACCAGGTTATGGAACTAAGACATCTGTAGTACAATAGACCTCATGGGATCCTTTGGTAGCTCTCTGTCCTTACAGAGCACAAATATATCCCAAGATGCAAGCAAGGCAAGTATCAACCAGGAGTGTAAGCAGAAGGCATACCTGAATGGATGGACTTTAGTGCAAGATACAAATATGCTTCTTATTCTTACTATTTCCCCTGCTCTTAAGAGAGTTTTGCAGTTTTCAATGTACTTTTTTACTGCACCCCAAACATAGCCGCTTTTCCTCGGTGGTACATCATTTCATGAAGCCACTTGGTTGTAGAAAATGACTAAGACAAGTCTGTACTTAGCTGTGGTCGTTGTAATCGGAGCATCGTGTCCCATTCCAGAGCTACTATTAGAGCGCAGAGCTCCTGACTCCTTTATTCTGCTCCTTGCTAGCAAATATGCCTGTACCTGCTGAAATCTGTTCCACACATACAAACTGATGTTGATTCTGGAAACATGATAGTCTACTGTAGTTTCACAACGCAGCACACCTCACATGCAAATCCATCTATTGGCTATGTGGTGATCAAACCCCCTACATATTCCAGGAAGAGGAATTATACGTGCACTATTGTATCTTTGGTAAGGCCAGCACGTCCTGTAGAGATTCTCTTACCTTATTTTGAAAACAGAATTGTGTCTTTTTGTTGCTTTTCCACTGAAATCAGGAGAGGCACTCGAAGTGAGAAAAAGAAATGGCAAATAATTCCTGAATTTTTTTTTTAAATTGAATGTTTTTTCTTGTTTGTCTGTGATTATATTACTTCTATAAATAGCTGTTCTGGTATGTCTATTTTGGGCTGAGAAAAATGAATCTATCCTTTCACTTTTCTAATTTTATGCTTCATGAAATCTTATAGCCTGAGAACCCTCTGAGGGTAATCATCATACATCTAATGGAACACTTTTTATCACAGTGTGAAGGCAAAATGAAGAAATGCTGAGATTCAGTGATGTTTTTTCTTCAGAGTAGCTACTTAGAAATACCAATTGAAAAGATGTTGATCTGTGTTAGGGCCAAGTATTGCCCACAATGGAAGCGATTTGATTACATTGTAATAGTATGAAATATAACCTAGAAAATGAAAGGCAAAAGGATATGGTCTCTTACTGTATAATCTCTTTGGCCATCAGCCAGAGCAGGAAATTTTCTCTGCGAGAGTGCAGGTGTTGAGTAACTTGAAAAGTAATATATTTTTAGAGACACCAACTTCATTTCACACTGCTTTCTAGAATTAGGTTGTCACCTTAGAGAATAGACTTCTTGTATGAAAAGCAGTCTGCAGTCTAACTCTTTTTCTGTATTTATTTAAAATATGTTTTAATAAAGAGACAGGAGGAAAACAGCAGAATACCATTGTTTTAGGAAGGACCTTTATCACTATTGAAGAATAGTGTACTGCGTTATATACTAGAGAACAGCATACATTATTCATGACTTGATAGTACTAATGTGTCACCATAAAGGCAAACATTGAAATAGCATTTGCAGTATTTCACTTAACAGAACTGACTCTTGGCACAGTTAATGGCAGTAAGAAATACTGAAAAGTGCGGTGATGGGTCCTGCAATTATATTCCGGTTCTCCTGTTTGTTGTACCAAGTGGGGGTTTTTAAGTCTTTTTGGAGAGATCATTGTATGGATCTGTATAGCACCAGGGTAGGGAGAGGGAAGGGAAGGCTTTAGATGGTTGGAGGGATCTCAAACCTCTTCAACCTCGAAAGAATTTTGGTTCTTTACAGACCTTAAAAAGAACCATTGTATATTGTACAGAAAAAGGTATGCTGCTTAAACTTGAACAGTGAAATATGTTTTAGCTCAAGATGATTGCAAATTGTTGAGCACTGGTCTGTTTGTAGGGTTGAGCTGTCACAATATGTTATTGTGCACTAAATAACTTCTGTTTCAGTAAGTGTACCTTTTATAGTGCTTTTGAAATATTACTACCTGTGTTTCATTTACTGTATGAATTGTGATAGTAATGTTTCTTGACTCAGTGAAGGATTCAACAATCACAATATTCACGTAACTTAAAAAGGCATCGGTAGGATCGAGGTGGGTTGGGGCAATCAAGACTCGGGTCCACTACCATTGTCTTCCATCAAGGCAGTCTGATCCCGTTTCTTGCTGGAGGAGGATGAATGTTGCAACAGAAGGTGTCCTTGGAGGGAGTGTGGGATTTCTTCTTTCTGCCAGTCCCATGCAGGAGTTCTACCATGGATAGCATGAGAGAATCAGCATCAGCCAAGTTAGTACTGCGTGCATTCTGATTCTAGATGCCAGATACTGTAATGACATCATATCATAAATTATTTCTTTGAGGGCATCCACACCTCCCTTAATTGTTTCTATCCTTTGAAGACCTGCTGACTATGGCTGCATTATTCCTTAACTTCAAAAGTCCCAGCCGATTAAAAGGTTCTGGGAAGGATTTTGTGACAGCTAAGGGTGTGGGATTTTTTTTTTCTTTTTAAAAGAGGAATGAGCAGAAAATTAGGTGTTTAGTTTGTATGAACTAAAAGAAAATGCTTCTCAGTAATATATATTTCCTTCTGCCAATTCTTTAGGGCATATTTTGAAATTTGATACAGGGCAACCTTTGTGCTAGAGATGTGCCATTTACCACTCCTATGAAAATCCACCCAGAGCTGGCCAAGTTGCAACCTGCAGTTCTTCCTTGGTTTATATGAGTTTCCATGAAGGAGGAATTTTGCCCTAAAGCAAAGAATATGTTTGCACTGGCTATCTTAATCTCTGAAATACAGTCCAAGCAGCCTAAAGCCTTTGCAGGCTGGTGGACTTCTATGAAGAGACTGAGACAGTATGAAGAGAAGCTTTGGTCAGAAGTGTAAGGTGCACCTCCAGTCAGCACTGGTTGGCCAAAAAGGCCTCTGCTGGAAGCTGTGAACAAAGTAGGAACTGGTCTGATGAAAGCCCTTGAGAACTGAGGGAGGAGGGAAGCATACAGTGCCTGAATAAGGAGACTGAAACTGTGATCTAGCAGGAATAGATGAAGGAGGTGGAATACAAAGAAAACTAAATGACTGGTCAGGGTAGCACTGGGCCTGCAGTAATAAATCGGATCAACATGGATTAGGGCTGCTGTATAGACGTACAAAGGATGGGACCAGGATGGGGGAAGACAACAGTGTTCAACTGTGGTGCTGGATAGTTAGTAAGCCAGAAGTTCGCAAACTAAATTGTTCTGATGTGATTCTGGCACCTTTCTGTAATGCTGTCTGATAGAACTTACCTTTTCAGCTTGTTCTAAGAAACATAAAAATACTTTAAAGAATTATTGAAGTTATAAAGCCAAGGCCTCAAAATGTAGGAAACAAAGTTGCGCTGAAACAGCACGCTGCAGTACGTAATAATGTAATCGCATTTCCCCCCACCCATCTTTTTCATGAGGTAAAGGGTACAACCAAGAAAGAATATTTGTAGGATTTTTAGCTTATTTTTGCTAAAGCTAGACAACATAATACTGAATGAATACTGAAAATTAAGCATGTTATTCAAGGTACTGAAGTCAGTTTCCAGCTGCAACTGAAAATAATTAACATGTTGCTTCAAATATATACAGCGTTATGTATTCTTCGAAAAAGCAGCTCCTAGATATTTCAAATTATATTTTGCAATCTGATTTGCAAAGTAGTGATGACACCTTTTATCTCGCAGTGTTAATTCTGAAAAGAAGTTCCTAAAGAAGTATTCATGTAGAAGGAAATAGAAAAACGCCATAAGCTATTAATAATTGTCTTTAAAGTAGGTAAGCATTGGGTAGTAAAAAAGTCCAAATGTTTGATGAAGCCAAGATTATGAAAGAGATGGAACAGGAATGGGCATGGATATATGAAGTTGATAACAAATGGAGGGAGAACAAGTCTTTTTAAGACTCTCAGATCTTTATTCTTGCCCTTCCTGTGGCATTAGCAAATGTTAGTGAAACCTAGTAACAAACAGTCCTATCTTTTCTTCTCCCAAACATCATTATCTGCTTATTTAATTCTCCCAAGAATAGGTGTTTGCTATTTCGCATTTCCTAACATCTGGGTATTCAACTTCTTAGCAGTGCTTTATAATGTACAACATTTGTATGCAATATCTTTTCTTTCCAAATACAACACTGAGAGCTCAGAACCCTCAGTCGTTATTCATGAAATGCATAAAGTCAGTTTGTCAGACATAAAGCTACTCCACCTGTCTTTAAAAAAAAGAAATTGTAAATTTATGTAAAACTACTTGAGAATGATTACCCTGTGGTTTGAAATGATTCAAATACTCAGAAAATTCTTTGTGCTCTTTGAAACTCTTGAGGAATCATTCTTCCAAGCCTGCTGAAAAGCAAGACTAACAAAAATGATGCACAAATATAAATTTGTTAAATGAGTGGTTTCAAGGCATGAGTTTGACATTCTTCACGCGCATAAAAACTATCAGATTTACCTGTGAGGAGTATTTTACCAGTGCACTGTATTCAAACGATAGCCATTCTTATCAACCAGAACCAGGTTCAGTCTTGTTAATGAGTTGAATTGGCAAGGACTTCTGTCTACATAGCAACCAGCAAATATTGTTCCGGTGGTCTGGAGCGGCCAACGAGAGGCAGGGCACATCGGGGCAGCTTTACTCACGCCAGTAGCACTACACTACAATTCCGCCTCCTGACAACCAACCACCTTCCCATTTCACTGACATGGACATTTTTACAGTATGATCTCATCTGCAAATTGTAAATTACTTAGTACTTTTATGACAGGAAAGTATTGCAAGGTACTGAGGCTTCATGAGGAATTTAGGTAGGAAACATTTCTAATTTTCTTTTATTAATGACTTACACATATTTACCAAAAAAAAGTACTCTTAATTATGGAAGGTTATTAATAATTTCAGTAAGAATTCATGTATACAGTATTTAGCATTTTAAGTCCTCATTGTTTTTAGGGCCTCTTAGTAGAACTGCACTTAGCTGCCTTTTATTGTTCATAAACAAGCAGTGACTGGAGGAAAAAAAACCCCAAAGCCTTTTGTTTATAAGCTTTTAATATCTGCCACATAATAATACCTTTTTTTAATTCTTCATTTGGTTGCTAAAGTGCATTTACTTCACCCTGGATAGAAGACTAAACTGTGAAATATTATATTGCCTATTTTTCAGTTTTACATTTTCTTAGTGTACAGTATAGCTCTTAATATAGGACATACTTAGAGCATCCAAAGCGGCGAGCCATAGAAACAAAAATGAGAGAGCATTTGGAATGTTGAACATGTTTAGTTTTTTTATAGGTGTCTTTTATTGCTTAATGGTGTTTTTATGTAAATAAAATTTCTACTATGAAGACTTCCCTCTTCAGTTCATTTTAAATCGAGTATAAAAAATTTTGAGTAAATGTTGTGGTATGTGTATATTCCACTAGTTAATATGATAAAGAACATTATCTTGTAAGTTCTATATATATATATTAAGCAATTTAGGTTTTAATGGCTCATTAATCTTAAATATTACATGAAAATGCTTCTACAGCAATGCCAAGAGAGGGAGCACTTTGAGGCTAATAGGGAAAATGCTACCTTTTAATTTAATATCGCTTTTAGGAGTAGGGTTTTCTTGTATTTTAAACATAGTGTTTCTGACTTGCAGAGGTAGGTGAGATGACACTATATGTGTCAATAGTAGTAATAAATGTCAAAAAATACTCTTTCTTCCTACATCTAAATTTGAGTTTTAAGTAGAGCTATTTTGAATCTAAAGAGCTACTTACATTTTTTTAGCATTCAGTGTGGCTGTCTGACATTTATTCAGTCTAAATGAAACAGAAGATGGCACTTTTCAAATCTAGATTAAAACAAGTAGGAACACCTTTTCAAAAGCTGTAGACTGTAGCCCGCTTTGAAACAATATGGTAGAGGTATGTTGTATCAGAGCTAGTATCTTGAGTTTAGAAAGACCAGTTGTTTTAAATGTGCAGTGTTCGTACAAAAACTGTTTGTACAGAGTTTTGATGCAAACAGTCGTTGATACAGAATTATCTATTGTGCTATAGACTGCTGCACTGTATATAGAGCAAGTACTTTGTCTGACTACTGCTGATTGTGGAGATTTCATAGTGATTTCAGTAGGTCACTTAAAGTAATCTGACAATTGCTTCTGAAGACAAGAATGGTCAGTGGTATAATTATTTCTGTATGTGGTCCTTAAAGGTGAGCTGCAAAGTTAAATTTAAAATTGGATGGGATCCGAGAGTCTAAAACTCCAGTGTCCGTGCTGTCCTGCTGATAAAGAATATGAATCAGATTTTTGAGTAGAACCTAGATGGTTGGGAGCATGAGAATATACGTGTTGATCTTACTTGAATTTCTTGACTCGAATACTTCTCTTAAGTTTTATCTTTGTTTGAGTTGTGGGTTTTGCCTCTATTTTATTCCTGAATTTAAGGTGAATTTATGTTTATCTTATATAGAAAGGCTTTTGATTCGGGACTTGCCAACATTATTACATGTTTCATGTGAGAAGAATTATATCGATAGAAGTACTTCTGCATTTTAGAGAACACAAAAGTGCCACAAATGTTAGGACATTTATGTTCTAACATGTATGCTTGCTATTTATGACAATTCAGTTATTAGACATGAATTCTCTTTCATAATTTTCCCCATAATATTCTTGGCTATGCGGAGACAAATGAGTGAAATGAGTGTTTAAAGATAGGGAAAACTATATAGAAAATGAGTTGGTAAGCTTCCTGGCAGGTAAGGTAAAAACACTGGTCACAAAGCACTTTATTCTTTCATATTCTTTCCTGGAGTGCCTCTGTGAGGATCATCATGCTGCAGTTATTTGTACCGGAATTACATCAAAATGGTCCCTGTAAGACAGATGTTTGAAATAGCTCAGGTGACAAAACAGATATGGTCTATGTAGTAGCAAGGTATCAAATGCTTTCTTTCATATGAAATGTGCTTCATCTTACAGTGGTAATTCAGCACCACTTTACCATGGCTAAACAGAAATTATTTAATTGTGTATTGCATGTATACATGTTTGATCTTGACCTTTCCATAGAACATGTCAGGAATTCAAGCCCTGAACTTCATGGCTTCCTTCTGAATCCAAACTGTATCATTTTAATTAACATTTATAGTCTCTTATTTCCGCAGATTAGCATACCTGACAGATTAGTATACCAGCAGAGTGATAAAATAAGATTAAAAGGTAGAAAAATTCTGTTTTTATTAAGCCTGGATGTTACAGAAGAAGAAAGGAATTTGATCATTGAATGCTCCCAGATTAAGAATCTTAACGACAAACTTCCAGGGTATTTCTTTTAAGTTATTTATTGTTTCCCTCTGTATGTGGATGTATAAAGAACCCAGGTTATTGACTTGTTGTGAACCATTGTAGTTAATTCAGTTTATAAATGGGTAGTTATCTATCCTGAATTAATATCTGCCCTAGGCTCAATAGAGACTGCTAACAACTTCAGACTTGTAAACAGATGTACAAAAGGAAAATTCCACAGTGGTTTGTTAGGTCTTTGGGTTTCAATGTAGTTTTTAAAATTTCTGATTAAAACTCTTTGTATTACGTGTAATAACATCTCAGAGTAAGTGTTTATGATCTTATAAACTAATTCAGCCAAACTGGTTGCAGTGAATATACCTAAGCATACTTGAAGCAAACCTCTCTTTTGGAACTGTGGGCATGCGGAGCATTTGAGCGTGTATCACGCTGTCATATTTGAAAATGCAGGGGAAGCGGTGTTTGAGCTTGAAAGAGAACTGGCAGATAGCTGTGATTATTTCTGGATATCCTCTCCAAGTAACAGTAGTAGCGGGTGCTAGTGACCTCCAATGATCTTATTCCTAGAAGGGCCTACATTCACTGTGAAGAGCTGAGATACAGGCTTTGTGCTTTTGTTAGCCAGAAGCAACCCAATATCACTGGTTAATATTGTGTTCTAGATATTTCTTGCCTCAAATTTAGAAAAAAGCAGATAAAAGCCTTCCTGTGGGAAGAAGTATGAGTAACCTTACAATATGTAATCCAGCTGACTATTAATAGGCAATGCATATTGTGAAAATAAGGCTCCTGTGTGTTGTCGTATTCTGTCCAGACTGAAAATAGCTGCTGAAAAATGAAACTTGGGATTGCACAACTAAAAAGCTGAAGTTCTATATCAGCATAAAAAGTCTTTATGCTCTGTTACTGACAAGCAGTATGAACAAAAAGCCACTTCTATTCCGTATGAATATGTCTATATTATGTGCAATTTTATGAAGTTTACATGTTTGTAGGAAAAAATCTTGTCCTCCTCTTAAAAAGGAATGCATCATTAACTATGAGCTGCTACCAAGACTTTTCTATAGAGATACCCACTTTGCAGTTCCATTTCGGTTGTTACCTTTGAAAAAAAAGAAGTTAATTGTAGCTGTAACGTAAAACAAGTTTGTGAACTTCTGACTTCATGATATGACTTTAATAATGAATGTGAACTCTCTGTCTTATTTATTGGCATCTGTTCCTGTTTTTCTGTTCTCTTTTCTATTTTGAAGAATATGGAAAGGAAAACAGAAATATTTCTTTGGTTTTGAATGTATATTTACAGGGAAGGCCTGCATTATCTTAGTAAGCAGATAATATAATTCTATGAAAATTCAGACTGCAATTTGAAGTGCTTTACCTGGATCATATTATGAGCTCTAAGTAGTTTTAAGTCTTTGTAGTCTTTTGTCCAGTACTTCAATTGTACGGGTAGCTACTCTGATCGTTTTTATTCAGCTAGTGATGTATCTTGACACGCATACAATTTAATGTAAATATACTGGGGTTTATGCACCAGTAATTTTTCATAAAAATACTGTTGTTCACAGTTGTGTGTATTGACCTACTCACTCTTTTAATTAGAAAACTATTTCATATCTCCAGTAACTTGTAGCATCTTTCAGTTGACTCTCCTTGTCTTTCAGCAGCTTGCTGCTCTTCTGATGAGCAGTAAAATAAGAGAAAATATAAATATGAATGTAAATATGTCTAACATAAAATGTATATAATGTATAAATATAAAATATAAATGTAAAAATGTTTTATGAGCTGTCTAGATCTGGTCAGGCTCATCCCCTCTTCCCAAACTAGAAGGGTGAATACATTTCAGCAATCAACATGCTTGACAGATGGTAATTCTCTAAAATGGCCAGGTTTCCTTCCACAGACACCTCTGTTGAAGGGTTCTTACTACACAATTCCTCCTACAGATAACCCAAATAGCAAGACAGGTAATGTTTGCAAAATGCTGCC
Organism: Galbula dea; assembly: GCA_013399015.1. Lineage (NCBI taxonomy): Eukaryota > Metazoa > Chordata > Aves > Piciformes > Galbulidae > Galbula > Galbula dea. The sequence continues at coordinate 81,408 of VWZX01010413.1, forward strand.
CTTGGAATGGAGAAGCTGTCGATGGAACCAGGACAGACTTAACTCAGCTTATGTGTGCTTTTAGCTACTTTACAAAGTAGGTGAACTGCCTAGAGAAAATAGAGCACTAATACCTAACAAGCTTTAGTTTCTTTGTGAGGCTAGAGCATAATATCTTTCTGCCTCCATCAAGTCAAGGGCCTCAGTGTTTGGAATTATATAAGTAAAGATGATGAAGGGGCTGGAACATCTTCCCTCTGAGGAAAGACTGAGGGAGCTGGGTCTCTTTAGCTTGGAGAAGAGGAGGCTAAGGGGTGACCTCATCTATGCTTTTAAATATGTGAAGGGTGTGTGTCGGGAGGATGGGGTCAGGCGCTTCTCAGTGGAGCCCGGTGACAGAACAAGAGGCAACGGCTGCAAGCTGAAGCATAGGAGATTCCGTGTGAATACATGTAGAAATTTTTTCCCAGTGAGGTGACAGAGCACTGGAACAGACTGCCCAGAGAGGCTGTGGAGTCTCCTTCTCTGGAGATATTCAAAACCCGGCTAGGATGCGCTTCTGTGTGACCTGGTCTAGGGAGTCCTGCTGTGGCAGGGGGGTTGGACTAGATGATCTTTCCCTTCCAACTCCTAATATTCTGTGATTTCTCTTCATATTTTTTTTCTTTTTATTCCCCACGTGCATGGGTCACTGCAACAAGTACTAAGACATGAATTTTAATAATAACTATTATAGCAGTAGGCAGGGGCAAAGGGTAGGGTAAAGAATGATAAATTTTGCATCAATTTACTACATGCTTAAAATAAAATGTCTTCCATTTTCAATGAGTTAGCATTTTCAGTGGTATCTGAAACTGAGGCTGTGAATGACATTTAGCAAACACAGATGCTCTGTCTGCATCCCGAGAGCTCTGCCTGGCATGTGGCAATGGGATGTGTCTTCTGACACTGTGTGGGCTTGATGATCTGCTGAGCCCCGGCATGCCAACCTATGTAGCAAAGATCTGTGAAGACATCAAGCACTTGGCAGCACTGCATTTATTTTTGCAATGCAACAAGCCTTGATTTGCCAACAGGTATTGCTGCATGAGTTCATTCACTGAACGCAGAAACAAAAGCCAGCTTTTCAGTGAGCAAGAGGGGAAAGAGTTTCTTGCCAGCTGCATTACTCATTAGTCCTCTTAACCTAGTTTAACTCTTTTGTGCACAGTGAAGCTGTGAGGAAGCACGTAGTGTTCACAGTTCAAATGCTTTGTGGATACTTTCTGCATTTGTTCATCAGCTGCTGTACAGCAGCTGGCCATACTGCAGGGCTGAAATTTTAAGAATGTGTTTTCCAGATCTGCTTGGGCAGTTTGCCCTTCAATTTGTGAGGCTGTTCATGAAGGTTTGCAAAGATCACAGATACTGCACTGAAGAGCAGCTGGATATCTGCTTAAGGCATTTGGGATGGTGTCTGCATGGAGTATCCATTTTTCACCATAAATCCTGTTTGCCACGCAATTAACTCGCAGCTTGCACTGCAGAATGATCTGAAATGTATCAGGTTCTACTGTGAAACACACAGTATAGTTTTCTGTGCTGGTTATTGGTCCTCATACCATAATGAGATATTTCTGCAGATAGGGTGCAACTGTCCTGTTAAATAATATTGGACTGAAAGAAGACAACAGGTAGATAGCATTTCATTTCCAAATACAAGCTGAAGGGATATGAAGTATGTAGGACAGACAGTTGAAGAGCAGAGTGCTGCCTCTAGGAAGGTACCTCCATTCTTCCTTCACAGTTCTTAGGCTTCCTGCCCTGGCTGGGCACAATGCCTGGGCTCTGTTTTAAAGGGTCATATCCTCTCTTAGGAAGAGGGTGCAAGGGGAGGGATGGTGGGATAAGATGCATAAGAGTGCATAACACATTAGAGGTAAGGCAGCTCAGCTTCTCCTACCTAAATCTCCTGCTTAGACCTTGCTATGTCTATGTCTGTAACAAGTGGCCTTCTGTGGAGAAGGCTGTCCTCATTTAAAAGCTGCAGTTCAAAAAGATCCTCTGATGCTTTGTGTATATTAATTTCCCAGATGCACACTTTACAATTTCACCTAATCTTTTCCTGGTGTACTGAGAGTAATTTCTGTGCAAAGTCAGCTTTGTCATAGAGATACTTCGCATGGAATTGAGTGAGAAAAGCTTAGCTCTTAAAAATGTAAAACCTTTAACAAAGATGTGGCACTGTTCCTGTTTCACTGATTTTGTTTGTTGTTCTTTCATCTATAAACACAAAACTCAAGTGAAAAGCCTCATTTAAAAGACCACGAGCTTTCAAAGGACTGACAGAGAAAAAAAAAAACAACAAAAACATGTATGCTAGCTCTCCATGAGAAAAGTGCTGGACATGTGTTAGCAGCAGAGGATTAGACAGCTTTTTTCTGTAGGAGCCGTGATCTTACAGAATCCAAACTGTTCATGAAAGCTTGCCTTTTGGATGTAGCTCCACAGCATTTGAAAATTATCTCCTTGGTGTGGTCACACTCCAATCCTCCTTGCCCATCAGCTGAACATTTCTGCCTCTTTTGGGCATAATAATTGTTGAACTGGAGGCTGGTTTCAAATAGAATTTATCACAAGTAGAGATTTTTAAAGCTAACTGCATAAAGGTTCTGTTAAAATAAGAAAGGAAGCTTGATATACCTACTGAGCTTAGGGATGCTTTGTTGGTGCAAATCATTATGCAAAATCATTCTTTTGTTTGCACAACTGCCTGTTGAGTCAGCTTGTACATACCGGAGTAGAAGTATCGATGTCAACGCAGCTTATAATGTTTGATAGCTAGGGGGCATGCAAGAGATTGCAAGGTGCAGATTTGAGAGTTGACACTGATGCTTTTATGAGGAAGAGAAAGTGATTTGTGTAACCTGGCTTTGTAACATCTTCAGATGGAGAAAACATAAATTGTGCGTATCTGTGAGAAATCATCCCCAAAGAATAGCCTGAGTTTTATTGCTTGTAAAATTAAAAAGTTGTATGCACTAGGTTGTTTGGATAGAGGTAAGAAACCACTCCTTGAATTGGCCCAAATTAACAGGTAATGTTTTGGGAGCATTTATAAAATAGTGCTCTGTGCCACCAAAAGCAAAATGAGCCTGAGGGAAAACTATATCTAGAATTCAGGATAATTGGGCTTTGCAAAGGGGTGCAAACTTCACATGTGGGAGATCTCAAAAGAAAAAAAAATTCTCCAACTACCTCGGGGGTAGAAGTAATACTTCATAAACGTAAATGTGGTTACCATTACTGCTAACTGTGCGCTGCTGGTCTTTGGAAAAGGCAAAATGGGCTTGAAGAAGAGGCAGTTCAGATGCATGGCTGAAACAGCAAGTCGGTGGTTGTTTGAGATAGTGGATTGGAAAGCAGGTGTAACTTTTGAATGACAAAAACACTGCTTTGATGAGCAGAACCTGCTAGATACTTGGTAGCATTAAAAAAAAAAAAAGAGGGTCTACAGAAAAACCTTAATTTTAAAATCCTATTAAAGACAGAAAACAAACAAACAACAACAAACAAAAATAAACACATACCAACCAACCAAAACAAACAAAACCCCCCACAATGTTTTGGGTACCACTTTGGTTACTGTTGGATAGAAACACTACTAAATCCATGTACCAGCATTTGCAACCCCCTGCTTCTTCAAGGTTTCAGCAATGCATTAGAAGGGGAATGGCATTGTGTGTTGAGCAATTTTTGTTTGTTTTATTTTATTTTTTAATCTATCTATGACCACATTTCCTGAATTGATTTTTCTCAGTACTCAGGAATAGAAGTATGTGGCTTACCTCAAGTTACTTTGGAAGAATTACTGCTGCGCAGTTAATCTGCCTGAATAGCATTTTTAAGATTTTTTTCAGATCATGAAAGGGGATTTGTCCCAGAAGTAGATGAAGCAGGCAGCCTGGTAAAACTCAGCCTTCACTCCAGAGTTATCCAAACAGCCAAAGCAGATTCTATATGAAAATAGTGATTGATTTCAAGGGAGGCTCGCTCCAGGCGATGCGTGAGTTGGTACCCTCTTATGGTCCACTCTGTAGTCTCTGCTAGGTGATCATTGGGAAGGTTTCCCCTACCCGACTGAACGCTCAGTAGTTGTGCCAAAATATCTTTTTCTGGAAATCATTCTTAGAGACACTGTTTATGTGTTTTAAAAATGTCTGTGTTGACTCCAGAATGAAAGAATATGTAAAGAATATGTAAATAAGTGAGATTTTATACAAGGAATACTTTATGAATTAGATACTTTTGAAAGATTCTGTAAATGTACTTTTAATTTCCATTTATGCTGATAACAATACTTCCTTTATGACAAATGTTTATTCCTAAGGATTCTTTATTGTTGCTTTTTATATCCAAATGTAATTTCTTTTTCTCTTTCATTGATAAAGAGAATACTTTAACCTTCCAGAAAAATATAAATTTTTAATATATATTATCTCTCAACATTTAATGTTACAGAAGTTTGAGAAGGAAAAATTGTTGCCACCTTTGTAAGTCGCTTATAATGGAAACACCTGTATTGATAGAAAGAGAAGATCTCTTTAAATAAGAGACATACACGTTGTTTATATCCTCATGGAAGGACATGGGGTTTTGACTTATTTAAATGCTACCGTTGTCTAACGTAAAGCATTTGTGCAAACAACATACATTTTCTGTTAGTACTAAATGGAAGACTCCCAGGAGGTTTTTTTTGAAAGCAAAGTCTCAAGATGGTGGCTATAACAACTCAGTACTGACCAAATTAACGTCAGAACCCAATACAAGGACTTATTTCTTCAATTTAGCTGCTTTCTGTCTGAGAATTTATAAATGCTGGCTAGCCATCAACTTCACTGAATGCTTCTACAGCTTAGTAAACACATCCTGAAAAAATGAAGCATTTTTCACTTGGCTTAAACTAATCACTGTGTTTCATTAGAGGAGGTTGTTCCCGTTACAAAGCTTTGTGGTTGCTGTGTCTCAGTCTGCAGTTTACTGAGCAGAAGGATTGTGTGTATGGTGAGAAGTGCAGGATGGTTATAGTTTTGCATGATTTTTTTGTTAAAAAAGCAACCTGTTTTTTAATAACTGCTGTATGATTTCAGAGGATGGCTATTGCTTTGCTGTCAAAGTTCAGGAGTTCAGGGTCAGAGTTCGAGAACTGAACCTTTAGGGCATGAGGAAAAATAGGGGCTTTTCTTCCCCGCTTAGCTGCGCTTTCTTTCATTCTATTTTTGGCAAAATACTTGTTGTTGCAATCTTAAAACACACTTTTATTTAAATGGAATGCAGCAGTAGCTAGAGTGTTTCATTTGATAGCCCTTTCTCTGGTAGATGCTGCAGAAAGGTATTCTTTAAAAACTCAACTAAAATGGGATAAGGTGATGACTATACTTTAAAAAACCACTCTGAGTTTGAACAACGACCAACAATCAGAAAGCCCCACCTTCAGAATATCTGTATGAAATACATGGTAGGCAGAAGGGTTTGGGCCCCACAAACCTCTGGTTTTATTGCTACATTTTATTATTAAGCTCCTGACAATGGTTAGATCATAATGTAAGGACTTTGGTATTGTTCTTTTAAACAAAATACATAAACTAAGATGAGAACTAATATAAATAGTACTCCTTGTCAGCATTCTTCACAGATTCTTAAAATTGCAAATGAATTAAGGAAAGAAAGACCATATTATACAGGATTTAATGATTATTTTGTGAAAACCACCTTCTCTAAGTTTAAAGTGAAAGAAAATTGTTTGTGAACTTCTTCTGTCATTACTGCTTGACTTCTTGTTTCTTAACTAAAATGGATTTGGTGGTCAGGTGGTAGCAGCATCATCTGCTGACACCCTGGTCATCAGTTTGTATTGGGAAGGATGCACAAAGATGCTGGAAGCTCTTTTTTAAAAACCAACAACAGATGCTCTGCTTTTTCAGAACACTGGAGTTGTATTGGTACTGGTCAGTTTATTGAATCTGGTCAGTTTTCCCAACCTTCAGCCTTCTTTGCTTAGAAAGAAAGGCTGCTAAACACCTGGGGTTCCAGTTTCTTCAGTAATGTCATTATGGAAGTTTTATGCTGTGATCGAGCTATGTTTGTTTGTGACATTCCTCATAGATTTTCTGTAGTTCAAAAAGAAAGAAAGAAACAAACAAAAAGGGGGGGGGGGAAGAATAGGGGCAGAATTATGGATCATGCAGCTAAATTATGGTGAAAAATATCACAAGAATTGCAGCAATTTTCAGGTGTACTTTGTCATTTTTTACAAAAGAAACCTGACACCTTTCTCTAGCCCTATTCTAGATTTATGATTTTTTATGAAAGAAGGAGTCTCATTTTCTTTAATAACTTTGAAAGCAATCACTGATTCGTGAAAATCTATTCTGACTAATATTACATGCACTATCCAGAAAGAAGTACTTTTTTCTTACTTTCTGACAGAATGTGATGGACAATCACTACCCCTTTCCACACTCTATATTCTCTTAACAGAAGAATGAAGTTGAACTAAAACTGCAGATAAATAGATGCATTAGAGAAGGAAGAAGATACTCAGACTGGATGGCAGTTAAGGAGAATAATTCCCATGAGCAGAATAATTCCCTCAAGCAGAATATCCTACGTATGAATCATTTGGACAATGTATGAATTAAACGAGTGGATGAGCTGAGTTTTAAAAATGTTTGTTTCACCTCATCTCCACCCTACCATTACCCTAGTCCATGCATCCTTTTAAGGTGTTTTCACATTTAATAGCTCAGCAATTTAAATGGAATCTATTTCAGATTATTATATACTTGTTTTGAGATTACAATGGAGTTAATAAGCAAACAAAAGAAGTAGATCATTCTTTAACTCCGTGAACAAGTACTTCAGCTGTTTGACTTGTTTGGGCTTGAGATGCCTGCATGTATTCCCCCCTCAAAGTAAACAAATGTTCATTAAAAGCAGATGTAGTAACAGATTTGGAAAGTAATAGTTACTCAAATGATTCTTTTGGGGGTTTAGGGAATTCCTGTTGGCATCTAAACGAGAGGTGCATACCCTACAAGATTCCTACACTCTTCCAGTTCTCTGGAAGATTGTTCATGTGGTTTGACTGACTTTCAGGCTTGAGAGCAGTTGATGAGGATTTTTATTGTGTCATTGTAGCAAATATGTATTTCTATTGGTCTGTGTTATTTGGAAAACCAAACTTGTCAGAACACATACTGTCAGTGTGATGCAGATACTAAAATCTTGAGGGCATTGTGCTTGGAGCTGTAGCTTGTAGGCACCGTTCATTTTAATAGATACTGGATTTGTAAAGCTCGTAATTTCTTTGCAATTCAGTTAAGGTATGGTTTTAATTCTGATCTTGGATTGTGTGGAAAGGATCTATTTAATTAGCTTATTCTCAGATATCTGGACACATCTCTTTATACACACAGCATATATTGCTGTTTCCAGTACTTTGTTCTTTTGCATCTCTAATGCTTATGTGTAAGCATTGTGTAAGCTTTATATAAGCATAAAGTTTGTAATGAGAAACACTAAAGACCCCAAAGACATGTGTGTATTCTTTCTTTCAAATATGAGCATTTTCATGCAAGGAAAGTGTTACAAAAATTATCATTTCCTCTGGTTTAGATCATATTTTCTGTAAAAGTTTTATTCCATTTCTTTTTTTTTTTTTTTTTTTTTTTTTTTTTTTTGGAGGGGGAGGGCACTGCAGGGGAAGCTCTATTTCTCTTAAAATAATAATGTATGTTATTCCTCTAAGAGGCAGAGAAGACTTCGGAACTCCACAGTTAAGTGTCTCTTTCAAAATGTCAAAATGTTCTTTAGGCCCTTTTGAGAATGAAATTTTGACAGTAAATAATTTCGAACATGCAAATATTTTATGCTGTCTTTGCAGGGAAAAAGCTCCTCTGTAAACCTATGCCACAGAAACATTTCCGGTTTTTAAAAGAACACAATCTTTAGGGGCAGTGGAGAGAGCGAAGGAGGTCAGAAAAGAGCATGCTTTGGGTCAGTAGCCACAGAAACCCCAGAGAGGTTGTATGGATAGAAAAAACCAACCAAAACAAAACTGTTAAATATTTTCCTAATCAAATATAAACTCAGCATGGTTCATCATTGAATGATTAAGATATGTGGATATGAAAAGGAAAATATTTGATTTAGGAAAACACAGACTGTCTGACATCAGTGTTCTGCCTTTTTGCATTTTTCACCAGTGTAGTTTCTTTTATTAGATTATAGCCCGTGTCTTGCAAGTGCTCCCTACATCCAAACACAGTGTGACCTTTATTGCTGAATGCCAGATTTACATATGCTATATTGGGAGCACATTTCTGTGTACAGAGCACAAGACACTAAAGTTGTTATGTGACCCGGTTTACCAGAGCATGTGTCTAGCAAGGGCTCAAAAGAACCAAGTTAAAATTTATTTTCATCCCCTAACATGTGGGTATTATTATATCATACTAGTATTCTGGGGAGAGAAAAAATGAACTAGAATGGCTTTGTCACAGTCCAGGAGAGTCTGCTATAACCTCTCTGAATAGGCTTTTACCCTGTGAAAAGCAAGAGAAAATCTTGCTTTTTAGAAGCTACTACTGGTAGTCAACTGTGACATTACTTAGAACATTTTGATTACACTTAATAAATCTTTTAAGTCTGTAATATTTTTTGCCAATTATAATTTCTGATGCATTTATCTAATGCTTCAGAAATTACTTCAGTCATCTGGTTTGAACAACAACCAGTTTGATAGCTATATCTTACCAGTCAAAGAATTGCTCCCATAAAGTGTCTCATTTTTGTGTGTAATAAGAACAAACTTTCAGTGAAAGAATATATATTTTATTTTCCTTACCTAACTAGACATGAGAACAGCTGATAAACAAACAGAGTTTCGATAAATGTTCATCAAAATCTGAAAATTGCAGCTGAAATGTCTGTAGGCAGAAAACAAGTTGCTACTTATTTTTATTACTTATTTAATGCTGCAAATTAGCAAATGTACACTTGTTGTAAGTTTACTAACTGTGATATGGTTCCAATTTGAGTTAAATAACAATAATATTAGTGTAGTGGTTGTTTATGCATCTAAGACCCCTGAAAAATTCTATCTTTCATTTCATAATTTACACAATAGCAAATAATTCCAGGTGCTTTTTGTGACATGGCTTTGTCATCTGTGCACACATCAGGGAATAACAAGAATGTCAAATCCATGCTAGTAACTATACATTGGATGGATGTTGTTGTGGAATATGAGCTACTGAAGTAGTCCACTCTTTATTGGAGCAGGTACAGAGAAGGGCAACGAGGCTGGTGAGGGGCCTGGAGAGCAAGTCTTATGAGGTGCAGCTGAGACAAATGAGGTTGTTTTGTCTCAGGAAGAGGAGACTTAGAGGAGACCTTATCCCTCTCTACAACTACCTGAAGGGAGGTCATAGTGAGATGGGGGTCAATCTCTTCTCCCAAGCTACCTGTGAGAGGAGAAGAGGAAATGGCCTCAAGTTGCATCAGAGGAGGTTTAGATTGGATATCAGGAAGTTTCTTCCCTGGAAGAGTTGCTAGGCATAGGAACAGGCTGCCCAGAGAAGTGGTGGAGGTGTTTAAAAAATGGATAGATGTGGAACTTAGGGACATGGTTTAGTGGCATGGTGGTGATAGACTGACGGTTGGACTTGATGATCTTAAAGGTCTCTTCCAACCTTAATAATTCTGTGATTCTGTGTTATTCATATTTGAGCTTTTGTTTCAAATTCTCCTGAGAGCTGCGTCATGGTTTTGGGCCTGGCTATGACAGCACTGCTCAGACAGAGGAAGCAGGTGAAAGCTCCACAATATTTTCTGTTTGCTCAGGTTTCTGTGTTTATGTTTTACTTTTATACTTTTGCTGAATTCATATTCTTCAAATGCCTGGACTGAGTTTTGAACTATTTTTTTTGTCTGGAGACTCAATTGCAAATCAACTAAATGTGGGCTTATTGTCCACTCAAACCATATGCTTTTCAAGTTAGAGCTGTAATTAACCAATTCAGCAAATTCAGTGTGGCTGATGTTCAAGATGGAGAGAGGTGTGGACTAAAAGCCCTTAGGTAATCTTAGCTGTTCTTGATCTTTTCTTGCATGTGAAATTTTTCAGGTACAATTTGGGCTGGCAAACCTCAAGACAACAAAGGAATCCAAGCTCTGTAATGCTACCAAGGAGTAAAGTACCAACAGAAAACTGTATCAACGTTTGGCTCGGTGAACTTCCTGACACAGAACTTGGATTTACTGTAACTTTTATGACCTCACAATATATTGAAATTCAGTCTCTAGTGAATATGATGCAGGAAGGCAAACTTAGAACATCATTACTTCTTTTCATTCCAGAGAGTTTCCGTAGGCTTCTGAGATTTACCTTCAACACAGAGTGTAGTCTCAGAATTCATCGTTAACAATTCTTTTTGCTACTAGCTCTGGAAAAGCACTGTGATCTCTGTAATGTAATAGAAATGTAGTGAAATGTACTATATTGGTTCCATAAAACCTAAACTCCTATCCAAAGCTCCATTACTGTTACTAAGGGGAAAAAAAAAAAAGGGTAGGTCCAAAAAAAATATCAGCCTCAGATATGGAAATCACCAGATCTGATTTACGCTGTCTCCCATAGTGCGGAACAAAGTCTTGTGTAAACAGATGGCTGGTTTATGCTATCATGGTTAAAACTGGCACACAGGAGCCTAATTTCTAAGTCTTTTCTTCCTCCTTTCCCTCTTTTATTTCTACTGTGAGAACTGGTATTTCAGAACTAACCATTGTGGAAATTAACCAGTTTTGCTTTTCTAAAATACCAGGGAGCAAGTCAGATGCCTCAAAATCTTGAGCTAAACTGTTCTGCATGAGCGATGTTTTAATTACATCTTTTAAAAACAAATACTACTCTCTGCAAAGTATTACGCCTTGCAGAGAGTAGTGATAAAAGTATAAAATGTATTGTGTTAGCTTGTAATATTTTGAGGTCACATGCTTGAGATTGAAGCTCTACTGGATAAAATAAATATTCAGAATATTTATACATATTATACAATAAATATGCAGAAATTTTAACTGATTAGAGAGCCTGCTTCTGGGTATACAGGTAGATTTAATGGTCCTCAAATTTATTTGGCAAAGTGCAGATTAAGTATAACTGATTTTAAAAAAAAATCACAATGTTGATGTTATCACTAATGATTTATTATTTTTCCTTAAATTACTTTTTCACTTTTAAATCTTAGAAATAGTCATTAATGGAAGCCCACAGTTCCTGAGCTCTTACAAAAAACTGACAGTAGCTACACTATAACTTTCTGATTATTCTGGAAAGAAGCCTTAATTTTTTTGTTCTGCGAGGTTTTCTTGTTTTGTTTTTTTTTTTTTTCTTGTGTCGTGGCTGTTGATTTTCTTTTTGACCAAGAGCACTGCTCTAAATGTGGAATTTGTTTACAAAAATTTCTGGAAAAGTAGGGCAAAATTAAACTATCTGGAGACTTTGATATCCCTTTTTCTGCATTATGTTGTAAGCTTGCAACATTTGTTATTTTAAAAATCAAGATTAAGCAGTATCTGGAAATACCTAGGATTGGAATTTAGGAACTTCTGTAAATGTAGATATGATGCTATTTCTCTTAACACTTAGCAAACTTCAGAAGCAGATTTTGTTTTTTCTCTCCAGTTTGCAAGAAATGCACACAGTGTGAAGTGTACTTTGGCTTCAGTGTTGTCAAACAGATTGCACTGAATCATGCATTTTGTGACATGTCCTTGTAAGTGCAGAACTCCTCGGTTACACTTTAATAGCACAATCAAATGAGCTGCAAGTCATACTGGAATTTTTTTCTCTACCTACTCTTGAGATCAAAATCTTAGAGACACTCTCAGTACATGTGATAAGAGGAGAGAATGAGGGGAGATGGATCACTAGATTGCTTCCTTCGTGTTATTTTTGGATATGACTAGCATTCTTCCCCTTACACACACCCTCTTTTCTCCCCAGCCCCCATCTCTTACATGCATTACAAGCTCATACAAACACTCTCACGTACTCTGATGCAAGAGCAAGAGCAACAGCTGGACTGAAGCCAGAGGACTTAAACTCCGCTTCCTCATTGCCAGCAGGCTTTGTTCTTTGGAATCAGGCAGAACTAAGGAGAACGTCTTCACTGCCGGTCGTGAGTGGTTGGAATTTGGCAACTTGGCTGTGGCTTTTAGTTTTTTTTGCAGTCTTCTGCAAACTAGGCTGAATTTAGAGCAGCAAAGCTAAGAGCCAGGGATAGTCAAGAAATAAAGGATCCAGAAATCACCAGGTATCAGCTCCTTTGTGGGGGTGGGGGCCCATCTCTTCCGCAACGGTAAGTGCCAGCATTAAGTGTATGGAAAGATGAAAGAAGTAATTAGGTGTTTTAGCTCTTTTACTACAGTAGGGGAGGGGGGGAAAGTACGCGTGAATCTTACAGTGTGTGCTCGGTTACAGTGGTCTCAGAACAGTGCCTAGCAGCAAAATGGTCCTCATTTCTCCCTTTCTAAAAAGCCCTATAAGAATGTATATATGTTAGCAAAATGCCTAAGTACCTGTACAATTCCAGACAGCTTTCCAAATGCCTTCATTATTGATGTTTCTGCAATTTTCTTTTGTTTTGGATGTATGTAGCATGGAGTAACTTTAACTAGCAGAGTAATTGATTTGTTTCAAGTGCAAGAATGGAACCTTGGAAGTGAAAATCTTCTATCACAGAGGATACAAATAGAACTAAAGTTCAGGAGGATGGGGGAGTGAAAAGTGATATTTCCTAAGACTGTTTAGGTTATAGGAACCCCAAATAAACTTGTTTTAAATGATTGGCATTCCTACAGAGCACACACACCCCCTTCCTCTCCTCCTCTGTATTAGGAGCCAAGTAAATCTGTTTTTAAAAAAGCTTTGAGGGGCCATGAGTGAAGGCTAATGTGCAGTGGAAAGGCGTGTATGCTTGGATGAATTCTTTTCAGAGAGAGGACAAGAATAGCGAAAAAAAAAAAATTCTTCCCCCAAAATTTTAGCTGTTCTTTATAAAAGCATTAACACTGCTGACTTTTGAGTTTACTAGAAGAATGGATTGCTTTCTTAAAAATACCTTTTCTTTGTCTCCTTGTCTTGTTTTTATGAAAATTTTTGTAGTTAACAGCACCACAACAGGTTGATCCAAATGCCTTGCTTTCAGAAATGCTGTCTAGCTGTCAAAGGAAATTCACTGTAGGAACCCATTTGTTTTAAAGCTACAGATAAGCACTGCTATCAGCATGCTATTATGTCTTGCTATGTGGGTTACCTTAATAAAGTGATAAATAAGATACTCTTGAAATCCAAAAGTTCAACTGTGTAATAAATTTGACAAAGGGTTAAAAAACAGGTGGCTGAATATACTTTAAAAGGGCAAAACTGTAGGGACAATAGACCCCCAAATAGGAAATCTTTCTTTTCCCTTCCTATAACTCTGCCTCCATCAACTACTTCAAGTAGTTATTCTAATATTTTGTTTTGACAAGGTGAATGGTCCCTTCCTCCTCATTAACTTCTGGTTATCAGGGACTTGTGAAGATGAATCTAGGCACATGAAAAATTTGCTGAATAAGCAAATGGCTGATTGTGCAAAGTATAGCAGGCACAGTCAATTAACTGTTTGTTTGAGGTTGGTAAGTTTGTTTTTTTCTAAGTCAAAAACTTGTAACCAAAGCTCTCCCATTCTGACTTTCACCCTTTGCTTGGAAGAATACTCTGCTTGAGATGGTAATTGATAAAAGGGATCTGCTCAGTTTCTGTCCCTGTGGAACTAGAGGGAATGGGCTTAAGTTGTGCCAGGGTAGGTTTAGATTAGATATTAGAAAGAATTTCTTTACTGAAAGAGTGGTGAGATATTGGAATAGGCTGCCCAAGGAGGTGGTGGAGTCACCATGCCTGGAGGTTTTTAAAAAGGATTGATGTGTTTCTTCAAGGGATGACTTAGGGATAAGAGTAGTGTGGGGCTATCGGTTGGACTAGATGATCTTGAGGGTCCTTTCCAACCCTAATGATTCTGTGTGATTCTGTGACTACAAAACAGTGCTCATTGGTGTAGTGTACAATTTATTAGGATCTTGGAGATGTTCAGTACACATTTTGTTTGCTATGTACTAAGGCACTTCTTTCGCTAGCAGTTACTAGCTCTATTTATGGCAAGTTATTCACTGAACTGGAATTGCACACTAGAACTAGCAAAGATTCCTTTTCAGAGCTAAAATTGGAATAGTATTTTCCTGAGTTGGGCTCCCCCCTGCTGATGGCACCATGTCAGGTTGCCTCAGCAGCTGCTTTCAGTTTCACAATTTACATGGGTGCTGTAATGACGTTTTTTCTCATTGATGTGGTGGAAAAATCTGACATTTTCATGCTGTTTTTCCTGTTTTTATATGTTAAAGCGTATTTTTGACTGACTGTGAGGTTTGGCGATGAGTGCTGAGTTCAGAGATGGGCCTGTACCAAAACCCCTGGATTCCAACATCCATGAAGTATGAGAAGGTTAATAACTGGACCTTAATATCTCAGTTTTGGCCTATTCCTGTTTCTAATGCACATCACTTTGGCCACATGTTTAAACCAGTTTTTGAGGTGATAAAGACTGAAAGAAATCTGTCAGGTTGCAGATAGACTTTTAAAGGGAAAGTGGCATTTAAGAATCTTAGAGAAAGTTAGGCAAAGTTTTCTCATTTACTGCTTAAACTTGACTTTCAGGTGCGCCCAAGTAATCGCGTTCCTCTTCCCCTAATACAACTTTAGATGTACATAGTATTTTGGAGCTCCTCCTGAGATGTGCTGAGAAAGCTAAGGCGCTTTGTTCTTGTCGTTCCTACTTGCTCGAGTGGAACAATGAAGACTAACAGTGTTCACCCAGGCAGCGCAGTACCTCAGAAGGAGTTTTTTGATCCTAAGTGATTTGCCTACAAGCTTTTAACAAAGTACCATATACATCCTTGTATGTGCTAAAACCTGTGGTATCCCATGGTAGGAAATACTGCTGTGCAAAGTAAGACTTACTGAAATCATGGTTATTCTGCTTTTTTAATTGATTGTCTTCTGCAAGTCTGGCTGACTTAGTGGATTGAGTGGCTCTCTCTGAATACAATTGCACATGCATCTGCCAGCTGCTTGTGGTATCTGTGCTTCAGCAAGAAAAGCTGTTCGTTAGTTATGTTGGCTCACTGTGGTTTGTGGCACGCAGCACTGATTTATTAGGCAGTAGCTGCATTTGTTTTCCTTTTTGCCTTCAATGATTGGACTGTGATGTCAGGTTTTGTCTTGGCTTTAACCTTTTAAAGATTTTTTTTTTTTTCTGCAGACTGTTCTCTTAACACTGGGGAAGTGGGAAATGTCCCAGTGTTCATTGCAGAGCAACTCTGTCTACCCCAGCACATTCCAGGGCCACCGAATCATTTGTGGTGAGAGTGATTCAGATCTGGTTAAGATGATTTAAAAGAGAGGTTATGGGCATGCTGCAGTTGTGCATTTAAGAAAATACAGAGATTTTTTTTTTTTACAGCCTGATTGAGACCACATGGCTCCAACTTAAACTTTTTTTTACAACATGGAAATTGTTGGCTGCATGTACTCAAACTTTTTTTTTTTTTTTTTAATTGCTTAGAGGCTAAGCGTTGAGATTGTAACATTTAATGGTAAGGTCAGGGTTAAAACAAATAGGTTTTAACGTTCCTTTTAATAAAAGGAGAAATGGCTTCTTTGAATGTTTTGCATAGAGTACAAACATGCCTCTCTTAAATGAGACCAAATGTATCTCAGGAATTCTTCTGGACATTACAGGGTAATTGGTGACCTGATTTGAGAGTGAGAAGGACAGAGATAAGGGAAGATCCCCCTGTCATAAATCACAGTAAATATGTTCCATTCCAAATAGATTATGGAAAGTATGAAAGGGAAAGACAGTGACCTTTCTTTGATTGTATACATGTTTAATTGCTTGCCCTCAAAGTTAGCATTTTGGGCTGCTTTTAAAAGAGTGAAACGTTTATATTAATAAACATTTTATTAAACTCTTGCAATTATCTAGAACAAAGTATATATCTAATCTGAAGATTAATCTGAATCTGTTGTAGGCACTTTCTGCTATTATATTTATGCATGTTGTTTATTTTTGAATAGTTACTTAGTCAGATTTTGTTCTTCCTTCAGTACTCTCACAGTCCTTTCTTCTCAATTACATCCTTTCTTCTCAAAAGTGATGCATAGCACTTGATATGACTTTCATCCAAATCTGCTTCAGATGTGAGGTTTAGATGGTGAATGGTTTTTATACAGATAGTTTCTAAATAGGCAAACAAGTCTGTGGAGCTTCAAATTTAGAAAACAGATCATAAGTTGTAGCATTGAAAACCAGTGTTTATTCCTGCCTCTGCATGGAAGATGAAGCAAAGATGAAGAACAATTCCTCTAATAGTTCTAAATACACGGTAATTTATCTAGAAGTAATAAATAGGTATTATTCTACAACAGCAAATCCAATAAACAATGATAAGATTTTTGCTATCTTTCCGTGTTAGGGTAGTAAATTTAGCTGGATGAAACTGGAAAAAAAAAGGGAAGAGAATAATCACTCAAATAGTCGTGTACGTCCTTTTGAGCTAGTTTTTTCTGAATGGCACTTCTCTCTTCAGGACACACATGAACTTTATTCTTAACCTAAAAAAAAGGACAAATCCCTAACCTTTAACCAAGGTTCATGAATTACTGTTAGTTAATTTCTGCCTCACATAAACAACAATGTAAATGTTTAAAAGTTATTTGCAGTTTTCTGTAACTTTGGCATGGACAAAGCAGATGCAAAAGCTGTTAGTATTTCTCAATAACTGCTGTGAAAATTAATCAGACCCCAAACTGTAAGCTACAGCACCTTGAAATGCCTGCCTCTTGTATGTTAATGTGTTGGATCAGTGTTCAGTTTTACTGTGTTAATACGTAGGGAATATTTAGAACTGACCTGAATTGTTTTTATACCAGACAGTTTTAATTGTAGTGTGGATAAAACACTGCTTTTCTACTAAAAGAAAAGGAAGCATGGCCTTGGGTGGCCAATCTTAACAGGCACATCTTGTACTTGAAATCTTTGACAAAATCAAAAGCCCCTCAAGTGCTTTACAGATTGAGCAAAACAGAGGTGTTAAGATTCTGCTGTGTAGTATAGGTGGGAGTATCCCTGTGTCTTCATATAAAGACCAGAATATTCTGTTCTTTGCGACATCTCTAAGCCCGCTTTGTTATGGTTGCTGAGGGTGTGCAGGTATTAATCTGTAACTTGATTGACATTTCTCATTTTTCCCAAGCTCTATAACTACTTACCTGGTTTTTTTGACTATACTGCTGGTACAATCTGCATTGCACTGCTCATACATAAAATAGATACTCTCTCATTATTCAGTTTTTCAAACAACAGAGAGAGTCAAGATGGAAAAGGGCTGGAAATAAGGATCAAGGGATTCCAGGACTTACATGGGCTACAGAAGCACATATAAATTCTAGTCATTGCCAAAAGAAGTAGACTTCAAAGCGCTCTTGAGCATTGACCCTCAACCTGTTGGATTCCTATGGAAATCTGGATTTTTCCAGTAAAGCTTCCTTTTGGTACTGTTTCATATTTCAGTTTTCATAATGGTTGTGAAAAATACACATGGTGTGATTTGAGACACGGCTGGCTAGGTCAATATATGTTGGTAAATGGGAAGAATCTTGGAAGTGATGACTGTTTGGAGGAAGCAGGCGCTGGCCATAGCTACACAGGTAATGTTCAAAGCACACAGCAAGGGTACATGCATGCTTTTGGATCGTACCATATTGATAGCTGGCAACCGTGCTTATAAGCTTGTCTGATAAGGCTGAAAGCAAAGTCTCAAGTAAAATGCAAAGTGTCGATCTTGCAGGTAGTGAGAGCCTGTAAAGGTGCTTTAACTGATAGCTGAGCAGATAACATCAGTTAAACATAATTAGGCGGCGATGCCTAGTGCTCAGGTCTGTCTTAGGTAGTCCTCCTCTCTTTCAAGAAAGTACTTGTGAGTTTTGAAAGGCACAGTAATGCAGCAGTTAACCCTAACAACAGGTATCTCCTTGAATAAACCCTGTCAGATTTTGCCTATGTAATTTCTGTAAAGGGATGATATGTACAAGGATCCTGAGGAAATGAGGGCCTAAGTTTTGCTTCCTCAGGAGAACTGAGGCTCCAAAGGCAGGCAGTTTTCTTTCCCCACCCTTTTACTTCCTCTTATCTGCTGTTTTGACTATGAAAGACTGCATGCAAAATAGCAAGAACTATCTGTATGGGCGAAGGAGTCTTCAGCATATTTGACAAAGACTGAATTCATAAGTAGAGTACAAAATTTGACAAAAAATTTAGAAATAGTGCAAATTAGTTCTGTTATTGCTGGGACCTGATTATTTAACTTCCATTGGCTTCTGGAATGTCAAGCAAATGTGAAAAATAAAGAAAAAGTTCAAAATAAATAAATCTTAAGAAAATACTGTCTAGAAAGATAAATATTTTTAATTGAAATTGAGCTTGAATGATCAGAAGTTCTGTTTTGCTCACTGTTTCAGTGTTTTACTGAAGAAAAACATTCAAACCACTAAATTGTCAAGACCCAAAACCCAGCAGATTAGTCTCTATTTGCAAAATTCTGGTCTTATTTAGAAACAAGAAAATATTAGGAAATTGTCAATCAAAAATTTCTTTTAAATATCCAAAACTAAATCTTAAGGACCAGAATAAGTGGTTATTAGTAATTTTTTTTTTTAAGAACAGACAGCATGTGAATTTTTTTCTGAGATTCCGTTTAGATACATCAAGTACCTCATACAAACACCCACAAAAAAAATTTTCTCTTTTTCTTGATAGTCCTGAAGGCACTTAGCTAGGAGATGAAATTTTTGATGATCAGTAGCAGAAATTATTGCAGAGCTTTAAGCCATATGCCACCAACTCCAGCCAAACCATCTGTTCTAACTGTACGATTGCTGCTTTTCTTATCTGTAAATACATAAAACTCTCAACTGAGTGATGATCTGTGAATACAGGTCATCTTAACCTTGAATGCTTCAGTGATGGAAGCTGCCTCCATTGGCATCCCAGCCAGTCAAGACCTGTGACTACTGCTGAAAACCGTAGTCAGCGTGGCACTGAGGTGCTTGCTCTCTACCTCTTGGAACACTCTGCAGAATGATGCTGATTTCTGCAGGTTGAGCCTCAGTAAATAAGTTTGAATGCTGCCATACGTAGTGTGAGGCACTGACAAAACTGATGACAGCTTTCTTCCTTTGTTCTCAGCTACTAAGTTGATGACCTGACCTGCATGATTGAAGTATTTTATCGGCCGGTCAACAAAGTTATGTTTACTGACTCTGGCTTGGAAGTAACTGGGAAGTATGAAAAAGGGATGTGATAGTAGGAACAGTATCTATATTGGCATGAAACTGGTTTGTGTCGGGTATATAGGGGTTTACTTTTTATTTGATCTAGTCTGGTTTAGCTAATGTTGCAGATGCAAATAATAGGGTTTATCTATTCAACCACAATAATGTAGATAAGTGTCTTCTACAAGAATCATTTAATTGTGCCTATAAATAGCATAGTGATTGCAATATATGTCACAGGTAATTTAATAACTTTCTGCCTTTCGTAACTGCAGCAAGAAGCCTGCCAGTTCTGAAGGTTAACCTGCAAGTTCCACAGTTTCCGCTTCTGTTTATTCAGTATGCGTTAGACTACACATGCTGGATGGAGGTTTCTTTTTACTTATTGTTGATTTGGAAGCTATTAAGATTTCATGATTTGTTGAGTTTTTTTCTGTGAAGGAGTGATTGGTCTGAAATACTCCTTTTTAAGTATTATGGTTTTCAGAAGTATTACTGCTTCATCTGAAATGTGTGTTGCCAGAACTTGCCATTCACTCACCACAGTCATATTAAATGCAGTCTACCTTATGTATATAATTTAAACTATGCGAAAGCAATTTTATCCTTATAAGTTTCCATCTTTTCTTTTTTGCTCTTAACCCTTTATAGTCCTACCCTCGAAGTTCAAAAAATTATTCCACTGGAAGATTACGCCTGGCAGTTCTGTAACAGGTTCCTCTCCCCATGTAGGCAAAATAACGACAGTACTCCGGTTCAAAAATCTGTTTCTGGTCAAAGGAGTATCCGGTTATAATGGATAGCTAAGAGCAGCATTTCTGCCACGGACGATGCACATTCCACTTCAGCTAGACAAGCAATTGTGTTAATCCTGCAAGCCTCAATAGTTATTTGGGTTTGAAAAATGTTCAGGATCTTCATGTGATTTTCAAAAAAAAAAAACTTCTTTTTTTTTAACCTGCTGTAACTATCTTCACCGCTTTTTATTTTCTTTCTTTTTTTTCCTTCCATGATCATGTTATTTTCCTATCAAGTACCAGAAGTGGTATCTTGATGTAAGGCTAGGTCTGCATAAGCCAAGTGATGGTATCTGCAATTTAAGTGAACATGGTTACAGTTATTCAGCATGCACACTGGAGACCTAGGTGCATAACTGCCCCTTCAGTTGGTGGAAGGTGGCCACATAAAATCCATCTGCCACAGCAGGCAAACAGACTACTAAGAACCGAACTCCAGTGTTTCATTAGAATTCAGTGCTGTACAATATCCTACGTTCATCTCTTCTTTCTGATCTGCTAACTATTTAAGAGATTGAATAATAATTTTATGCCTAATAGAGCATCTGGTAAAGCAAGGTTAATATCTGCTCTTATTCTAGAGACCTGGTAAGTGCATGGAAAGTGCTCTTAGAGTTAAGGTAGTGGAAGCTGAGTTCTGACCTGTCTCTTACTTTCTTTGGGTGACAACAGAAAAAGTGCTTAACATCAGTTTCTCAATGATAAAATACAGCTAATCATCTCATGTTTGATTATTGCTTTTCTGCTCAAAGTCCTATTCATTGAGCTTTTCTTTAGAGAAACATTTTTATTCATCTACCTCAGAGATGAGAACATTCATCATGCAATTGCCAGCATTCACTGTAGATGAGTGGGAACTGTTGTTCTGAACCATTAGATCCTGTCTGGACTGTTGTTACCAGGTGATCCAGCGCTTACATTCAGTAAGATATGTGCCATGTGCTACACATTCTGGAAAATTTTGGTGAATATTCTTACTGAAAGTACATATGAGGGTATGTCTAACCTAACAGAGTGGGAAAAATAGATGAGGGAAGGGAATGGTGGAATAAAATGAAGGGGATGTAGTGTATTGCTCCAGTTGGCTCTTCCATCGTGCTTTGAGGCTTAGAACAAACCATATGAGAGCAGGAATGTTATCTCTAATACCATATGTGTGTTTCTTCTGAAGCACTGAACTGTAATTCTGTTCCTATATGCTTCTCCCACTACTGACTTTTACTACAGAGCTGGCTGCATTTGAAGACTACTTTTTAAAACATATGGGATATCTTTCTGTAACTTTATTTAAACAAGTATTTGAGGATGCTCAACAGAAAATAAAACGGGCAAAATTTCCTGGATTATCTTTGGAATCCATTTTGGAAAGAAAATTTGTATGTATGTTTTTCTATGTGTGGCGGAGGATTCCTTTAGCCACAGGGTGAGAAATAGAGAGCAGCTTATCTACTTTTGGAAATCAAATATTCTGAATTTTTGGGAAGAGTTGATAATCTTTGCATTAAACAAAACAGCAAATAAAACAATTTCTGCTTCAGAGAGAAGCAGAAAGGGTCTGCTTGACTTACTGACAAATAAATTAGTGGTACACTCCACAATGCAGATACTGTCTACCACACTTTGACTTCAGGGTAAGATGTTTTCAGCCCAAGAAGAAAGTTGTACAAAACCAGTCAATTTAATTACCTGCCAGAAAGAAAGTAATTATTGCTCACTGTCTGGCATTTCATGCCCTAAAACTACGGGGACTCCTGTGGTGTTAAGTAGTTAAATGCAAAAAGTGCATGTTTCAGGTGCTAGGGAGTTTCTTGTGTTTGGTGCTGAATTCTATACAGAGTGTTTCACAGTTGTGTGGTGGTCCTCTGAACATATAAAACTCTAAAAGTGTGGAAAATGTGTTGTATCTGGTAATTATTTAAAGTTGAATTACATTAAGAAGTTAATGAAAACATTACAATGATATTAAGGACAGAACTGCAGAGTCAGCTATTGTCAAGCTTTTTATGACTGCACTTTCTCATTCTTCACATTTATAAACTGTTCTGTCTTTGCCCTTTGATATATGGAAGCAGCTTCCATGTTTATTGGCACGGAAGCTATTGCCCATATTGCAGTGGAGATTGAAATGTATAAGATACATCAAAAGGGGAAAAAAAAAAACCCAGCTTCCAGAGAAATATGAGAAATATGAAACCTAAAAAGAAAAAATGAGAAAGTTGCATAGGATGTTAAGGAATTCAGCAAATGTACATGAGCTGTACACACTGCGCTGGTTTTAGTTTGAACTTGTACTTAGCTTCATTCTCCCACTCACCTACTATTCACAGCACCTAGTGATTTTAGCAGAGTCTTCTGAAATACAGGTAAATATACCACAAAATGACTGTATGAACCATGTTTTTCTATACCTGCTGTCCTGCTTCTTGGCTTTTGTTTTGTTTTTGCTAACTCATTTTGGAAAGTTACATTTGTAGATATGTTAGAAGGCCAAAGGATTTTCCTTTTTAGTGCATTTTAAATATTTTTGCCACTTACAGACCAGGTTATGATCCATTAGTATACACAGGTTTTGGGTTGTGGGGTTTTTTTCCTTTTAAAGAAAACCTCTGAAATCCAGAGAGGTTACAGATGGCTTTACTACTGTATTTGCGAAACAAGCAACCATTTTCCAAAGCTAAGTGGTGTAATTTGGGCACTAAGAACAAGTGGAAATTTGCAGTTATTCAGTTATTTTGCCATATCTCATATTTAATGGTACTGAAAATACATATATATAAAATGAATATAAATATATCTAAATAACTGTTGGGTTTTTACAGCTTGCTGCTGTTTCCAATCCAATCTCTCCTGGTTTTCCCCTGATATTTATAGGCTTTTATAATTATATTTTGGAGTCTTATATCTAAGGAAAATTATTTTCAGGGAAGAGATTTTTCAATCTTGACCATTAACAGCTTAGGCTCCTGAAGTTGAAGGTATTTTGTTGAGAGGCGGTATTGACTTTCTTCTGAAGGAAATTTATTTCAATTTTAACACATAATGAGGGCTAGAAAAATGGCATATTGTCAAGCACAGCCATCCAAGTTGTTGACTGATTGCTTTCATTACTGAAATACAGAACTGTAATTGTAGGTAACCAGAGAGTTCTTTTGACTCTTCAGTTGTGCAAAACGGTGCCTGTTCTGACTTTTGAGGAGAGTAGAAGTTTTCCCATCAACCTCCAGCCAAACTTGCACGGACTTCATGTCATCTCAAAAGGAGGTACATCTCATATATATGGTTGCATTGTTAGTGCTGGCAGTACCCATACATCTGCCAAGAACTTGAGCTTTTCATTTCACGATTACAAAAAAAAAAAAGAATAAACTGAATTCTCCATCCACATCTGTCAGTTAAATTGGTGTTTCTGAAAATGACGCTTTTATAGCTTGGGCTTGTGCACAAACAGGGAAAAGAAAGTTGTGTGTGAAGTTTCTGAAACTGTTTGTGAAGTCTATGGGTTACACCCACACCTGGTCAATAGTTTTGTCTTCTGAAAACATGCTGTTAGAATCGAGAGTAATAAATTACTTTGGTTTTTTGTGATGGACAAAGATAAGGAAAAAAGAGGAATCTTTTGGGGCAAACAGCAAAGATAAATCAACATAGGATATGAGGTAGGATTTAAACCTTGGCCTTCAGAAACAGAAAATAAGTTATTCAGCATATAGTTGGGCAGTCTGTTACTGCATATTTTAAGGTTAACTGTAACACAAGGAGAAGATATTTGTTCATTCTGAGAGCTGATGAAGTTAACTTCTTTAAGTGGCGATGTTCTACTCTCTGGAAGTGTTGGACTGCTTAACTGGAATGGAGAAAACACCCAAAATGGAAGTTACGCACAGTATTGTGATGGAAATGCTGACTCTGCCAGAGCAGGAAAGTCAGAATATTTCATTCTAACTTTTCTTGCTGGTCATACTTAACACCACTAAGGATGAAATTACTTTTTAATTTACAAATTATATCGCTGCACTTTTTGTAGTGGTCTGAGTTCCTTATTATAATTCTTCCCTAAGGCTATATCTTAAAGTTTCACTTCAGCTGCCATTTTAAATTAACTTTTAAGAGTGTGCAGAAAGGAAAACCTCTTTATTCCTCAGTGCCTCTCAAAAAACACAAGTTCCAGCAGGATTATGCATTAGAGAGGACCCTGAACTGTTTTTCTTAAGGCCCTGGTGCTTACTCCATCAGTGTACTGCTCAACTCTGTTTGTATTTTTTTTACAGTCATTAAAATCCCAGACCCACTTGCTCATGTGTATTTCTGTGCATGGAGGGCATAAAAACAAAAGAGTGAAAAAGAAATAATTGCTACTTGTTGTCAGTGAGCGTAATGCTCACCTGGCATCTGACTGTCTTTTTTTGTTAGCTGTTCTAGTTTTGCCATCACACAATAATGTAGCCATTGGAAAAGCAAAGTAGGCTTTGAAGCGTGAAAACCGAGTATCTTAATCATTGTTCCCCTGCTGCCAAAATACCACTGGTTTGCTTCCTTGGAGTATTGACTTTCCAGTCTACTGATTGTGTTTCAGTGTCTGCTTTAAATACTTAATTGATATCATTTTAACACGTAGTAGATACAGTGTGGGTGAAAACCAAGCATAATTGGAGAAAAGGCAAGGCAAAGAGTGATACAGTGGAAATGTGGGCAGAAAGATAAATGGAGTAGAGGGAATGAAGAAGAAAATAGGAAACAAACAAATTCAGTGTAATTGGAGATTTGGCAAGATATTTAATGACTAATTACATGAATTCCTGTTACATAAAATGTATATTCCTTTTATTTGACCTTTTTTGCTAACCTTTATCTGACATCTTAACTGTAGTTTCTGTTGTCTTTCAAGGGGACAGTTCTCTACAAACTTACATGACCGCTAGCATGGCCTGCAGGAATGCATCTAGGGCGCAAGCGTACTTTCTTATTCTGTGGGCTGACATGTACACACATAAGCAAAACATTTGTTTATGTATGCACACTTTATACAATATTGAGAATCTACAAAAAGGTGAAAGGAAAATAAGTAGATAATTTTTGCACTTGTTATCCAGGACCTGTGAAATAGATGTCTTCCTAAATCAGCGTTCTCTAGACAGGGTTTTCTCTTTTTTGTAGAGCATCTGCAATGCATTTCTTTGTGTTCCTTTCAGTGTCTTTTGGTTTGGTTTGTTTTGGGGTATTTTGGCTCTCCAGAAAAATTATTGCCTTCTCATAGCTAGACAGTAATTCTCTTATTCCCAACAGGATCAGTAGGCTGGAATAGACTGAACAGGATTTAATGCTGCCATAGTTAGCATCAAGCCGGTATTTTTTTGTAAGTCTTGCTTTGAGGCTCTTTTTCTATGTCTAGCCATGAGTCTCCTGGTTTCTTTGGCTAAGACTCCCTTTGATAGTGATTCCTTGTTTGATTTGGTGATACATTTGCAGAAGGACGGAACACTTCAAAGATATGTCTTTGAAATTTTTCGGTCCTTAAGAGCAGAAAATCCTCTTACTGTGATTATGCCAACTGTAATGGCAGTAAGGCTGATGGAGCCTATAGATAGCAGTTTTGTGGTCTGTAATAGCCCGTACTATATGAAGATGGAAAAAATAAAAGTCTGTGTTTGGGCAAAACAGGTTTCATTTATTTTTATTAACTCCTCATTTTTTTATTTCACAAACTTTCTTGAACTGAACTGAAAACTAGCAAGCTATTGCAGGATAAAAATTGTTACTGGGTATTTTCTCATTCACTTAATTTTGATGTAATCTTCAGAAAGTATTCACATTAATTAATCCTCTCATTTATCAAGATATAGATAGGAAAAAACTAGAATTGAAAATGGAAAGAGACTATAACTAAGTTTATTTCAGTGTTCTTCATTTCAAATAACTCTGCTCTTGCCCATTGTGTGGATAAAAAGTTCTTTCCACAATCAACAGTGCAGTCCCACACCAAACCTGTTTCTCATTCATCAAGCATCACCTTACTGATGGCTGAGGTAATTTTCTATTGAGCTGCTTACTTATGTGCTTTTCTCTGTGGCAGACGGTGTCTAATGGAGCAGGTCAGGACTCGTTCTCAATGATATGTGCCACTGATGTGGTGCAACAAGTCTCGGTCCCAAACAGTGTTGAGGAATAGCTCCCACTGCTTGAGGCTATGTCTATGCATGAATCAAGGGTTAGTGTAGAATTTGTCCACCTAAGAAAAGACTTTGCTTAATAAATGTCATCTGAGGAAAAAAATACTTTACGTTCAAATGCTTATCACGGTTTCTTAGACATTTTCTAAGCAGGGAATTTAGGAGGCAGTAGAAAGCCATACAATCTATGTGGAACTAAAATGAGAGCTGTCTGAGAAAATAATTAAACTTAGAGGAGAGGCTTTCTTTTGCAGGATGTTTCTGGAAAGGAAAGAAAAATAGAGCTAATGGTTAAGTAGAGCCTCGTATTACAGGCTTTTGTCTGTGATTGTCTAGAAATTGAATTAACCTCTCTCTTGTGCATATCATTTAAAATGTAACCTAGGAAAGGCTGCACAAAGGTTAGGACTCTGAAGGTCTAATAAGCAGAAATGGTAGCAGAGGTCCTCACACTGGGAGAAGGGAGGACTCGTGACAGGAGAGGAAAGGAGGGGAAGAGGAGGAAAAGAAACGTTAATTTTGGCAGTCGAGTTGACAGAATAGATTTATCTCTGAGCCCAATAGTTGTAAAAGTAGACCAAAGGGGTCTACTGAATAAACAAAGTTTGGTAGTTCCTTCCAAAAATGATGCTTTCTGCATGCACTGTCTGGACACAACAGAAGACAGAAAATGAAGTTGTTAGTCTTTCAGTTATAGAAGACAATTGCATATGGTTTGAACGCCACTATCAACATTTTTTGCCCTCAGGAATAAAAAAAAATCTGCTGCTAATAAAGTCAGAGGGGTTGCCCACAGTTCTGGGTGTTATTAAGGGGAATTGTCTTATGTATCAATCTGTTACATTTCTTTACTCTTCATTCTGAAATAAGCATGGCATCTTGACTTTTACAATCTAATATTTTCAGAGGAAAGTTTTGTAATGTATTTTTTATTTCTGTTAATTACACGTATTTTTCTAATAAGAAAGAAGAGCAATAGAAGCAAGGCAGTTAATTTTGAAAGACTCTTGTGTAGTACCTGTCACCCTGTAGTGTTGCGTGCCTTTCCTAAATAGGTAAAGGAGTTCTCTAACCCCTTGCACTTACTTTGGGTTTGGAAGGCAAGGGAAAGTCATCTGATAGGGAAGATTAAAAATAAAAGTTTAATTCTGAAGTATCACTGGAATGTAACTGCAAAAATTCTCTCATGAACATAGAATCATAGAATGGTTTGGGTTGGAAAGCAGCTTGAAGATCATCTGGTTCCAACCACCCTGCCATGCACAGGGACATCTTCCACTAGACGAGGTTTCTCAAAGCACCATTCAGCCTGGCCTTGAACACTTCCAGGGAGAGGGAGCATCCAAAGCTTCTGCGGACAACCTGTTCCAATATCTCACAACCCTAATAGTGAAGAATTTCTTCCTAACATCTAATCTAAACCTAGCCTCCTTCAGTTTGAAATTATTACCCTCTGTCCTATCACTGTATTCCCCGATAGAGAGTCCATTCCCACCTTTCCTGTACGCCCCCTATAAAGTACTGGAAGGCTGCTAAAGGTCTCCTCAGAACCTTATCTTCTCCAGGCTGAACAACCCCAACTCTCTCAGCTAGCCCTCACAGGGGAGGTGCTGCAGCCCCCGATCATCTTTGTGGCCATCTGCACTTGCTCTAACAGGTCCATGTCCTTCTTATGTTGGGGGCCCCAAACTAAAGAAAAAAAACATAAAATTTTTTGATAGGTAGCGGTTTTTAAGTCTTTAAAAGTTACTTTTGAAAATATTGTCATCTTTTCATTTGAATCGACTCTCCATAAACTTTTGTAGTTGTATTTATTTACTTTAAAAAGCCTTACTATAGTACGAGACTAAAAGTGTACAGGGCAAGAACAAGAAAGCTTTTGAAGCTTGCTGTCAAGAATTACTCAATTTGTCTTTATCCTCCCCTCAATAAGCTTTGAATTTTGGAGTGGCAAATGAAGATGAACGAAAAGAAAGCAGAGAAAGAACATGCAAAAGCACAGCTTAGGATTACAGGGTGAGAGGAAGGGAAGGAAGAGTGACAAAAAACAGTGAGTTTGTGGGACTGCAGCTCAACACTACTTGGCAAAATTTGTTTTCAGGACATAGATAGAGAAAACCTGAGAACAGAAAGCTGTTCCCTAATGGTTTTCCCTTAGTGACTCACCAGTCTACCACTCCTCTCAAAAAATACGTAACAGACCCTATAAAAAAAAAGAATTATCCACTTCTCATACTGCCTGGACTGCTAGAGATATGGATAAATCAGGGAGTAGCCTATGAGAATAAGACTAGCTCCTATTGATATGAGGGAATTAAACAGAAAAAAGAAGAAAGATGGGAACTGGTACTGAGGACAGGAACTAGCTCTTCAGGCAGCCTGCACTGGAAAACGCTTGATTGTCCCAATATAAACAAAATAGGCTGTGCTTTTACTTAGTAATAAGTCACCCAGATAAGTACCTGTTTTGCCAGAACCTAAACCCAGCCTTTATGTTGGGGCGTATCTTTTTGGTAGTGGAACACGCATTATATACATATATAAAAATCCAGGGCTGGAAAAGCAGTTTATGTTTCTGATCTGAGGCAGGAGTAAACCTATTTAAAGTTTAGCAGTATGGAATCTGTACCGTGTGTTTATATTAGGCTGACTGGACCTGACAGACAAAATGAAATATCCTTTGTGGGGAATCAGTGGGTTGAAGAAGCAAGTAGAAAGTTAAATTGAAAAGGGTTAGATTGTGGTCAAAGCTAGCCAGTACATTATAGATACAGAAAGCATTAACTCTACGAAACCAGGAGTGGGTATAGCTTTAAATTGTAGGTGTGTATGGGGTTTTTTCACATTCAGAAATGTCTCACTACCTTTTAAACAAAGTTTATCCCAGCAAATTATTTCTCTGTGAATGCCATTAAACATTTCAAAGCACCATGTGCTGATTTCAGTAGCAATTTAGATTTTTGCAGCAGAGTGTAATGTCTTCCTGTGTGCGATGAGCCTGAACCAATCTTTTATGTTCTTTTTTTCTTTGTCTTTATACCTGTGCGGGCTGCAGATGGTTCTGTGAAGGCAAAGAACTCCACAATACCCCTGACATTCAGATCCATTCTGGAAGTGGAGGACTTCATTCACTAATTATAGCAGAAGCTTTTGAAGACGATACTGGATGCTATACTTGTCTGGCTTCAAATTCCATTGGTTCAGATAGCACATCAGCTGAAATATTCATTGAAGGTAAGAAGTGAAATAATAAGCTACTTGACAGATAGAGGAAAAGATAACTAAGCTGAAGCTTACTTTTTGTTCTGTATGTTCATTTGTTTTGGTGTTATTTCTATGGTGTTCTTCTGGTTCCCTTTTAATGCAACACCTTTTCAGGATCACATGATATTAATTCAGATATTTCAAAGAATGTCCCAAGAATCAGTAGGTAGATTGCTATTTGTTTAGGGGATGAGTAATATAAAGAATGGAAAAGGAGGAACAAGCAGGGCTTTTGACATAGGGTTAGCTTTTAAGTAGTACCCTCTATAAATCAGAGACTTGACTGCTGATACCCACAATGATTTTCACATAGCAGTAGTCCCTGTCTCAGTTCTGAAGTTCTTTCCGGTGAAACTAAATGTGGCTGCCCCCAGTGAGTTGTC
Source organism: Galbula dea (assembly GCA_013399015.1). NCBI lineage: Eukaryota > Metazoa > Chordata > Aves > Piciformes > Galbulidae > Galbula > Galbula dea. The sequence continues at coordinate 111,472 of VWZX01010413.1, forward strand.
TTCAGTGATGGATAAATGTAATATAATTCTATGATATTTGGTACACTGACTTCAAGTCAGGTTAAAAGTCAGTCATACTGGCTTTGTCCAGAATCAGCTGATAGTAATTGTCGAAATATTTCTTGACTTCCAAATTAGTCATATTTATTTTCTCTGAGGGAAGTTAATGACTTGACCACGTGTAAAATTATTAAATTAGTTTTTTAGTGAATGACTGTATTTTAAGAAAGATGATAGCGATTGAATACTGATTGTCATTTTAATTCATGCATCTTTCAAATGCTTGGATAATATGTATTCTTTTACCAGTTTTGTAATTCTTTAGAATTAATTTAAATGGTTAGCTGAAAGCATAAAACAAATTAACGTAAGTAATATTGATAACAAATGTGAATAATACCATACCAAAATGATTAAATAGCTTTTTTGTAATAAGGCAATAATCTTTTCACTACAAATTAGGTAAATAATGACTAATGAACGTGTATAGAGTTTCTTTCATTATGGTTTTTATTCTCCGAACTTTGTTATCCCATGTTGGGATATAATAGCAACATCCCCAAGACTTTTTCTGAATTTTATTGGTTCTGGTAAGAATTTATGGGAGTAAATATGATTTCAGAAATACTCAGGTATTATAGAAATATAATACCTTGTGAAGTTGTAATAACAGAAGCAACACTAGAAAGAAACAGCTAAGTAGAGAGATATAGTGAATAAAACTGCCTCTTTTGAGATCTGGCGAAGTGGTTCCGTGTGGAAGTGCTATCTTGCAGTTTTACAACATGTAATTTTAAAAAAGGGAGCATTGTACAAGTCATTAGGCTCCTCCTCTATGATCTTTAAGGACACCACATTGTCACACCACCACCGTTTTGTACATTGGTAGTACTGATCACGTCGATGCCTCATACTTTCATCTGTGCAACAGGCCCAGCCATGAAAGACCTGGTTATCCTTTGCTCAAAAGAGATACTTTCATGTAGACCCACTTTGCTCGCTTGACATTGCTTCTCTCTTCTTACCTTTTCTATGCTACTAGTTCTGATTTTTGTAGTCTGAACTTTGTAAAGAAACAGAGTACCTGTTAAGTGTACCTTAAGTGCCTCAGTCCAAGCTTTGTTTCATTGCAATGTCTATGCCATAGTATATGTATTGATTATTAATTTCTTATGATTTATATTACAAATATAGCTGTATGTATGTATACACGAATCCTTTGAGGAATAATATGTGCTGCGTAAATGTCTAGAATAAACATTGTATAAAGCACCAGTTGCTAGGAAAAAGTAAGAAAAAGGGAATAAATGCTTTTATATTTTTTTCTTTAAGTGGGTTCAGGCTATTGTCAAACTCATATTATATCAAGACTTCCACTGGCAAGAACCACCAGGACATAAATGCTATGTATAGGTTAATAAAAATGGCCTGAAAATATCTTGCTACACTGAGTCGCTCTTACTTAAGGCTGAAAATTTGTTATTTGTGTATAAGCCAAATGTTTGGTTAAGCTAAGTTAAATTTTAACATTCAGGTAAATAAAGTTATACATTTCCAGTAGAATAGTAGTAGTAAGCATTTTTTTTTTTCTTTTCTGGCCGTATTGCTTGAATGTGAAGGAGGACAGCTAAGACCTTAAGGAAAAGAGTTTGCAATTAAATTGGTATGCTTATGATTTCTGTAACTGTCTAAAGTACCTAGTTACACTCTATCAATAGGTAAGAAAAACTTCGGCACTTTATTACAAGGAGTTCTCAACTTGAAGTGAAATGCAAAAGTAGTACAGTTTGGGGCTTTTTTGAATGGAAACATTAAATAAATCCATAAAAGGATATAAGACTGTTGAAAATACTTTCTTTTCCAGGTGTCAGTTCCACAGATTCAGAGAGCGAAAGTCTAATTTTCAAAACAAAATCTGGAGCTATGCCACTGTAAGTGTGCAAAGTAGAACCAATGTTCTTAATGCAAATGTTCTTAATGAGGGGTATTGGAAAATCTTTGGTAGTTTAAGATATGAATAAGTATCTGGGGTATATTTATGTATTTCTTGCCTTTTCTCCTTCTCTTGTGATGTAAATGTGTAGTACTGTAACTGTAGATTGTATTAACGTGCTTGTTCTGTCAAAGAAGCCCTACCCTAACAACTTTTTGGTTGATATCAGCTTCTCATTTTAAGGAGTAAATTTAAGTTAGCCAAGTCTTCGTTTGTGCCTTCAAAAAACATACAGAGGGATACAATTAAAGAAACAATACATTGCAGTTTGTATCTTAAATTGATACTTTCTGTTGGGTGTGAAATTTTGTGCAAGTTTTGAATGTCTGGAGAGACAGATACTCCACCATCTGGGCAGCCTGTTCCAGTGCTCCAACACCCTCAAAGTAAAAAAGTTCCTTCTTACATTAAGATGGAACTTCCTATGTTCAAGTTTGTGCCCATTACCTCTTGTCCTGTCACTGGGCACCACTGAAAAAAGACTCGCCTCATCCTCATGACACCCACCCATTAAGTATTGATAAGTATTGATAAGATACCCCCCTCAGACTTCTCTTCTACAAGCTAAACAGACCCAGCTGTCTCAGCCTTTCCCCATAAGAGAGATTTCTAGTCCCCTAATCATTTTTGTAGCCCTTTTATGGACCCTGTCCAGAAGTTCCCTGTCCTTCCTGAACAGGGGATACCAGAACTGGACACAGTACTTGTAGGTCTTTTTCCACAGAGCTGCTTTTCAGCAGATCAGTCCCAAACCTCTACTGGTACATGGGGTTATTCCTCACCAGGTACCTTATCCTACACTTGCCCTTGTTGAATTTCATAAGGCTTTTCTCTGTTCAACTGTCCAGCCTGTCAAGGTCACAATGGATGACAGCACAACCTTCTGGTGTTGTACTCAGGCTTCCTCCAGTGGTGATCTTTTCAGCTGATAATGACATATTTAAAGATATAGAAAATGCGAGGGGGCTTATGGATTATAAACATATTCTCATTTCGGTTCTTGTCAAGTGCGTGCTGTTCTTTCTTTTTCAGGGTCCAGAAGAAAACCACGTCTGTTTCCTTGACAATAGGATCTTCAACACCACAGTCTGGAGTCACTACAACCGTAATTCAACCTATCTCTGTGCCCAGTCAGCAGGTATTTTTAGACACTAATCTTAAAATTAGTAAAAGTATTTTAGATTTTATTTCAAAATTTGTAATCCTGAAAAGCTCTGTCAGTTTGAGGATTTATATTATTAAACTATACACTCCTGTTAAGAATGGTGATTTAAAAAAATTAAGTATATGGCTAAGTGAACAGGGTATGAAAGTAAATGTAGATATGGACTTTTACACAGTATGTGTCAACACACTGACAGATCTGGTACTGATGAAAATTACTGAGTATATCACTTAATAGTAACTCGATCTCATTCCAGAAGAATGTAATACAAATTAATGGTACAATGTTTTTTAGGAAAAGTTTTAAATTTTATTATTAAATCAAATATTGCTGTAATTTCTCTGGGCCTTTTAGAGAAAATTAAATTTTACTCTCTAGAAGTTACATGTAGAAAATCCATGTTCCTTTGTTTATACTAGGTTTTAATGCCGCTGTGGAAGACTTAGAGTTTGCATATAAATCCTAAAATAAAATTTAAATTTAAAAAGTCTGTTAGACTATAAAAGGTAAATACTTTGGCTAACCTTGGTAAGCTTTTAGATATCTGGATTTATTTATTACTGCATCAATCAAGGGGTGTAATAACAGGAGAGGCAAAAATGCTTCAGTTCAAAGGACTCACTTGAATGATATTTGTAGTCAAGCCCTCAAAATACTTAAAGGTAAAGACACTGGATACAAAATTCTCATGGTAAGTATAGAAGCCTCTAAAGCTTGCATTTTGATTTCAGACGAATAACAGATGTCAAACAGTGATGTCACTCAAGAAGTATGCTAGAACAAGAATACTATAATGAGATTGTTTGAGAGTTTGCCTTGTTGCATAGATATATGCAGGCTATGTTATTTAAACCAATATTTTTTCTATTTGTTGCATTGCTTTGCAGGTTCAAAGCCCTACTTCATACCTCCACCGGGTGGATGGACCTAAGCCTACCTGTTCTGCACCGATTTTTACAAAGGTATATTTTATCCATCATGATTTTTATATTGTGCTCCTATAGTCCAGAAGGAAATATCAAAATGCTATATCTTAATGCAGGAAAGTTTAATTGTGTTTAAAAATCTACATTTTTTTGTGAAAATACTTTTCCACTGCAACACTGAAGTCCTTATGCCTTCTACCCTATTCAATTACTAGTTGAGTTACATTAATGTTCTGTATGTGTTTGTCTTACACCTATGGCTGTCCTCCATTGAGAAATCTTTCTAAAGTAAAACAAGTTAGGCACCAATTACACATCATAGTCATGTTAAAGCCTCACTCACAATGATTCATCTACTGACAAGAGCAAATAACACAGGCTTTATAACTTTGTTTTAGAAAAAAATCCATGCAGATATGTTAGCTGAAGAAGCAGTTCAAATATTCTTCTTTGGGATGTCTTATAAAATGTAATGTATGCACTTGCTAGAAGGAAACCTTTTATTCAGTGATTCTTAAGTAATTAAGTCAGTATTTATGTTCATCCCAAATGAAACTTTAGGACTGGGAATTAGGTAACACCAAAAGAAGACATCATATTTCCATAATCAATAGAATACAACTTTAATAGATAATATGTTTTTTGTTTTGCCTTCCAAACATAATTTCTATTGCAGTAACTATTATTTAGTCACCATTTCTTGAAGTCAAAATGAAGAAAAGAAGGTATGTCTGATTATTACTTCAGAAAAAGGATTGAGAAGCTGGCAAGTGGTTTGCCTAGAGATTAGTAGGAGAAAGCCTTCTTGTCCACAGCTGTCTAGTCTGGTTCCATCATGTCCCTTTCTCATGTCAGAAAGTGTATGATTCTATCCCCCAGAATTCCACACTGACACTACAAGTGTCACGGAAGAGTAAATAGCCAAGGCGCAAGGGATCAGAGAATGTGATTACTGCGAGGTAGGGAGGCAGTCAACTACCCAGTAAGAGTGGGAAATAGGAGAAATCCAACCCTCAGTCAGGAATGACCAAAGCATCAAAACTCCGCTGTTCCTTCCCAGTCCTCTTATGTTTTGTCCCTGAAATCCAGCATTAACTGACTTAAGCCAGTTAGGACATAACAAACAAACTTTAATTACAGAAGAAAAGAACCAGGTGTGAACCACAAAAAATGTATTTACCCAGCTTCTTGACACAAATTTGTTTCTGTACAAACTTCAGGGAACAACCTGAAGATTTTTAGATTTCCATGTAACAGAATTCTTATGTTATTTGTTTAACTAGAGATCTATGAACAGTAACTACTGATAACTCTGACCTTACCCCTAACTTCAATAAGCAATTACTTTGTTGCATCAAGGCCTAAAGCTTTGTTAACAAACTGAAAAGGGAATGGGGCAGCCACTACAGTTATAAAGACTTGTTTGATTTATAATATTGAGATAGATAACAAAGGCAAATATAGTGGATGTCTCCTGTCAATTCTGTTACTTAAAGTACTGTGCCTCTCCTCTCTTTCTGCAGTTCACCATCAAAGGTTTAGACTGTTCCTGAGGTTTTTTTTCAGATGCATATACAAATTTATTACAGCCATAATACTGTCTCAGAAGCTATTCATACGCAAGCTAATATATCCTAATGATAGTTGTACAACCTAATTTTGCCTGGTTGGTTCCAAATGGCAACTCCACGTTCTAGAGGCTGATATGAAAGCAGCACCAGCTCAGGATCAATTCAATTGATGTGTAGCTAGTTGCAGAATTTTAATTTTCCTTTGTGGAAGAAGGATGAAAAATGAAACATCACACTGCAACTATCTGCTTAAGATTGCCCGAGGAATTAAATACTTCTACACCTTTTCTATCTTTGCTTATATTAAGAACGTATTTGAAAATAACCTATTCAGTAATTTTTAACGTTATAGCTGATATATTAAACTTAATCAAAATGAAAATACAGCTCACAGAAAATACCTGTTGCAAAAATGTAACAACACAAAGTTGGAATACAAAGGAAAGAAAAAATATATTTTTAAGAATGTAAAATATTTCTGGTTCATTTGAATTGTGATTGTCATATTTCAGGAGCTGCAAAACTCCACAGCATCTGAGGGACAAGTCGTGGTATTGGAATGCAGGGTCAGAGGACCCCCTCCCATTCATGTTAAGTGGTTTCGACAGGGCATTGAAATTCAAGATTCTCCAGACTTCAGAATTCTCCAAAAAAGTAAGGCTATAATCTGAAGTGGCTACTTGTGATACGGTGTGGGGAAAGATCATTAAATTAGTCTGTCAGGACAGAGTTTTGTATAGAGTTCTCTCTTCCTCACATTTCAGTCATTATAATGGCCGGAAGTAATAACTGAATTACTGCTACCAACAGACAATTTAAGTCTTACTTATTTTGCAGTGTGTCTGCACAGATTCTGTACTTGTCTACGGTACTTCAGTATATGCTCACACAGTATGCTGATGTTTATCACTGTGATCTCTAATACTGTTTTTCTTGTTTGTTTCTCCTCTTTACGATGCATATACAGAGCCACGATCAGCAACTGAACCGGGTAAGAGTCATATGAAAAACTAAGCTCTTGCTTCACTAGCTCTGTGAGTTTGCACTGAAGCCATAAGTAGAAAAGTGTTTCTGCTGAGCACCGGTAATATGAAACCCCCTTAAAGACAATGTTTCTTTATCACACCTTACATACTCCACACTGTCCTTTACGTCAATTCCTTTATTAGTTAAGCTGTAAATTCCATTTAGACCAGCAAGGAGAGTCTCACAGCTTAAACTCTGGAGCAAACTTCATTCTTAGAAAATGAGGTATTTGCATGCTACTGAGGAAATTAATGAATCCCACAAAATTCCATTACCCAAATCGTACTTACAAAGTTTCGTAATACCCAACCACTAAATGCTGGTTTTACCAATCTAGCTTGGCAGATGTGAAGTGTCTTAAATGCAAGTAAAAGCTGATCCTCAAAATCAAGGGCACATTGAATTTTTCTAGCCTGTTTGCAAGATAAAAGTCCTGGACTTCAGCAAGCAACAAGTGTTCTTCCAGCTACTGTTTTCGTCTGGCTCTAAGTCAAGAATACAGAGGACTGATACAGTCTCAGCCTTGCTTTAAAAGAGTGGTTGTGCTTGAATATGCTTGAATTTGGAGTTTTAATCATGGAGTAAAAAGATAAAACAATGAAGTTTTCTATCTAAGGCCTGGGTATTCCCAAGGAGTGTCTCTGAGCTGAAGGACTTTAGCAATGAGGGGGATGTTTCAAAATTTGAGGGGCTGCATTGGCAGTTTTTGCAAGGAGAACAGACTTGGCAGCTGAGTGGTGTTTTTCAAGTAGCGATGTGGCTATGAGGATATGTACTAGTAAAAAGCAGTGAATGGTTAATCCTAGGAGAAATGCAACTTTCCCTTAGCTTCTATGGAAAGGAGTTGAAGAAGGAAAAAGCTTCAGCTTGTTTTTGTCTGTTATTCACTCATTTTCTTACTGCTTCACAAAATTGTTTTATACCTTTTTTACTTCGTGACCGTCATACATATGCACACACACATACATGCTATCCTGGCAGTTAATAATATTAATTGTGGTGTGAAGCATCATCAGCTCCAGTAACAGCCAATGCCCAGAATGCATATGACTGATTTATTTGATTTATGAATGCTTGAAATGTGAGCCATTTGAAGGAAAGAAGAGTGCTGGAAAACCAAATTAACCTCTAATGAGGAATTAAAACATATCCAAGTGACAACAATGGGCTATTGGTAGTTTATAATCACAGCCCAAACTTTAAGGTTTAAAAATTACAAGTTACAGTGCAGAACAGTTTGAAGAGAGTTTCAATATCATATCAAGCCTTTCTCTATGAAAACAAATAAAAGAGACTATATTTGTGTTGAAACATGTTCAGTTCTATATTTTTCTTGGAACTTTCTTCCGCAGTATATACTACAAAATAGGTCTTCCCCAATTTAGATGGTTTCTTGGGAGGAGTTGTTGTTTCTGGAGTGGGTTGTTGTTTGTTTGTTTGTTTTTAAATCAGACCAAGGAGTTGACTTTTTTCCTCTTCCCAGAGAAACTTCTTCTTTTCTGTCCAAGTAGTAACATCTTTTCTAGATATAATCTACCATCACGATGAGAATAGTAACTAGTATATCTAGCTCACTGTTAATAGAAGTTTCTGTTCTGAAGAATCACTTGAACTGCTTTCACTCTGCCCTTTAACATGACAGAAAGTATCTGAAACGACTGAAACTTTATGCAGTTTCTATGCAGTCTAACTTTACTAGCATATCTTAGGATTTTTCTCTTTAATATCTAATTTAAAAGTGTTCAAAGGTGCATTTTTTGAGTCTTCACAAATAACAGTACAGAAAAGTTATTTAATATCATGGTATCTCATACCACTTTCAAGGTAGGGGGCAAGGCAAGAGTAGGAAGGCATCTCAAAATACCTCTCTGGTGTTTTTATTGTTGCAGTTTAACAGACATAACAGTAGTGAATGCCTGACATCAGTCTTTTTCTTTTCATGCCTGCAATTCTGTTGTAATACAAGCATCTTCCTGCTACCTAAAACCTATGAAGGAGTTTCACTTGGGTATTTTGTTCTCACTGGATTAACTGAGATAAGTACTATCCCTGTAAGATTTGTGCATGTACCAGTTCCTACTAAGCCCTTTTAAATAATGTGCAGTGGCTTACTTGCCGCTAAAGTTAATGACAGTACACTTCTTGGCTTGTTTGTGTAGGAACTGGCTCTGTGCATGCAATGGGAAAGTAAATAAATTTGGGTAAAACATAATTATTTCCTGTTGGTATAAATGATGAGCAGTGTTTTGTGTCTTAGTAGTAGTACTGGTAATAAGCAATACTGCTTTGGAGGATGTCATGAAGAATCTCAAAATTTCTACAACAGGAAGGTGGGTAGATAGCAGAAACACAATACGTACAGCACTGGTTTGTGGTGCAATTCATACATTAGGAAGCCAGACAAAACAATATCTGCAGAGGAAATTGTTCATAAGCAAACACAACCATTATTTGGTGCTAATGGTGATTATGCGTGTAAGATTAACAGGGAAACCAACATGCCGATTTTGAATAAACTGCTACGTGTTTAGTGTGACTTTAGTTCTGGTTGTCAGCCACAGTCCAATTGTCAGTAAACGCTTCATAGTGCTCAAAAACACTGGTTATCCTTTCCTGGGTCAGCACTAATGATTTTTAAAAAATAGTCCGTGAACTTACACAGGTAAGAAATTAAGAAACAAAGGGGAGGAGATGTGCTGGCTACTTTTTTGGGGTACATTCTATCTACCCTAATGTGTTTTGCACTCCTTTTTCTGTCTAGACAGAAATCAGTTTGCATCACAGCTCTCCAGACTGCTTTGTGAATTAATAGCTAGTCATATTACTTAAAGCCAACACCACAGTTTGTCAAACTACCTGCTCTGTGCTTCTTTCTTGGACGTTTGACTTTATACTGATTGAATCCTTCAAAGCACAGGCTGCCTGCAAATGAAAAATCCCATGGAGTCATTTGCCAGCTGTTGATATTTTGACCATTACTCAGCTGTCTAGAGGCAGCCACAAACTGTATTGAATTACATTCTAACTATTGTCTAATGGCATGTAAGAAGAAAACTATATGAAGTAATTTTTCTTAAATTGCCAGAGAATTGCCACAAATACTCGCTTTTTTTTCCCCTTAAGCACAATACTGTGTATGTTCACCAAAAAACATCTCAAAAGGTAGTCATCACTTCTCTTGGATTGTGCTTTCTTGTTCTCTGTCTGGCTGCTGAGTTACACAGTTTCGACTCTAGTAAGTAACTTCCTAAGAAATTCCCCCTATTTCTACCTAATCTTTGAAACTGAAAATACATGGCAAATGTTACAGAAATCCTTACTGCTTCATTGCACAAAAAGATCAGCTTTCTGATAGCTGACAAAGTTTGAAACGCAGAAACTTCAGCAGGGCAGCATGCATGCTGGATCCTTGAGTTTTTCAGTGAAAGCAAAAGAAATAGGACTAGGAGTCTGGCTCCCTCTTTCATTGCTGAGCAGCAAAGAGGAGCTTGAAGAGAGCAATCTCCAGTAAGCCAAACGAAGAGGAAATCTGAAAATAAGCTAAAACTATCCTTCATTAAAGGCAGTCTGATCAGCTTATGTGCTATTGCTTGTCAATTACATTTTCAGTTGCACTCAACACTCTCAAGCTAGCTACAGAATTCTGGTCCTGTCAGTGACCTCATCTTAAGTCTGACCCCCTACGACTCTTCTTGCTTATTGATGCTTCCAAATTCAAAGTAAACCTCTGATTTTTATTTTTTTTTAACTATGTGATTTTTTTCAAAAATTGCTTCTATTCCTCTTCAGTTGCTAATAATCTGAAGCTTATCAGGGTACACTAATCATCACAGTTCCATTCCTCAATATGTTGATTTCAGCATCAATGTATAGACTTCACTCAACTTTAGACTCACTGTCTTAGACATCTACAGCATCATAACTGCATTAGCGTAAGCTTTAACATCAACTTTTCTTTGACCCTGATAAATGACTTAACTTTTTCTCAAAGCTGAACACTGCTTTAGAGCCAGTGTCCATGCTGCCATAGCAGTGTTCCTATTTATTGTACCCAAACTGACTAAATAGCAGCCGTCTTGGGTATTGATTACCTATGGCTGTAAGCTAGGTTCTGTACCCTAAAACTGCCCACGAGTTCAGTTTTCTTCTGAAAACTTACTTCTGCCTGACTGGGTAAAAGTGTATACAGTAGTGATCATCAGAAACAGGTAAATTAAATCTTTCTTTTCATTTTCTTATTGCAAGTTAAGGCATCTGCTGGTCTGCGGTACTACCATCTATTATGCTACTCTGCATATTGAGGAGTTCTCTGTTTTCACAGTCTTTGTATAAACGACGCACAGGTACCTAGTGGAGAATGGTATCTGATGGTATGATGATACCTGATGGTATCAGGTACCTGATGCTTTGCTGTTAAACTGTAGTTAAACACCTGATGACGAGGGGAACAAGGGGAAGAGACAAGTTGTCTGCAAGATGGCAGGGTTATGTTTGGTTGGATTTTTACCAGGAAACTACCACTGTGACTACCCGCTGTCTGTGGAGCAGAAAACTTACAGTTTGAACATACATGTACAAAAACGGCCCAGTTCATTGCATTATGATGAACAACACTTATAAAAGACCAGACTTGTTTCCCGGGACTGTATGTGCATTACAGCGGAGGAAGCTAATGATCGCATTTAAAGATTACAGTGCAGATATAAGAACTATCCTAGCTTTAATGTAATATATAGAAACATTCTGAAATAAACACATTGCCAGTGATGAAACTTGTTAAAATGCAACAGTCTTCTATCTTACCAAAGATTATTCTTCCTAATGGACTCATGAACCATAAAGGAGAAGGATTACTCTCTAAAATGTAATCTTTCTAAATAACTGACAAAATAGTCAAGTACTTGCATGCCTGAGCATTTTACATGTTTCAGTGAACAGAATGCTTTTGTATTCATTTAGTCAAGTGTTAAATATGTTTGAAGGCCCTGAGAACAGCATTTCGGAGCTGCTTTCTGGAACGCATTTTTTGTGATGAAATTATTTGTCAGCTGCTGATTGTCAGGAAGTAGAACAGACATTATTTACTTCAACTCATCAGTTTCTACTTAGCACAGTAACAGAAAGAAAAATAATTACATTAAGTCAGGATGTAAAGCTAGAAAAATACTCAGAGCGCTAGGTATCTAGACTGTGTTATGGAAACCTTTAAAGAACATTTCTTTTGGCAAATTAGTGTTTTATTTCTGTACTTTCCACAGTAGTAAGCCTTTTAGCAAGGACCCGGTGGTCAGTGATTCTTAGTTTGGGAGGAAGCAACTGAGCAAAAGCAATGGCAATGCGTTTGCTCACATGTGCTTTTTGCCCAAGTTACCTTTTGATTAGTCCTTGGGGGGGGGGGGGGGGGGNGGTTGCAAATGTGTTGTAGTTTGCTCATCCAGTTGAGAAGACTGCTTTGAACTCTGACTATTTTCATCTCTAATTTTCAATTTCTTTTACAGTGATTACTGCAGTTTGCTGTATATCGTCTTCAAATACACCACTTCAGTAAACAAATCACATCATGGTAGAATCCATTAGAATTCTTTTATCGCTGAAGAGCAAGGACAGCTCTTCTCATGTGGTCAATTTAAATACTTTAAAAACTGAAAGAATATTATGCATTGATTAGGTCTGTACCCTGTTTGGAATATAAGAATTCTGCTGGTTGTTACGTTTTGTAACACAGTTACCCTCATTCAAAAAAGCAATTCTCAGCACGGAGGGAGTGATTTTATTCTGCAGTTCAGAAATGCCCAGCTTTGAGAATTCTGCTGTTAAATGAACAGGAAACTAGTATGCTGCATGTATCAGATTGCATCCCCAGAGTCAGTTCAATCCAGGAGTAAGCACGTGTGGTTAACAATTTAGCTTCAATAGCTTATGACACACCAAGATTCTAAATAAAGCTAGTCTCAATTGTTCAGAAACTAGCTTGTGTTACCCATTACTTTCCTGATAAGACCTTTCGTGAGTCATTAATCTTCATGTGGGCCAGATAAGATCCAATGTGCTTCAGTATTATCAGACATGCCTCTTGCAGCTACACAGAACGACTGGTTTGTGTTGCCAGGAAAAAAAAGCACGTTCTGCTGTCTGAAAAACAACTCCATGCCAAAAGTTTTGTTAGTCATTACTTTTTAGCCCATTTTCAGTACAGGAAGTTTTTTGATATATTGTCAACTATAACTGGAAAAATTCCATAATGTTTTTGTTAACTGTCTAAACAAGACAGTGTCTGCCATTCCGCAATGAAAATCAGGAAAGAAAAAGAAAGAACTAGTAGAAAAAATATTTTCCTTCTTTGAACTAAAAGAGCTGAGGCTTACCTAAGCAAAGCTCTTCTACAAAATAATGTTGATGTGAAAGCTATTGGAGTTTGAAATATTTTTCCTCACTTTTCGGGTGTTTTTTAGCCATATTCCATTAGTTTTATGGTGATAATGTGGGATTCTGTGCTAAAGTCTAAACCACAAAATGTCATCTTTTGTTTTGTTTTAATGAAACTGAATTCTATAAAACTCCCCTGCTTTGGTTTTGAGAGTAAAAAATGAACATAACCAAAAGAAACTCTTATTAATTAAGGAAACCCCGTGATGTAACATTGTTCAGGTCTAAAATTTTCTAGGTGTGTTGTGTAAATACTAGGATTATTTAGATTAGCTATACTGTGATTTTTTTTTTTAAGAGATCTGAATACCTTTACAAGTAGAGATAAAGTGATGACTTTGAAAAATATGGGAAAAATGTGCCTAAATAATTAAATATGCCCATTATAATTGGACAGAATTAATTTAGAAAACATTACTCTGTGACCCAACCTGAAACATGAACAGTCCAGCCTTCATACAAGTTTTCTGACTGAAATCCTGATATAATCAAAGCATATGCTATGACATATCAAAGTGGAATGAACAGATTTCAAACAGTCATGGAATGTGTCTGTGTCGCAGTACTCTGAAGAGTTTCTGGGGATGCTGTGTTGTCCTCTATTTTCAGTTTATCTACTCTCACTGCTCTGCAGACAAATGCAGAAATTGTCTTCCCAAACTCTTCATAAGGGGAGTATTTATGCAACCAGAAGTTTTAGTTCTGGCCAGTTTACACGGGAAAAAAAATGGAAGTGATGACAAAATGCTTCCTGATTTTATTGGGAATAGTACTTGACCTGAAATGTTGCACTTCAGGGACAGGGAGTGACGTGACATTCATCGGTGGCATTATTTAGAGACTCGAAACGAGCTTCAAGCATTAATTGTGTAAGGAAAGCAATACATCAATTTGTAGGAATCAGTACTGTGCTGCATAAAACTGAAGATATTGAGTGTGTAAAATGACTGCACAGGCTTGAGACTGCAAAATTACTGCTCAAGACAGGCCCCTCTGGAAAACTTAACCTTGGTGAATTTATTTCGTTTAGATACAAAGTGATTTTTCAGTAAAGTCATTTATGTTGGAAGCTCTTCCGTAGTTCTTCCAGCTTTTCTTTGTACAAGGAGGGCTTTCTGGTATCCTTCTAACATACAATGCAAGAATATTACAGAGTACTTTAAATAGTTTATGATGCGGTTTCTTTTTCTGTTTATTTCCAGAAGAGATTTGCACCCTTGTAATTGCAGAAACTTTTCCTGAAGACTCAGGACTTTTCACATGCACAGCAACCAATGAACATGGTTCAGTAACAAGCAGTGCACAACTGACGGTCTGCTCAGGTATGTGACAAAGGGGAAATTTTTAATGATAATCAAAGAGGAATTTTTAATCATAGATCTTAGATAATTAATCTACCTGTGAAGTTATCTGCTTCTCTTGTAGAAAAGGGTTGCTGTAACACAAGGGGTTTGTCAACCTCAGAGCATCCACATAAAGCAAACGGAATGTTTTCATTGGCTCATTTCCTAGTTTAATATTTTTATTCATGTAAAATACATTCTTAGAATGTATGTCACAAGCCTGGCAGTTTTTTAAACATTAGGGTTCTAAGACTAGATTGCATGAGAGGTAAAATGAAAGCAGATGAAATTATGCTCCCAAAGGTGGCATGTGACTTTTGTAAAATAAAAGACTGACATGGTATGTTTAGTTTTGTGATACATTTTGTTGTGGAATGCACTAACCCAGCTGCCATTGCAAACACACCATGTATACTTTCTTAAATGATGGTCTGGGGAATGATGCTCTGGCAGGGGTGTTGGACTAGATGGTCTTTCAAGGTCCCTTCCAACTCCTAACGTTCTGTGGCACTGAGATTCCATGCTTTTTCAGGTGTTGGTGTCTGTACGTGTCAGCCTCAGTTTAGTAGCTGCATTCCTGAAACAGATTTAGAGGGATCCATAACAGAATCACAGAATCATACAGTTGGAAATGACCCTCAAGATCATCTAGTCCAACCGATAACCCTACACTACTCTTATCCCTAAATCATCCCCTGAAGAAACACACCTATCCTCAATAAGGTTCCTTATTGTGCCTTTTGCATGGGTGAAAGAGATGAATAAGTCAGTCATGCATTTAATTCAGGATAAATTATAAACAGGTTTAGAAAAATATCTGCACAGAACCAAAACCATATCTCACCTTTAACAAACTGAAAATAGAGCATGCATGTACCATATACTTTGTCTATGATTTGTCAGAGAGGCATGCTTTTTGATTTCTTTTAGCCAATTCAGGAGGCTTTAGTCATGAATCATTGACAGGAGAATCCAACAGTTATGATTTTCATCATTTCCCTCCACTTCCTCCAGTTGAAATAAGCTCGCTTGAGCTTCCTCCTAAGAAACAGTCAGACACCCACCAAGCAAACAACACTGATTTGAAATCTGGAGTGGCAGCCCTTCAACTACAACTCAATTCGTCTGAAGAAAAAGCAAATGGCATCCATCCCATTCATGGAGTAAATGGAATGATTAACAACAAGACAAATGGTGATAAATCCATCACACCTCCAGCTGCCTTGCTTTCACCCATGAAAGAGCCACCACCTGTGCTTGCCAAACCAAAGCTGTGAGTGGTTTTTTTATTTGGTTGGGGGGTTTTTTGTTTCCTATAAACGTGATACATGTTGAAAGCAAATTTTTGCCTGGAGTAATGGGCAATGACTGTGCCTGTCCTTTGAATGATGTTCTTACTGCTGTTGTTTATGTCCAGAAGAGCTGAATACAAGAGAGAACAGTGTTCTTTCTTACAGTGCTACATGAAAGGGAAGTACATTATATATAACAAATTCCATGGAAAGATTTAAGATAAAGTCACAAAAAAGAAATAAGTGTTAGTGACTGTTGCTCTGCACTTTTTAGTCTTAGCCACTGTACCTAAATGTCATAGTAGTCTGAAATTCATGCACGCTATTCCTGTTTCAACACTGGCTAGCTGTCTTCCTTCTGAATGTTCTTGGGTTTGGAGTCAGTGGATATTCAGGTGTTTAATATAAATATTCCTTTTGTTTGTATAGAACTCATTCTGCTCTCAGCCAGATTACAATGGCTCTTTTATAACTAAAAATCTGAAAACAAAAAGTTCAAAGAGAGGAGAGAGAAATAAGTGGAAAATTTTTTTACCTTAGAGTCCTGATGATACCCTACTTATGCAAGAGTGATCTTAAGCTGACTGTTAATTTATAGCTTAATTTCAGCATTGCACAGACTCCTTTTTTCCATCTCCGTCCAGAATTTTTGCTGTGTGACAAAGGAATTAAAATGCTGTATTATTTCATTTGCATCAGTAATTAGAAAGGTTTATTAATTATAAAAATACATTTAAGAAGCAGCATGAAATACGGTCTTCAAGCTTAGCAAGTTAATTTGCTTAATTACATGTTTTCACAGGATAATTTGAAAAGTATAAAACCACCGTTCTTTCAAAAATCATATGCTGGTTTTAAACACACAAAAGCTTGCTTGAGGCATCAAGCCAGGGTTCCCTTTCTGAACTCACCACTTTTTTTCTTTTTGTTGCTCTTTGTCATTCTAAGCAGTCTCTGACAACTGTAGAAGGGAAAGAGGACTGGAAGAAGTAGAAAGACAGAGTGGTGGTATAGACAGTGGTATACATAATGGTGATTGCATGTATGGGAGGGAGGTTGCTGAGGGCAGCAACTTGCGGATGATAGGTGATGGGGAGTGTGTCATGCGGTCCTGTACCGAGCACATCTGTTCCAAGACCCATTTGTCGAGAAAGGAGATTGCAGCTCTAGCAGAGCAGTAAAAAGCAAATTTCATTCTAGACCTTTCCCAGAAGCAAGGTTGCCCTAGATAAAGGAAAGGACAAAGGCTGTGTAATAGACTTCCCACTGTATAATGTTCACTGCTGCTTGAGTAAAATTTGTTTTGTTTTTAAACTTAGAGTCAACATATAAACAGAGAGCAACATTGTATACAATGATATGAGTAGGATGCTATTATGAGAATCCTTTCAGTTGCTGATGTCCAAACTGATGATCTTGGGATTCCTAGTGCATAGTGAGTCTTATATTTACCCATTAATAACACTTGATGCTCAACAGACTGATCCTGATTGGAGTTGAGATACCTGTTTTGCTTAGCCAAAGCCAGTGTAAATCTCTGCTGCTGTCAGAAAACTTGACTTCAGCCAAGAGCTTTGCTCCCCAGTACAGTGATATCACAAGAAAGGGAAAGGGTGCTGAAGGGAGAAGGAAAAGGAATGTCTGGCTGCAGAGACTTAAAATCAGCTTTCAGCATTTGGTCAACAACATCCCAGGTCAAAGCTAACAAAATAATTACATTAAAATTAGATAAGTAATGAAGTAGCCATCTCAACCTCTTCAAGAGTCTGTGGTTTTACCCACAGAGTACCTGTATTTGATAATAGAAGCAGCATATATTAATAATGACATAACAGCAAACATGATTATTATAATCTTTCTGAAAAAATAGATATATTTAAACATTTAGTGTTAGCTATGTAGAAAGCTTGAAGCTTCTGAGTATCAGTAGTGAGTTGTATTTTTGATGCAGGATGACTCTGATTTTAAATTTCCTAAAAATTTTTTTTTTTTTTTTCAAACTTAATTCATACATTATTTAACAAGCTTATCTATGAACTCTCTCTGAAAATGCTTTATTCAGCCAGCACTGAAAGTAATTGCAAGTAGTTTGAGAATGATGGGCTGGTTTTGGTTTGGTAGGGATTTTTTTTTAGTTACTATTTTTACTTTAACTAGGAGAGACTGAGTCCATTTTTGAAGCATGAAATACATTTGCACCTTGGCAACGCAAATATAACCAACACCTATAAATAATGATTTACCGCTATTCAGTCCAATGCAACAGTTGGCGTGCTACAGAGATTACTGTAGTTGTTTTCAGGCTTGACAATTGTCTTTAAAGTCCTACAAAATGCTCCATTTGTGGTTACAGACACTTAAGCAACCCTTGAGTTATAGTAGCAGTTGTTGTCTCAGCCTGGTGCTGAGAGTATTTAAAACAGACTTAATGTGATGATATGCAGAATTTTCTTGGAAAATTATGTATAGAATTAACTGAAAAGCAGTCAATACCAGATATTTTGCTAACATGGAATTTAGAAGACAATAAAGGCACAAAGTTAAAAGGCATGATATTTTCTCATGCCTTGTTTGCAGCATGAGTTTATGTAGACAAGAGAGGAAGAACTGTTGAGCTGAGATTAAAAAAAAACAGATTTATGCAATTCTGATCTCTGCTGTTGTGACTTATTTGAGGAGGTTGGGCTATTATTGTTAGTTTATGTAAGGCTTTTAAAAAAATCCTGTGTGCCTATTTGTCAAAGGCTGGTTATTGCTGTCTCCATTAGCGAGTTAATAAGTTGTTATGGTAGGAATGTAGCTTTTGTAGCCTTTTATACTTGGGGTTAAATTTTCATAGTTCTAAGATCAAAAACACTGGAGTTCAGAAATGGTAGTGATGAGTTGGATAGTACAGAAATGTGGAAGATACAGATTTTAGGTCTATGTTTAATCCTAATAAAGGTTGTTAGATCCTTCCCCAGCTGTTCCTGTAAAGATCATCAGCTGTTTCTCTCCTCTACTTCTATTGCCAGCACAGCTACTGAGCGACTCACCTTGAGATCATCTTTCAGGGCCACCAAAATAAGCTTCAGCACAAAGTCAACCAACTCCTTTCCTTTCCAAGCCCTTTCCATATGATTGGTCCTTTGCATTTAGCAATAAATAGGTACAAACTCCTATCTTTTGCAAAAAAAGAGAGAAGTTCTTGCTGTGTCAGGAGCTATTCTAACCTTTGTTCTACTGTGCTTTCTATAACTCTTGGTATTTAGAAGCTGATGTCTTTAAGAATTAGTATCAAACAGTGTAAATGTGTTTAAGAATAACCGCAAAAGGGTGGCTTAAGAAATCCGAAAGGACACATATCTGCAGTAAGATGAAGGCACATCAAATAATTACCAAAAAATATACACATTCTCAAAATAAGGTTTGCAAATGCAAAGGATAATAAAAAGACAAAACAGCTGACTGATTTATTAAATTCACAATCCACATAGCAGTACAAGAAAGGAATAGGTGAGCAGATCTACTGGATTTCTTAAGCCTTCCTTTTGCAGTTATTCTTAAACACATTTACACTGTTTGATACTAATTCTTAAAGACACCAGCTTCTAAATACCAAGAATTATTCTTTTTACTTTTCTATTTGTATGGCCTTCATCCAACCTTTCTCTGCATTTATATCCCACTGTCTTTTCTTCCAGAAATTTTCCTCCCCTCACTAGAGCCTTCACATTCTTACTGTTCCATAGATCTGTTCCGTTAGATCTTTAGGCAGCCTCGTTAACAGCAACCAAAATATACTCGATGTCATGTATTAGTTCCAGTTGAGCTTATGCTCTAGGTCTGACTTTCTCTAAACTGATTTCTGACTCAACATAATATCGTATAAACTTTTGTTAGTTGCTAGCAGTTCTTTGTGTGTGACATGATTAGTAATTGACCATTAAAATGTCCAAAATTCACACTTGCTTTTCACCAGAAAGAAGAGGCTGTTCACGCCTTCTATGATGCCTGCAACACAAAGTAATAATATGCTTATGCAAAAAAATATATTTTCTGGTGACTGAATAATAACTGAAGCCAAACTGATCAGATCTACAAGTTAGCTGTTTCTCATCTGACTGTGAAAATACTAAGCTAACAGACACTATTTTGGAGGTCACAGAATATGTTAAGTAACTGGCAGACGCAATGACATGTCAGAAAATAGTTTTACCTAAATTTATTTGGGGTTTTCACTAGCAGTCAGGGTTCATCAGAAATTCAAAGATTATCTGTAAAATTACAACCCAGGAAACAACATGAAATGCAATAAGGAAAATGGCAAAAGCCGTATGAGAAAAACAAGTTTGCAAAAGAAAGTGTAATCAAAATGACCATTGATTCTTTGACTCTTTACTCCTCAGTTCTCTATGGGACTGACAGTCTGTATTTTTTGCCTATTTTATACAGTTGATAACTATCAATCCATTATAAGTATGCTGATTTAATATCCAGGGAATGACAGCAGCAACTGAAAAATGTATTTAGGAAAATGGATAGAATGCCATTAAAATGTGTTTACCATTTTCAGTAATATCTGTCTTCTGCCTGTTAGAGGCTTTTACAAATTAGTTTCCAGAAAACAATTGAAGCATGTAACCTCTGTTTAATAAAAACCAGAAATACTTAAGACTGAGTGACGAAGATTCCTCAGTTAAAATTGCTTGAAGTTCACAACAATTTAAATTCTGAACATTTTAATTATATTAGTACTGAAATTTTACAAATATTTGCTTTCCTCTGCCATTCATTCATTAAAATCATTTCAGTGCAAGGGGTAGTAGTTTGCTCAAATCCTGTTTCAGCTGTTGATATATCTCTGCGGTGAAAAATGGAGATGGGAAAATGGTAATAACAATCCAGAGGAAAAACTTCTTTTCCTTAGATTACTGCATTAAACATATTTATCTTAAGAATTTTAAAAGTGCAATTAAAGGAGTTTCTTTACATTTGTCCTTTTAACAAAAGTCTTTTACAAATTGTAATAGGGGAAAAAAAAAAGATTAAGCTAAAACTTGAAGTACCTTTTCCTTCATTCGCTTTCCCTCACTTGCTGTCACTAATGCACTTTCTCACACTTGCTCTTGCCCTCTCTCTCTCTGTTCCCACTTCTTTCATTCTTGTGGAAACCCTTCACAATTCCAACAAATTAACCCCTACTAGCATGAGGTTCATCATTTCATGATAAGGACTGTCTTGCATTAATTGTACTGTCATGTTTTCATGATGCTTCAAAGGCTTCTTAGCAGAGTCAGAGGGGAAGCTCATAGCATATTTTCCATTTCAGATACAATAATGTAAGAGTTGCTGTAGAAATTCCTTTTCTTATCTGCAATTCTGGTTTATAATGTAGCTGTTGCATTCATTTTCCTGCTTGGAGAAATTAAGTATTTGGATGATACTGATACGTATACAATGTAGCTCAAATTACTTAAATTCTCAGTGAGTGAAGCCTTGAAGGGGTAGGGTAGAAGTCTGAATTTTTAATTTAAAAATTCTTACTAAAGATGTTTCATTAAAGACACTATAGAAAATGTTTCTAGTGAGCTGGAAGTTCTTCCCTGTAGTGTTTAATGGTTACACTGTTGTGTTCTAGTAGTTCTGACATTGCAAGGCCATGTATCCATGATTTTCTAGCAAGTGTGATAAAAAAATACTTAGTGTTTGAATAGTTCTATCATTTTCTTGATCATTTGAGTGGGAAATGTGATATGCTGCTCTAGTAATCCCACCTATAGTGTTCGTCAATAATCACATTCTGTTTTGTTGTTCTGATGTTCTTAGTGTGTGCAACTGCTTACAATTTCTCTGTATCCTAATATTATATTTTTAATATATGTCTGTGAAGCAATTAATGCATTGGCCTTCTTAAAAAAATAACCCTACTTGCAACTTTGGAATTACTTCTATTCTGTTATGATTGCCGAGTATAAAAAACCTGTTATAGTACCTAGAAACTCTACTGCCTTTTTGGAACTGCCATGTAGTGATGTGCAGATCTTCCTCTACACTCCATAAAGAACTGGATATGATCTCAATGTACATGCACAAAAGTACACCAGCAATTCCTATTTCATTGTAGACCAAGCAAGATTCACTTGCTGAGAAACTAGCTGTTTTGGCCAAGGGCCTGCCAAGCAAATGGTAAGCCAGTGATGATTTGTGAATGTAGCACATGTGAGTTTAACATGCCAAACCTTAGTTCTGCTTATAAATGTATGTAAACAGAGGTATAAAAGTATTAGAAACCTATTAGAACCTGCAAATGGTCTGCACAAAACTTAAAATTTCTCACTGATTGCAGAAGGATACTTTCTTATTACATAATTTTTTGCTTATTCTATATGCTGAAGAGTGGTCTGGAATCTGGAAGAGAATTCTCTTCTATAGTCTCATATGCATGCAGTATACATGCCAAAAGTTAACAGCTACTGATCTTTTGGTAACTTAATCTGAGTTTATCTCATGGACTTTCATTAAGTACTTTACCAATGAACAGACTCTGCAAGTACTTTGGTATTTCTTCCCCATTCCTACCTGTACCTGGTTTTGCTCTTTTTTAATCTATTTCCATTTGTAGCTGTTTTCTCATCTAAGCATTTTTTCATAATGGCTTACAGGTTAAAATTGTCATTGGAGATTACACAGAAAGGAGAAGTCCTCTTAAGTGCATTCATTTTATCATTCTTTTATTAATTTCCGTGGTATTTTAAATACTTAGAAAAATCGTTGTCATACTGGCTGAGATGTTACTGGCTTGCTGAAGCTGCTTAGAAATTTGAGGTGGATACAAGTCAACTTTTGTTTACTTTTATAATTCTCACTGGGAATTAAGTTCTTCCTCCCTAAAGTAATATAGGATAAAGAGTGTTTTCCGTCAGAAACAGAAATTCACAACTACCCTTTTGGCCCCCTTACTAGTCATGTTTACTCTAACTCTCTACACAGTCTAAAAAGGACTTCAGTGGCGTTTGTTATCTAGTAGATGCTTGTCTGAGTGATCCTTGAAGTCAGAACTGTGTCTTCAGCTTCCATTAAAAAACATAAACATGGTGCTGGTTATCAGCAAACACTGTAGAAATGTGTAGCATAAAGTTCTCAAGAAGCATAAATATCCTATCAGAATCCACGGCCATTGGGTTCACATAATAAGCCTCGTTGTGGCTTTATCAAAGTCACAGAAGATTCTGCTGCAGCAGAGGCCTGTATGTTCTGAACAAAAAGCACCTGCCTCAAAGGAAAGTATTCACAAGGGGATTGCAAAAAAGCCTTACAAATGTCCAGAATTACAAATGTCCAGCCTGACTGTTGCTGTAGTATTGGTAAATGTATCTTTGTGGAGTTTTGTGTTAGGGTTGGGGTTTTTTTTTCCTCAAGTACATGTTTGTATAGATGAGAGACTAAGAATTGCTGTCTTAATTAAAGGCTGCAGAAATGTTTAAGTCACTGAGATAGGACTCTGGAGTTCTAATGCTCATATGAGTACTTTCTGGTCTGCCCAATTTACTTTTCCTGTATGAATTCTTGTCCCTTGCAGTAGAAACACAAAAGACACATTAGCATTTGACTTTGTCTGTCATTAATTCACACGGTTTCCGTTGCAGTAATGTGTTTTATTGGAGAAAGCTACAGACATGACTTTTTGAACTTTGTACTGTCCAAACATAATTTGTAAGTTTATTACATCACAACATGATAAATACTATTCTCGAAATATTCCCTGATTGAGGAAAATTGGAGGGGAAAAGTCCTCTGTTCTTGGAAAGTAAAGATAAAACAGCTTATTAGAGATACTTGTGAAAAACTACCTGAAAAGAGGTTCTAGCGAGGTGGTGGTTTGTCTCTTCTCCCAGGTGACTAGCAGTAGGACAAGAGGAAATGGCTTCAAGTTGTGCTAGGGGATGTTCATGTTGGAGATTAGGAAAAATTTCTTCACTGAAAGAGTGGTTAGGCATTGGAATAGGCTGCCCAGGGAAATGGTGGTGTTACCATCCCGGGAGGTGTTCAAAACATGTGTAGATGTGGCACTTCACAACATGGTTTAGTGAGCAGAGTGGTATTGGGTTGACGATTGGACTTAATGATCCTAGAGCTCTTTTCCTGCTTCAATGATTCTGTGATTCCATCCTCAGCTAATTAAGATATTCCACAGTATTTTCATTGCTAATGTAAATATTTAAATTCTAATGATTCTGTGTTTCATTAAGGAAAAAACTGTAAAGCAATGGACAGTCCAGGTTTTACTGGCACTTGGAATATTGCAGCGCTGTCTACCATGTTGCGTGTTCAAGTTTCCGTTGTTCTTTACCTTTAATTTATTGTTTATTATAGGTAGTGTCTGAAGCAGATTTCTTTCTTTTCTCAGAATCCTCTTGTGGTGAGGCTATTAACACCTCATGCTCTCTGCTGTGAGCTGCAGAGACAAAACAGTTGTCAAGAAATGGAGACCGTTATGGGAGAGTTTCATCCCTGACAGTCTCAGTGCTGATTAGTAAAGAGGTATTTTAGACACACTTGCCAATTCTCTGTTACAGTTAAAAAGAAGATCCTGAAGGAGGCTTTGAGTTGCTTTAATATGTATTGTTCTACTGGCAGAATGAAAAGTGAGTTAATACTAGTAATTTAGTGACACAAAAATGTGAAAGACAATTAAATCATCTTCATTCAAGATGTCTAGCTGCTTTTCATAAATTTGACAAAGTTGTTTGAAGCTTTGGATTTAAAATATGCCTTTGAAAATGAGCATGGGAATTCAGGAAAATACTGACACATAGGGGTTTTACTTGGATACTACCTGTACAATCATCATGAAATTATTTGGGACATGGTGTCTAGTTCACCAAAAATAGCCAAAGGACGAGCCAAAGGTTTTATTGTTGGGGGTTTTTTTAATAGCTAAATGTATGAGTGGATGAGTTTCCCAGGCTTTGAACTAGCCAGCTTTTTACGAGGTTTGTTCCATCGGTTCCGAGCAGGAGAGAGCATACATGTCAAATCCTTTCCCAAACATGTCCCTCTGATTTCTACCGGAGACATAGTCTAAAATCTTATTTAGGAAAAAATAGCTTTATACAAGTTGAAAGAAAGAAAGATATTGTAAACTTGAGAGAAAGAAAGACGTTACAGCTCACTGGAATGATACCTCTAACAGTAGATATGGATTTAACCTATTGAGTAAATGATGCCATTTTTTTTCAAAATGAGATAAGGCCAATTCAGAACAAGCTTTCAAGTCACTACAACAAATAATAATTTCACAAATCATCATTTCACTTTTTTTTTTAAAGAAAAAAAAAAACACATTGAAAAAGTCAGTCAGCAATTAATGAAATTTTAAAGCTGAAAAAAACCCAAACTTCTAGGTAAAAATGTGAGGTAGATAAATGAGTTTCTTTATATTCTTTTACTACTGCCATACAAGCAGTG
This sequence comes from Galbula dea, assembly GCA_013399015.1. Taxonomy (NCBI): domain Eukaryota; kingdom Metazoa; phylum Chordata; class Aves; order Piciformes; family Galbulidae; genus Galbula; species Galbula dea. The sequence continues at coordinate 136,664 of VWZX01010413.1, forward strand.
TTGGCAGTAAAACTCAGAAAATATTTACCTCTCTGTAATAAATATTGGTATAGTATATCATGTCCTTTTTCTATTGCAAACAAAATTCAGAACAGAAAGAACATCTTTGAAAGATAAAATCTGATCCTTCTAAAAAAGCATGCACATACTGACAACCTCCACTGAAGCCACATATAAATCCCAGTTTGCACTCAAACAGTGAAGGAGCAAGCTCTGGACTGCCAAGCCTGCTCAGGCAATGTTTGGGGTGCTCATGATAAAGATATTCTGCAAAGCTTTACAGATAGAGGTTAAAATGTAATAACAGATGAATACTGGTAGGATTTTAGTGTTCTGTGAAGCCAATGGCTGGGGATTTGGGTAACATAAATGTAACTTATTAAAGGAAAGATTAAGGATAGGAAATGCTTTTTTGTCTTGAAGTTGTTGTGTACCATTTACGCATTTCATGTTTATGCACCCATGGAATGTTTCAGAAAAACAGCGGGAAACTACAACAATTTTTTGCCAATAGAAAATGCAGTACAGCATTATTTAAGGACAAAAATAACATTTTTAAGAGTCCAGATTTCAGACAGTAACTGTCAGCTTTGTATGTTGGCTGTTGGTTGTTGACCTTGCTAAAAATATGTAGCAAATACTTTTGAGTTCTCTGTACCCATTTGCTCCTGCTTGTATGGGAATACATATGCTTTTAAACATTGCGACGGGTTCTAATTATTGTTTTTTATACCACCTAATGTCCTCCATAAACCAGAACCTATATTTAGATATGGTCAAAGGAATTTGCCATAAAGTGTCAGAAAACAGTTGGTTTACTACTTTAATTTGTGGTTAGAAGTAAGGTTATTCACTTAAACTTCAGAAAAAGTGAATGAGAGAGAAATATTCTCTCTAAAATAAGAAAGAAGTGTTATAAAGCTAAAATATTGAGTATTCTGCCTCTGATATAAATGAAAAGAACCCCAGTTCTGAGGAGACAAAAGTATTTTTGTAAGCTTTGTTTTAGTAATCAATGTCAAACTTTACAAATATCCAGAATGTAAACTTTCAGATCCCTATTTTTATTTGCAATGACTTGACTCTGATTTTCTTTGGCTTTACTGGTATATCCACTTAATACCCTATGCACATGTAGCTTCTTGGAAACAGATTTTAAAACCCACTGATATTGTGGCTTATTTTAGCCAAAAATTCAAATGGATTTTGTTGTTCTTTGATACCACTAAAACTATTGTTATAGCTATTATTATTATACTATATATTAGCTAAGGCTCAGCCAGACTTGTTCTGTTAAACTATGAAAAAGTTATATTTTTCTCTCCTTTGCTCCCATACAGGAAAGCAAATTGAGAAACTACTAGTTGCCAGATTAACTGAATGGGTTAGTTCCATCCTGTATGTAGCAGGAAACTCGAGCATCACTCACAAGTCTGACTCTTCTTTTGACACTTCACATGAGGTTTTCATAGCTCACTTCATTTGATCAATTAAGCTTTGTCATCTGTTTATCTTCATCATGTCTTGAGTGTAAATCTCACTGATAAGGCTGGTTTCATGCGGTCACTTAAAGGTCAGTCTTTGCAGTCTTCACACAATCTGTTAGATGTCTGTAGTCATCTAGTCTAAGCTTGCTGAACTGGAGTCAACCTTTTTTTTAATAAACATTGTTTATGGCAAAATAAGGCCACTAAAGCAGCAAAAAACACATAAAACTGTGAGAGTGCATTTGCAATTTCTGCAGTGAGCTTACGTTATGTTGAGCTTTTAGCAGTGCGTAATTGCAAAGTCACTTTTATATGAGAATGTCCTTAAACAGAACAAAAAAACCAAAGCCCTAGATGCAAACAACACTTGACACACTCTTGTTTTACCAAACTGCCAAAAGACGTTTGAGGGTAAAGTAAAGCTGTCCCTTTAAAACAGGCTTGTTCATCTCAGTCAGTTTGAGACATCCTGCCAAAGGCAGGCAGGTTACTCCAAATAATTGTAAACATACTCTGGGAAAGAGAGAAGACAGTAGTTGTTTCTTGACCAATTAATTACACACTTTTAATTACTGTTTTTAGTGGGTGGTTGTAATAACCCAATGACCCACAAAAACCCCATGGAAAAATTAGAAAAGCATTCTGTTTCAAGAATGTTTTCACTGTACAGCGTTGTTCTTTCATATACTTTTCAATGCTAAGAATCATTTCCGAGGAGGAGAATCCTTATCATAACAAGTGAACGAGGTACTTTAAAACTAGCTACAGCAAACTCACTTTGCTCAGATGATCAAGACCCTGAAAGGTTTCCAGCCTCCTGTAGCTTATATTGCTTTTTTTCACAGGCTTTTTATGGATTCTCAGCAGTGGGTGAGTTATGTTAGTGATACACACTTCAGGAGGCTTCTTCTGCATTGGCCTACTTTCAACATGTCAAAAACATGTAAAACTGTGAGAGTGATGTGAGAGGATTAGTTTAGGCTGTGGTCTAATGTATCTGCTTTCATTAAGCGTAAGTCAAATCTGCTGTCGCCCTGTTCTGGCCTCCCCTCAGCCAGCCTAGCCCCATGGCACTTGTTGATTATTGTTATTTTATAGATTTCATGTTCTCCTGACTTTATGGTTCTTCTTCCACAAACTATATTTGCAGTTGATTTTTTCTCAGAATTAAGGTAAACTAGATCAGACAAACTAAGAATGCAGTCATCCCAACTCGTAGTCAAAAGCTTAGTGGATGTGCAAAAATCTAAGGGTTGGGTTTTGGTTAGCTGTCAAAATTCCTTCACCAAGGGATTTTTTTTTTTATTTTAATGTCAGACATCAGTGTGCAATATCCTGAGCTTTTGAGACCAGTCTCATAAATGGGTCTGTGTCTGGGTTCTTTTCTGATCTTAGCTCTCTTTTTGGAAACAAAGTACCAAGTTTTTGAAAAGTGTATATGTACTTTAGTGTTTCTATTAACACTTAGTCTAAACATTCTGTGTTTGGGTATTTGTGGGTGGCTGTGGTATGGACCCATGTGCACTGATACAAACTGTATACCGCAGCTGTTTTTCCTCATTTTAAAGTTATGACCCTAGAACTGTTTGTTTACACAGAGCAAAAAATGCAAGACTCTAAATACATTTCCACAATGGCTTTCTTTTGCTGAAGTGGCAATGTAAAAAATAGGATTTTCCTGGACAGATGAAAATCACTGGGTGCTTCAGAACAATTGATTATTTCAGAGGGGATTATACTAGCTTGGTGAATCAGACTCTTCTCCTGGTGGGCATGTGTCTGTTTGCACATATTTATCAGTCTGCCTGGAAACAGAATCATAAAATCATAGAATCATAGAATGGCTGAGGTTGGAAGGGACCTCAAAGATCATCTAGTTCCACCCCCCCCGCCGTGGGCAGGGATGCCAATCACTAGACCAGGTCACCCAGGGCCACATCCAGCCTGGCCTTGAACACCGCCAAGGATGGGGCAGCCACAACCTCTCTGGGCAACCTGTTCCAGTCCCTAACCACCCTCCTGGTAAAGAAATTCCTCCTAATCTCTAACCTAAATTTCCCCTAGGAGGAACACTCATGCATTGCCTTTTAGAGAAGACTCTTAATGGACTTTTTTTTTTAATTGTACTAGGAAAAACACCATCCTGGGGAAGACTGTAGCCTGAACTTGCTGTAAACCAGAAAAAAGGCTCTATAAACTCCTCTTGCCATTGATTTTCACACAGCATGAGTTGTTAATTCATCTTTTCTTTAGATAGTTCCAAGCTCCAGATTAACAGTGAAGTATACAGTAATTCTCTGTCTCCTAGTTTAACCTCTCTAAGGGAGGTAATTCAGGAAGCCCATACTTCCTTGCAGTTTCTTGATTGTCAGGCCATTTTACTTTATTTTTGCTCATGACCACTTATGAAGCACTTTAAACTTAATCTGATTGCTAGGACATTAACAAGTTCAAATGCTTCCAGAATTTAAACAGTTCTCAGGATAATGGGTCACTTACTATATTTAGTATTTTAGTAGCCAGGTTCTCATGAAAAAAACTTACTGGTTTGTTAAAGTTATGGCTTCATGGCCTTAAAATCAATCTAATATTATTAATGGTAATCTGCAGAATACAGATCTAGCTAGCAAGCACCACACAGAACAATTACGCCTGTTAAAGTACTGGGATTCTTTTCCTCTGTGACAAGCTCTTTGTCCAGCAAAAACTGTTCCAGCATTTAACACTAAGCAAATGGTTACCAGTCACTGTGAGAGAGGCTGCTTGTAAAGAAGTCTGAGTTGTTCGCACTGCTTAATGTACACAGAGAAAGCTATATTAGAAGATTCTTCTAAGAGCATGTTATAATGTAATAAAATAATATATAATAATATGTTATATAACTGCATATCATCTCCTGTGTGGTTATTAAGAGGGAGAGCTCTTACAAGGGTTGTTTCAGATTATTGGCCTGAAGAACTCTGTCATTTGCTAATATCTAAGCTAGGTTGCTTATAGCTCCCACTCTTAGAACTCTGAACTGAAAAACAAAATACCAATACAGATAGCTTCAGCATAGCTTATATCTCTCCTTCAAATAACAATCGTGTTAAAAGCCAAAAACATTGCTTAAAAATATTTAGTTATCTACATAATCTACATTCCTTAAAGAGGAAAATGTCATATTGTATGTTCTTTGAGGAGTATATTCAAGATCTAGGAATATACCCTCTTCATTTAAAGCTCCTTTCTTTTTGTGAAAAGTGTATAAAGCAACTAGAATGGCAGTTCCACTGGTTTCGCTTATTTATGCTTACTTTCTAATTAATCTGGCAACCTACACTTTCAAAATGAAGCTGGTGCCTGTATTGATCTACTGTGAATGTCGGCTTATATCTTCAAAGCATAAAGTTCTAAAGCAAGGCTGCTTGCTTTCTATGGCTATTAAAATATATTAGGAGAAGCTTGAAAGTCTTTGGAAGAATCTGCCCAATCTGAACTAACTTATTTTCAGTGAAAGCAGTCATTCACTTTCACCCACTATCGAGTAGATTATTAGAATTTTTCAATACAGAACAATGCCCAATTACTGATTGGTAGAACTGGGTAACTAGGGAATAGCACATATTTTTTTTTAATCTCCACCTTTTGATTTCTTAACACTTTACAAACTGAATTGAATATTTACTTTACACAGGAAATGTATATTTTAGTGCCAGTGGCAGTTCTAACCATAACTTACTATGATGATTTTTCTCTGTATACTTTGGCTGTTCTTCTTCAGGGCCACAGCAGTCTCACTACCATAACCTGGGTAGCATTTGATTTTCATGTACTTCCCTTTCATTTTTTCCCCAGACTTGTTCTTTATACTAGCGATCAAGAAATAATTCAGACTGAAAATTATGCATTTGAGCTCCAGGGGCTGTTCAGAGATGGCCTTTTGTTTCAGGCACCTCTTCAGCCATATATAATGATGACTAAAATCTCCTTCAGTTCTTTTTCACTGTTTAAAAACAAAAAAGCTACCTACAAACATTTTGAAATAATGTAGCTCAGCCATAAGGTAGGAGGAGAGAAACAGCTTGCATCATACGGACAACTGAAAGTTAAGACCCGAAGTTTCTGAATGAAGAATTTAAACAAAACAAATGTTTGATGGTGTCCTGCACAATATCGAGCCTGACATCTCACCAATCTGTGTTCTGGATCAAGTATGAAATACTATCCCTAAACTGGCCCAGCATCATAGATTCATCTTAGTGAATCTTGAACAGTCCTTTGCCAAATATTTGGAAAGGCTTGGGAAAGGTCTTGAAAGTGTTTCAAGTTAGCTTCCCTTCCCCTCCACCCTCCCTGAGACATAACCTGTTCCGTGGAGATTTAGCCAGACTGCCTGCCTCACAGATCCCTTGTCGCGGTGACTTGAAGCTGAGATAACTGCAGTTTAGATGGAAAGCAGTTGCACACAAATGAGCTTAGTTACATGGCTGAGTGATATTTTTTTGAGATGAGCACTTTCAAACACAGTTGTATGTTTTAATTCATTAATGCATTCAGTAAGGATGGATTATAGACACAAGAGACTCAGTAGTGACTCTCTCCAGATGGAGACTCCTGTTGCCGCATGCAGCTGACATTCCCAGACCCTGCAGTGGAACTGCAGAAGAGCAGGTGGTGCTGGGTGGGTAGAATGGCAAGCATGTATGTTGAGAGGTTTCTCTCTGCCAGTACATTTAGCAAAGCTCTCTGAAAGTGAAGGCCATTGCCAGCGAGGAAAGTTTGTTTGAGTAGATGGGGTAGTGCAAATTACACCCTCCTGTTTCCACTCCTTGGTCTGCTAGTTGGAGGATTAAAGAGGGAATGGGACCTTTGTGCTGCCCACATTCCTAAAATCCTACTGATGTCTTATAGAAACAACCACAAAGAAGTAGTATTTGATAGTATCATAGTCCCCTTTTAGTATCCATACAAAGAATAATGTGAAAGGTACTGCTTGTTGTTGTTGAGGAATGCAGTCATCTATATCAACTTATGTGAGAAAGTTTATATAGAGAACAATATTCCTTAAATTCATATCTGTCTTCAAATGCTGCTCGTATCTGTCTCCCAAGTGTTATGTATGTGCTGTTGTAACCTTGACATGCTCTGTTGTTTTCACAAGTTCTTCTGAATTCTTACCACCATTTATGTAAGTATCCAAAAAATATTACCTACCTCTCTGCTTTTGATTTGTGAATTCAATATATGGTTAGTAACCTCTAATATTTAGTAAGTAAACCACTCTACACCATTTCAGGTGGGACTGCAAGATCTAATGGAGCGTGTCTGCTCTTGCTGTCAGAGGGTGTTTTTTTTTTAACTTTGCAGAGCAGGAATAGAGGAACTTCTACCAATACGGAGAGAAAAAAGAGTAAGAGAATCATGCTCTGATTCAGAAATCAGCTGGCTTTCTTAATTAGGTAGAGTTCAGTCCTTTCGGTGAAATACCTTGTAACCTGCTACTCAGGCAACTCGCTATTGAGTTTCACAGTTTCTTCTAAAAAGCATTTGGATATGCTCATTATGCACTGCTTTTCCAGTCTTTTTTTTAAAGTCTTATTAAGTATCAAAGTTTATGATTTGTGGATCTCTTCTTCTGCAGTCTCAGGTGCCACATATGCCCTAAGGAAGCATGCAGAGGAATTCAGCATCTTCCTACTAGTTTTGGTGGATAGTTTGTTGGCTGGCTCCTTCAACACCAAGGGTCATATTTTATTGCAAAGTGCATAAATTTGTCTTTCCCAACCTCCATCTTATGACTTCTTCCCCTCTGAAGGCACCAGCAATCATGCATGACCAGCAGAATTAGGTAGCTGATATGGTTGAAAAGTAAGAAAAAAAAAAAAATTAGTTTTTCAGCTACCATTTCAGTGTTGGCCCAAATTTAAATCAGCTGAAGCTAACAGTGAAACTGCGCCCTTAGTGTAGAAGATGACTTCAGTATATTTTTAACAAAAACATTTTAAATGTCAACTCTTGGTGCAGGGTATTTTAGAATAAGGGTTGTTGAAATATAAGTGTGTATAAGAGATTACTGAGTATCCTGTGCAGTGGTCCAGAAGGAAACGTTCTTGTAAGAATGGCTGAGTTACCTCATGGTAACATTTATTGTGTTGATTCTGACATGACTCCCTACAGAATAAAAACCTCGACATCGTTGAGCGTTTTCAAAGGTTTCCAGGAATTATTTAAAACTTTGCGCAGTACAAGAACTGTACCTGCAACTTTAACCAGAATTTAAAAGAAAGACAATGGGGAAAGAAACAGCTTAGACCTCCCCATTTGATTTTGGACAGTTGTTTTCTGCCCAATTCATGGATGTCGTGCATGTGTTACATTATTATGTTGAAGAATTTACTGATCTTTATTAGCAAGTCTGTTTGGACTTCTATGAAAGGTAACATTATTAAACCCATCAGAAGTATGCCAGACTCTCAGAATAGCATAGTCTGTTTTCTGTAATATGACTATGTCTAAATTCACTTCTTGAAGTTGTTTATTTTGTAAAGCACTTTCGTACTTTTAGAATATTTTTTGAAGTTACACCATTGGTACAGATCCACAGAATTCTTTCCTTGCATTTCCAGCTGCTTTATAATAAATTCCATCTGTGTTTTATCTATATTTGTATTGATTTTTCTGCTATGCTAGCTTATGTCTGTCCTCTGCCTTACTAACCCTGAAGTCAACCAAAGTGGTGGGCACACAGCCAATTTCAGATGGCATTTGGTTAGTTTACTCCCTTTTAAAGTAGTTTAGGAAATGTAACTCAAATATTTCTGTTATTTGACAAGCCTGTTTAACTTTTTTCAATTTCACCCCCTTTAACTCTGAACTCCCTCCTCCTTAACATTTTCCAGCTCTAGAGAAAAAGACTAGAAATGTACCTCACCTTTAGCTCTTTTCATTGTGATTTTCTTTCTAAATTTCTAGTTTTCTTTGTCCAGCTATGGATATTTCCCTGCCTCTTCCCCCCCCCCCCCCCCCCCCCNATTTTTCCTTCGAGACATAGTTATATAACTCTGGCATTAGCCTAAACTCATAATTACTGTAAAGGGAATTAGGGTGTGCAAAGAATGCAAGCTCAGCCCTTTGGGAAATGGTCCAGAGGAGTTGGTTCCCCCCTCCCCCCAAATACAACAGGTATTTATGTTAAACCATTTTCGTGGCTCTCAGAGGCTTGTTTCATTTCTTCTCAGCTAATATGTGTTCCATTAACATTTTGTGGCTTGAAGCCAACTGATTCCTTCAGACTTTGTTGAAGTGTGGAGTGCTGTTTCCTTTTGCTTGTTTTGGTGGTTTGTTTGGGTTTGTTTTCATTTTCTTTTACCAATTCTCTACCTGAAATGATTCAGCTTTGATTTAGTGGCTATTATGATGTTGAATTTTGGTGGCTGCTTTATCCCGTACCAGGGACTAGAATTGCTGCTCCTTATTTCAAAAGTCCAGACCTTTCTTTATGTGTTGGTTTATTGCACAGTGTATGGGATGCTGTCCGGGCAGCATCTGACTAAAGTGGGATAACAAAGTAAGTTTAGTTATCAGACTTATCAGGCTTATTTCATTTGTTGAAAATCATATCTCAGACCATATATCACAGTAATACCATTCTCATAGCAGTGTTGCTTAGGGCATGTTATTCTCATAGCTTAATGGGAAATTTAAAAAACCTCACTGTACTACCTTTTACATTTACATGGACTGTTTGCTCCCTCCACTGTGTGTTATGTTCTTTGGAGTGTGTACTTAAGCAAAGGAAGCTATACAATATTTCTCAGAATAACAAGCCAGGAAATTGTAATGCAAATATATCAATCCAACAGGCACGGCTTTTTGAAGGTCCCAATAAAACGTGAGGTAGTGTAGTTGCCTAGCTGGCTGTATCCAAAGACTTGCATGTTCTTCCCTGGGGTGGGCTGAGAGGGACAAAAGAATCTTAAAGCATAAGGCAGAAGATTCAACAAAAAGAAGGTATCTTATGATAGCAATGAGACAGTAATTTCCTTGAGTACCAGTGGAAAGGGCCAGCCAGCGACAAGGGAACATTGTGTGCAGCAAATAGTTCAGAGGTTGGTAACCGTGCTAGACTTTCCTCCTTTATTCATTAAAAAGGTAAGACTTGTTTTTGTGGGGTTTGTTTTCTGGTTTTGGAGTTGTTAAAACTTGTTTCTTGGTTTTAAGTACAATACTCCAAGTACTGTGACAAATCACGTTTTATTTTGAGGAAGCAAATATATATTGCAACAAACTTTTGAATTAGGCACCGTTGACACCTGCTGTAATCTGAGTAGCAGAGTGATAATAATCAAACTAAGGAATTTCCTTCTCCAATTCTGCTACCTCTCTAAGAGTTAAAGGCCTGAGGAGTTCCTCCTTTGGGGATATGCTGTATGGGATCCTGAGAAAAAACATTGGTACAGATAGTCAAGTGGCCATAGTTGAGACATCTCTTGGTAGAAACTTGTTCATGTTTATGCATGACTTATCTTACTTTGAGTCCAGTTGTCCCATTTTTAGAGACACTGAACTGCTGTTTAAAACTCATTCTGCAGTAATTAATTGAGGGAATTCAGCTTCAATAGGGAGCGTCTGTCACTGGGTTGGTGGTCAGCCCAGCCCTGACCGTCGACATTATGCATTCACCTTCACCTCACACATAGATTAGATTCTTAGTGTGACATTGTTGCTGTTTGAAATCTAGGAGCCTCTTAGGACAAACCTAAATATTGATTTTTTTTTTTTTCTCCCTAGAGTGTCCTGGACACTTGCTGGGTTTGAAATATTTGCTTTTCCATAGTCTTCACAGCAGCAGTTCCATGTGTTTGCTGCCTAGGCAAGGATGCTGAAGTAAAACCTGCTGCCACCATAATTTTTCTTCTTTGAATCTTTTGGCATGCCTGTCTTTTTTTATGGGTATCAGAAGGTTGGTATAGCAACCATATATCATCTAGGAGCTCTTCCCCTGTGAGGCTAGAAGAGCGCTGGGGACCTGTCTTAAATAGATTGAGCCATCCTTCAAAGTATTTGCCCAGCTACCTGTAAATGCATATGGCTAAACCTTTCTTCCATGGCCATTCTCTTTCCGCCCTCCCCCGAGTTTCTTCTGTAAATGAATTCTGCAGAGGATGCTTGCTTTACAACCATGAGAGGATTGAACAAAGGATTTTGGTTATTTTATTTTTAAAGTGCAAAACATTTGTAAAATATTTTTACAATTAAAAATAAAATATTTAAATAATTTATAGGAATTGCAGTAAATCCACTGGGGAGAGAGAGGTCATACAAAAAAGTCTTGTTACAGCTATAGACAGCTGTTAGCTGGAATGCCTCTTTATTACTAAAATAAATTATATATATAAAGATTCAGTGAGAGAGCCTTCCAGTTAAGTTTGTTACTTTGAACTGGTCATTATAGTGAAAGTTGGTTTAGAAAATTCTGTACATGAAAAATTGATTCAATTTAGAGACCATGATATTTCCCTGGGGTCAGACACTCTCAGATGCTGGTCTTAACAGTATACCTATCATGTTCTAGAGTATTCTCTGTAAGTGATAATTTCAGTATGTTAAACAACTTATTTTTCCAAAGTATTCTGGCGTAAATGTCCTACAGCAAAATCATGTAAACGTCCTACAGTAAAGTTCTAAATACTAAATTTCAACTAACAGCATGGAATATTTTAGAGAGAATTAGATACTCCTTCCTTTACTCCTAAGAAGCTGAAGGAAGGATAGGTTTTATGGAGTTGTAGAGTGTAAAGCTGTAAAAGGAGCACAGTCTGTCTTTCAGAATAGCCTCTCAATAAACAGAACAGACCCTGCAGCAAAATAAACAGTGTTCCATTATACAAGATACCCGTGGGGAGTTCTCATTATGCCAAACCCAGGGAAAGATGTAGTTTGAATTTGGGAAAGAATTAATACAAGAACATGTTTGGCAAGGAGTATATTGGAGAACGGTCTTAGTCTCACTCTCTCCACCACTCTGCTGAACCCCTAGTGTTTGGGGTTTGTTTTTTTTCAAAAAAGATTTTGCTAGATCTGTAAGTTCAAGATAACCATAGTAAAGTGTTGTAAGCCAACATATGTTAGTCTGTACTAATTGTAAGGACTGTGTTTTAACAAAAGGTGTTGTGTTTCAAGATGAAACAGCAGAGGTTTTAATGTATGGTACAATTTTTCTACCAGTTCATGTTCAGGTAATGGAAAAAAAAAAAAAAAAAAAAAGAAAAGTGAAAAAAAAACAACAACAAAAAAACCAACAGCAGCAACAACCAAAAAAACCAAATAGCAAAAATTTTATGATAGCTGTGAAGTAATTTAGAGTAAGAGGTCATTTCTGTGGAAGTTAATAATGCAAGACTGAATGAAAATTGAAGTTAAAATTAATTTGGACAAGTTTGTTCATCTACTTCTGCCCATACTTACCACAAAAATTACATGAAAACAAGTTTGTAAAGTCAAGTCCAAGAAGCCAGATCATATTCTCCTGTGATTCCCTTAAATCTCTACTCTCTCACCTTCATACAAAATCTCATCCAGTTGTCCTGTCACCCTCTTGAGCAAACATTGGGAATGCAGGCAAGACAAATTCCTTGCTTTCAGTTCTCATGCCTTATATCACTGATTCAGAAGAGGATTTCCAGGCAAGTCCTGCTAAGCCAGTAACAGTCCAAAGTTCTAATGCAGACCAACTTATGTGTATCATCCACGGATTTCTGACCTACCGGAAAAAATCTGTCTGGAAATTCTGATGTCATACTGAGCATGTGCAAAACTGACTTTTTTGGTAGGAAGGGGGTTTGTTTGTTTATTTTTAAATAAGACCTCATGATCTAGCCAAATATAGGCACAGTTTAGTGTAGAGGGAAAAAAATTATTATTTCTGGCACTATCAGGATCCTCTGCCAAATAAATTAATTCTCTACAGAAACATTTACATACTAGAATATCCTTAAGACATAAGACACACATTCTCCTTTTATTAATTTCAATTTCAAACCTTTCATTTCAAAGGCACCTAAAATTTACAGTCTAAAACTTAAGACAACAGAAATGTTCTGATCAGATGTTTGCCATGAATTATTTCAGAACAAGTGGAAATTTTCCAAAGCTGTAAGCAGCTGATTGCAGGCTCTTCTAGCAATGTGCTGTTGACATCTTTAATAAAAAGTTGTGCTATACTATGAAGCGTATATTGTCAGCAACCAACAAGCTGTCTGGATGATTTCTCCTGTAACCATTTGAAATGCCCTGGTGGGTTTTACTCTAACATCATCAGCACAGGTAAGGATTGTGCTGGTTTAGTGTCTCTTCAGTTGTCATGCAGAGAGAGCACTTGATGATGCTGGAAGTTTTGGTCTGTAAATGAAGTACCATACACTAGTGAAAGACCTGTCTTGAAAAGCATTTTGATAAAGTGTACAGTGTTGGATTGATTGATGTTCCACTAAGCAAGGAGAGGCACCAGTCAACAGCTTTTATGTGTATTTTAGAGCAATTACTTTCCTTTTTCTAAGCCAAAACATAGCCATCACCATTATATAAATGTAGACCTTTCTGGAGAAGTCTGGTTCTCTTCCTCTAGTTCCTGTAGCATGTTAGCTGCAACTTATTTCAGACTGTTTTCTCTTAAGCTCCCAGAAAATGTAAACAGAGCATAGAAATCTCATCCACAAATCTTCACATTGTCATTTTGAACTCCCACTAGGAGTATGTTACTCACATTACCCATAAGATTAGTAGTGAAGTCTTTTTTGTTTCCCCCCTCCTTCAACTTTGTTGAAGTTCTCTCTATATATTTATATACATTATTACCAATCTCTGTATCTATACATAAAAATTATGTTAAGATGTTCAGTCTGAGAAACGTGATTGTGTTATTGAATATATTTTACAATATTGCTAAATATTTTAGCACTTAAGTTACAATGCTGGTATTCTTCGTTTTTATTACAAGGCCGAATACAGAAATTCAGTTTTAGTTTACTCATAAAATGCTGAATTTTTTATTGTTTTCATAATTCCTTTAATAATAGTAAATGATTTTGTAGTTTATGAATTCAGCATTCCCCAGCAGCAGGTTGAAGCTGTTGTTGCTAGTACTCCATAAATAGTTGTGCATCTGTACCTAATACCTTCACATTCAGATGATAAAACTACTCAGGCCCATTGAGCTAATGCTGTAATCTTTCCTGGCACATTTCTATTCCACTGCTCCTGCAGAGCCTTCTATTTTTTGACTACATAAAACTGCCATAACATTGATGCATGAGTACACTCTGGCAGAAATGCAGGTGGGACAGCATACAGTGCCGTTCCTTGAGGGCAGCCCTAGAAGCCCTTGAGAAGGAGCCTGCCATGGCTCAGTCTAGTTGCAACTGTTCATTTATTGTGCACAGTAGAGTAGTTTGAGTGAGTGGGTTCACTGAGGGAGGAGAAGGAAGGATTCAATTGTGTAAGCACAAGTTGGCAGCTACTAAAATGAGAAGGTAGCATGAGGAACATGTGCTGTAAAACATGCACTGAGGTCAATGGTAGCAACATAAGTATGTGGATTATTTAGAGAAAGAAAACCTGTACTTTGAAACCTGTTTGACCAGACCAAGAGAGGTCTGGAATTGTAATTGAAATCAGTGGAGTAGTAACTTCCAGATCTCTAGGAGGTCATCCTTTCTGCAATGGTAGAGGCTTAGGATTTCATATGTATTTATCTAAGTTTTTAGATAGCTTTCTTGAGAGCACCATTAGTTCCTCATTCAGCAGAGACACTCTTATTTGCAGAAGGGAAATATGGCACAACAGTAAAAGAGCAAAAGTAAAACAACACCTCAAAGATCACAGGAGATGTCCATCTACCCTGAACATATCTGTTATGGTGTCATTCATTCCATTCATAAGAACTGATGTCAGATGACAGGGCCAGAACAGTAAATTGTTTGCAGAATCAGCAGTAAGTTATTTGTTGGTAACCTGAGCACTTGTTGGAGATGATGGAGTAGTTCTGAAATAAACCAGTACTGCTGCAGCCTTTAGCAGTGGAGAGGAGGAGCTCCATGAGATACACCATTTTTATTTTAAATTATTATTTGACAATTATATGTACTTATGGATTTTTTTCTTAATTTATTCTTAAAGCATTTGTGTATTTTGGATTTTAATTTTGGCATTTTCTTTGTCATTTACAAATGTTTTAAGGCCAGGTTGGATGAAGCCCTGGCCAACCTAATCTGGTGGGTGTCATCCCTGTCTGTGGCAGTGGGGTTGGTCCCTTCCAATCCAAGCCATTCAGCAATTCATCTTGAAACACATAACTGAAATCAGGACAAATTCTAGTAAGTTGTCCCTGTATGATTCTGGGTTTGTCATAAGTTGTTTGTTTGGGGTTATTTTTTGTTGGTGGGCTTGGCTTTTGTGGGTTTTGTTGGTTTTGGTTTGGGTTGGGGTTTTTTGTTGTTAATTTGTTTTTGGCTTTTTCCTGAGGTAAATTTTAGCACAGTAGTTTATGTACATAATGTGAAAATGATGTGGTCAATAGATTTCTTATTAAGCTACTTCCTTAAGTTTTTCTAGTTTGAGAGTTTCCCAGCAGTAAACAAGCTTGTTCAGGCCTCTGTTGAGGGCAAAAAAGCAATACACAAATACCAGAGTCAGTTTTCTGTTGAGCTGAAAATACAACTGGCTTAATGTGTTGGGCACAGCTGAAGAAGTATGTAAGGTGTTTATAAATGCACCTTTTTACTCACCCTACTTAATTTTTTTCATGCACTTGTCTTCAGGAGCAGTCACTATTGCCCTGTACATCAGTGACTTAAAGCAGTGCTCTTTGTTCCACTCTGCTACTTGTTTTCTGCTTCACCCAAATATCTGCAGGAGTTTGCAGTAATGGAAGAACTTTTAGCATTACTTAAGGACTTCTTTTCACAACATAACACTAAGAAACTGTGATAAATGACTGATTCATTGAACAAATTAAAGCTAAATAAATAAATAAAGGCTGGGACGTACCAGAACTCACTCTGAGTTCGGGTTCCCTCCTTTTATACTTCCCCTCCAAAGTCTCCTCCCCCTTTTTTCCCACCATACAATATCTCATTGGTCCTTTTCTCCGCCATGTAACATTTTATTGGTCCCCTGTATTAATGCGTATTCGTGACTACTTCCGAGAAGGGTTTGGTCGTTGCAAATGAGTTCCGGAACAGGTGCATGCTTCCTTTACTTCTCAGGGTCTTCTCGGCTCTTCTCCGGTGGTCAATGGGTGAAGCAAGCAGTCTTCCTCAGCTGGCTCTTAGGATAACCTTAGGCTTCGTGCCTGTGCTTTTACAGACTTCTCTAACCGTGTGGTTAATAGAACTGACACATCACAAGAACTATACACAACCACCCTTTTAAGAACAAACAGAACAGTTAGAGCTCCTGGTCAAACAAGGGGATGCATGATAATGACAACAGCTCTTCATGTACTCCTAGTGTTGGCCTACATCAACATGAATCGAGTGAACATGTTTCACAAAGCCCTACTGAGATACTTAGGAATGCTTCTGGACTCCTAAACAGAAAGTTTAGCTGTGCTTTACTCTTTAATGTGTTGCAAGGTACTGTTTCTTGTCACGCTGTCTTAGAGAGGACTGTCTCACAAGACTGCTACTAATTCTAAATCATCACTTCATGAAGGATATTCCTTTTAAGGAGTCACAGCTCAACAATTTCCTTAGTCAGAGATATCCCTGCACATTAACTTTGTGTGTTTCAGTTGTCACTGTGGACACATTCAGCATATATTCCTCTGAACTGTTGACATTTTCACATTTAAATTTAAAGAAAGAAATCACTTCCTACAGGATTCCTTGGTGTTTATTTAAAAGATGACTAACACGTGGGTGTTACATACCACTTCAAAAATACTAAATCTAAAAGATGTGAACAAAACCCACAGTGACCAGCAGAGCTAATTCTTTTATTCAAGTGTTCGTCCTTGCTTGTCCTTGGTCTTACATATAAACGTAGTTAGATTGCAGATTATTTCCCATGCAGTACCTGATCTGCTTCTAAAACTAAGTATGAAGCAACAGTAATTAATAGTAGGGTCTGTTCTACTAACCAATTTACACCGACTTCCAGAAAGTAAGCTCCTGTTTATAATACTGCTTAGAAGAGTTTAGGGGTATTTTGAAAGTAAAGCTGGTCTCCTTGCTTGCTTTCTTCATGTAGCACAACAGAAGAGCCACTTTATAATAAATGGGTAACACTGTCGAGGGATTCCTTTTTCTCTGCAGAAAGCACCAGTTGTATCCGCAAAGGACACGCTGTAACCTGTTCTAAAGAACAGTGGAAAATATGACAAGAATCTGTGAGTTTCTACACCGGAACTTTATCACTTCATTTTCTTTTGTCTTGTTGCCAGTGGTTTGCAAACACTGCTACGGCAGTAGCTTAAAAAGCGATGCTGCCAGGAAACGCGCGGCGGCTTAAGGCGCGTAAAGGTAAAGCTGCCTAAGGGGAACGAGTGGAGGAACCGACACAGCTTGCCGGCAGCTCTCGAGAGAATCCCCGCAGCCCGTTCCGGAGCACACCGGGCTCCAGCCGTGAGACGGCTCTCCTCAGCCCGCCCCACCCTGTCAGCGCCCGGGGAAGGTACCTCCTTACATGGGCATGGCCGGCGGCTCCGCTGCTCGCCTAGGGTTCGGGCGGGGTGGCCCCGCTGGAGCCGGGCCGCGGCCTAGCTGGGGGCGGTGCGGTCCAGCCCAGCTCGGCCTGGGCGTTCAGCCAGACAAAGAACAGTCCCGGCAACCAAATAAGGAAGTTGGATCTGGATTTCAGAATAGGAGCAGGGGGGAGGTGGCGTTCTGCTGGAAGCTGCTTTCTGTTGTTAAAAGTCAAGCGGTAAACACAGGTGATTGAGGCGCACGAACTTGTCGTTATCCTTCTGTAATCTTCTGCCAGCAAAGCTGAAGAACTCAAGCTGTGTTTGTCATATTTTCTCATCTTTCTGAAAGCTCTTTATAGATTTTTGTTTAGAAAGGAGGGGTCTTTGGCAGCCCCCTTGGCTAGCAGCCTGAAGATAAATGAGTCTTCCTCTGCCGGGGGTGGTGGGAGAATTTCATTGTAGATTATTTCGAGCATTATTGAAAACAACGTTAGGAATTTTTGTCTACTGCAGTGTTCTAATAAAAACTTAGAAATTCATCTAGAAACGGTGCATATGCACCCCCGAGAGAGTGAGGTGTCTTTGTAGCTGAGAACAGTAGTAGAGAAAGAGAGAAAATTAAAAAAAATCAGTACTAAAATAACCCATCCTGACAGTTCTGATAGAAAAACATTCATTACAGAATGACTTGGTGGAAAAGATATTCCAGGGTATAAGAAATGCAAGTAAGGTACTGTTTTAAACATAGGTGTGGAGTTCTTAACCCTGTGATCCTAATCCTCAGTGTCTTGGAACTTTTGTTTCTACCTTACATGGGCTGAATTTAGAAGATCCTTTTCCTGGTGGGAAAAGACACAGCACACCATTCACCTTTTCCCTTCAGACTTGGAGCAGGAAGAATCAACATAACAGAAACATTCAGTAGATGAAGGAGCAGCTGTGATCTTTGCTGACTGTGTGAAAGTTGGAACACAGAAAACTAGATAGTCGCGTGCACAAACTTCAGCAGTTAACATTTAACATAATGGCCTGCTTTGCTCCTGTTTCAGAACGCGAGCAACAGAATGTCTCCTAAATTCACAGCCTTTGCAGCAAACAATTACGTGCACTATGAGCTTGACATCCTAATGAAAGGAAGTAAGTTATGCCTTGATCTTGAAACTGTGACCAGATCTGCTCATAAACAGCTACTGGAAAACATTTTCAGTGTTGTGGGGAAGCCTCACTCAGAAGAAACAGCTTCTTTATCTTATTGACGGGCCTCCCAATTAACAGCAGCTGTAAGTTACTAAAGTGTAACTAATTGAAAGATACAACCCTCTCACCATTACTGTGTCAGAAGTATTATAGAGAATGTAGTGTTGAGATTTGAGCTGAGCTCCGGTAAGGATTTACAGGTGACATATTGCTGTAACCATCTGAAGTGTAGGTAGACCTGTCATAGATGGTGCTTGCAAATGTGATTTTGGTGCCACAGCTAAAGAGTGTTATGTCATTTTTACTATGAAGTAGAGAAAAACCAGTACATACAATACTGCAAAACAAAACTACCGAAGGTAATCCTAAGGCAAGCATATTTTGCTCTTGATCCTGATATGTTGATTGAAACAGAAGATTACAGGTGTCTTTGCAATGTATTTCATTAACAAGAAATAGCCAATACGAGAAGAGGAATAGAGTGAGGGACAATCAAAGCGCAAGGAAAAGCTGCGAGAGTTTGGAAATGGACATGAGGCAGAACCATCTGCACAGCTTGGGAGAGAAAAGAAAATGGGACAAAAACTTAAAAAACAGTTCTCCTCTGTGGTATTAGTGAAACTGTCAGCTTAACCCAGGTCAAAATCCTTTTGAGTCTGAGGAGTGAATGATTTTCAAGGATGTATTTTGTTTTACCTAATGTAGCTGTTTCCAGAGCTCGTATGCATTGCTCTAGCAGTAGTTGTGCAGGCCAGGAAATTCTCATGGGTTACTCGGGGTCAAAACAGACTAAGAATTGGGTATTGAAGTACCTAGGTACTTTCTGGAAGCCGTTGGGGTAGCTGACTTTTATATGCTTGTAGTTTAACTGTTACTGGCCCCTGTTAGAATGTGCCTATATAGTAGACCCACAGGTTTCCTTCATGTTGTCATAGTGGTTGCACAGTAAGTCTAATCAATATAATTTAAACAATATCATACCCTGAAGACTTTTGCTTTTGTAGTCCAAAAGGTGAATTAATTAGTATTACAACAAAGAAGACTTAAGGATGACTCACTTCATCACCATGTATATACACATACAAGGGTATATGCATATGCCCATTAAAATAATAATTGTCTTCTTGGGAAGAAAATTTCTCAGCAATAGAAACTTCTAATTTTTGTTTTCCTCTACTAGTGGCATTTACCATTACTTCCACTAGTTCACAGAAATTAATTGTCTGGTGGTTTTGCTGAATTTTTCCAAAACCTGTTTTTTATAATTGTCGTTACATTTAAAATATTTCATTTAAATTTTGGGAATTCACTGGAGTTGTATGCAATTTATTTTTAACGTATAAATTAGTTTTCCTCATTTTAGTTTGCCAGTCATGCTGTACATATAGTTGAAAACTCCTTAAACTAGAAACAAATGTTCCTGGAGCTGGAATGATAGGCAAAGTTGTTTACAAGAAAGAATCACAGATCATATTAAGTTTTAAATTAACCGTATGGGATTTTTTCCATTCTCTTTGGATCTTCATTTCACATGGTGCCTCATGTTTGGCTCTCAGTAAGTTGAGCTTCATTTTTACTTCCTGTGCCCAGTTATGCTTGTGGAGTCACAGTGGAGCAAGTGTCCTGAATTCAGCTGATGTGCACAAGCTGTCTTTTTTGCTTTCATCTTCCATCCCCATGAAGTGAACATGAGCATACATGCACAGACATAAAATTCTTCTCCAAAGTTCTTGGAACATATGTGCCAAATATGTGCAACGTAAGAACTTTGACAGAAGAAACTGTCAGAGAAATTATCTTTACTGCACTATTAACTCATGCTGTCATAATCAAATACAGAGCAGAAGATGCAGTTAAAAGACACAAAATCTAGGTCCTGTTTTTCTGTAATTGACTTTTTCTACAGAACATCAGTCCATTCTTTGTTGTATCTGTTAGATTATCTGCAGTTATTAGTGGTTGAACTGTGATCTGCTTGTTAGATAAAATACTATCCTCAACTAGCGTACTTACCCAAAATCATATAAAGATCTGATTAGTGATGAATGCTACTCTTTTTATGTTTGTGCTATCTTAATACTATGTATATGAGCTACCATGCTTCTTCCCCATAGTCATGTACCGGAATTGGAAACTGAGTGCTAGTGCAATTGAAGTCTTCTCACTGCCAGGGGCTGGCATGCCACACTCTGTTTTAGAGATGGGGAGATGCTTTATTTCCCCTTCCCTTTTTCCTAGTTGGCAGCATTCCTCTGTTCTCCCTGTTGTATTTCGGAGCGATTCAGTGATGTGGGGTGAGTTCTGAGACCTAAAGAGGGCTGGGTGGTGAAAAGGGGTGAAGAGGGTTGAACAAGCAGGAGAAGTTTCAGTACCACCTTGTTCTCTGTTGTCCACCATAGAATGAAATTTCTCAGGCACAGGTGTTGCTCATCTTGGAGGTTCATACCAGTTAGAGGAAAACAGTTATGGTGGTGCTTCTGTGAAAACCCAACCGATTCCAAGATCCAGAGCTGGCCTATAGTACATACTGGTTGAAAAGTGCAGCTAAAAGAAGAAAGAGGAGCACCCTTATTTTCAGCTACTCTAAAATCCCTTAACCCTTGTCCAGGATGTGTAATAGTAGTGAGGTAAAAGGTAGAGTGTTTGTACACTTATTTTTGCTGTCTGTGTTGTAGAAAATTCTAAGTGATACTACTGCAGGCTAAGCAAGGATTTGGGAGTCAATATTTTAGAGATGTATCTTTTGAGGCTCTCCATCTTGTTTTAAGCAGATGTTTAAGTAGATGTGACTAGTGATTGATCATATTCTATGATTACTTATAAATCTGTTGTTGGCATGTAATCTGTAAGAAAGCACTGGATCCAGACCAAATGGATTCTTGTAGGAAGGGTATGAACTAAGAACAGAAATCTGTTCTCCAGTCTTCATCTCCTTCTGGAAAAAAAAACCCGACTACCTCCAAATGATGCCCTTAGTGGAATCATGGCTAGGCTTCGCGAACGAAGATTTGGGAAGGGCTCTACCCACGTTTGTTGCAAGCGCGTTGGTGGCTAAAAAGGCCAATACGAGATAGGCATGACCGGTTGCAAAAGGCACAGCAGAAAGACTCCTTAGATGGTGTATTCTGCAAGGCACGATTCTTTCTGCGTTGTCTTTTCTCCTCAAGGGTGATCCTGCGTGCTTTCTCAAAAGCATCCACAGCATTATAGATGGTGTGTCTCCAGGCCTCCCGATTGGAGGCCAGAGTGGAATATGCAGTAGTAATTAATTTGTAATTCTATTTACAGGAGGTTTTTGACACTCTGGATGTTTTTGCATAATTAGACTGCAACATAGCATGATTTTTTGTAACATATAGCAAATGTTCACTGAATGCCAATGCTATTCCTTGACAGGCGAAGATGACACAGGAGATTGTTTATGAACAGATTACTAAAGTGTGCAATAGAATGATACATTTTTTCTGAAGAAAAAGTTTTAAATTAATTCAGTTTGATCAGAAAACTCAGGGACTTGGTAGTGATGAGTAGTGGCACAGGTGTTATTTAGAAAGAACAGAGAACTATTTAAAAGCTTAGAAGAGTCACAACATCACTTCCACAGTTCTACATTAAAGCATGTAGGCACCCCACCCGCTCTGTCATGCAGGCGAAAACAATGTGGAAATCATGGAAACTTTTCCTACGCAGAAAAGCTAATGTGAACTCTGGTGGCAGCCCTTTGTGAAGCTGTGTGCAGCATGGAAGGGCCTGGGATGCCTCCTCTACTCTCCAGGCAGCTGCAGCGCCTGCTTCTGCTTTTGTATAAACTTCTCAAGCTTTTCTGATGGCTGCGGATGCCGAGTTACCGGAGGGAAGGAGCTGAACTTCCAGCATGGGACCCGAGCCTTTTTTGGCAAAAAGTGCATCAGAAAGGCCCAGTCCTCGCAGGTCCAAAGGGAAAGTAGCTAAGACTTAGACCGAGGCAGCAGGGACCGAGAATCCCGATGGCGCTTCCCGGCGGAAACCCCCCATTTCTTCGCCGTTCCCAGCAGCCTGGTAACGCCTCCCGCACGCGTCGGGAGCCTAGGGCGACGGCGGGACTCTTAACGTGAAGCTGCTGGGGTGGGTCGCGTCGACGAAGCACCCCGAGTCAGGGCTCGGTGCCCGCGCCGCCGGGACCGCCCTATATAACGCCGGTACCTGCGGGCGCCGCTCGCTCCTGGTGCCGTTCTCCCGCCTTTCCGAACGCTTGTGCACGGGTATGTGGTAACTGCCCGCCTGGACGTGGTCGAGGTAAGATGGCAGGGTATCTTCATAGTATTTTACGTAACGCGTTTTCTCCGGATGAGGGCAACGCGCTGCAGAGGTGGTGGTGCAAACCGAGAGGTCAGGGGAAATGAAATCTCGGTGTAACCGGCTCGGACTGACTGTGTTTCTTGCGAGTATTTCGAAGATACGACCGTTTCTTGCCTTTGCAGTTTGCCACATCGTCTGTAGTTGCTTTGGAGCTTGCCTGAGATGCACTTTATTTGCCGACCTTAGACGTTCCCTTGATGTTTCCAGATACAGAAAGGATGCTGTTGTGGCGGCAGCGCCTGTGTGTAGATCAAGACTTGGTAAATCGGTTGTTAGTTTGTTAGTAGGTGCTTTCGTAGCCGGCTTTGTAGGAGTCTTGGTGACACTTCTGGTTGAGAAGAGTTGTTAAGAGGCAGGAGACTCGATGTTTTAGATAATTTACTGTGGCTTCTTGCCAAAATTAAACCAAAATCAAGCAAAATAGTGGGATTTTTTTCCCCTGTTTTTGTCAAATGTTTATCATTGAGTGTTGAAAACTTTGTAACTTATAGCTGTAAGAGCTTCGGAGATTTTTTTTTTTTTCTTTTCCAAGTATGTAGCAGACATTTGTTTAAATTTCAGTAGCAAAGGAAAAAAAAAACCCTTAAAAAAGTGAAACTTTCCTGGCAGCAGGCTCCTAATTGGAAAGAAGGCTGGGAAAAATAAGACTGGCCTTCTTTATAATGATGTGTTTACAGAAACTTGGAAAGCAGAGATATGCATTGGCTATCAAAGAGAAACCAACGTCTGCTGCTGGAACATTTGGGTCAGCCTTATATTAAGGAATATGGCACAGCAGAACATACATCTAAAAATGGGAGCAGACTCATTCGATGTTTCAGTAGGCTTTGAGGTCAAGCAACTTGTTTTTCCACTGTTTTCTGTGGCTGTATTGAACAGAAACCATAATTCCTGGGACCAAACCTTATATTTCTGAAATTAACTCTGTAAGACGTACTACATACTGTACAGAAAGTTTTATGTCCACTCACAAGTCTGTGTGCACTGAAATCCTCTAGAGTTCTGGGGTGGGAAAAGTTATGATGATGTTCTTAAGGAAGCCCAGCAGTTCCAAGGCGCCCAAAATCGGTCTGTGATTCACAGGACATACCAGACATAGAAGGATTAAGATACAGAACTGATAACAAGAGGATGGAAAAAACATGAAAAATTAAATGGTTCTCAGCCCATGTCCATTGATTGTATCTAAACCACTTCAGTGTGAAAAAGGGGGGCAGATACTTCTGAGAGAGATTCTATTGCATCCTGCTTTTGGATGGGGAGCAAAACTTGAAAGAAGTGACGGTGAAATAATATTCTGGTACTAATTTTCCTGGCCAGGAGGAGAAACCCTTTGGGAAGAGGTGAGGGCAAAGGCATAAGAGTTTCAGTAAGTCTCTAAATAAAACAAAATCATAAATAATAAACCAGGAAGATTGGATAGAAGGTATACAGATGTTCTTGCAACTTTTGCAACTCTTAGGAATTGGAATTAGAAGTTTGGATAAAAAAATATATTTCTTTCATCTTTGAGATGGTAGAAATCTGATAATCACAAAGTCAGGATTTACCAAATTACTATATACTGCTATCTGACATGGAAGTTTTCCTAAAATCAGAATGGTGGATGTGTGGTAAAGATTTGTTAGCAATTGGCAGATACATGTCACATAGTTTTTCTTGTAGCTTTATGGAAGCCAAGCAGTTTTTTTTCCTTCAGTGAAAAGTTGCTCTAAAAATTTAAAGTGTTATTTAAATAACAATAAGCAGCATGATGTATCAGGATTCTGTTAAAAAGCACAGCTGTAAAATGTGGGTTTATGTTCTCATACTTAAGGTCCTAGAAAATTCTCTATTATCTTCAAATGGTTTTTCAATATATCTGATTTGTTTGTTTTTTTTTTGTTTGGTTNTTCTAACATATGTATTGTTCTGGCCAAGCAGATCTTGGTTGACACACACACCTGTTACGGTGGGCCTATTATTTTTGAGTAGCCTGAGTCTACTGCTTTCTTTTTGCAGAGACTGTGCGATGATTGCAACACAGAAAACCTTGCAAAGTGTTATTCTACAGTAATGATTGGCTTTGTACAGTTTCAATTATTGTGAAGTAATTATTTAGATCTATGGTTCTAGACAGTAGGGAGCAACTCACTGTCCTCTGATCTGTGCTGAAGAGGTTTTTGGAGCTTATGCAACAGTTGTGGAGAACATGATAGTCCAACGGCTCCAAAAACAGGAGCAGGGTTGAAGTTTTGTCATCCACTTTGTGGTTTGTATGACTGCAGCAGCCATTTCGAATAGCTATGTTAGCTATATTAGAACAGCATGCCTCCATTTCTGTAAGGACACAGTGGTAAATCTGATGACTAATGTTCAGCTGTTGGGCTTTGGGCATTGGAAGACAAAGGGAGCGGTCTGGCTGGAAGTGGCCTGTGGGATCCTGGTCTGCCCATTTACATGGAGAATTCCTTCATCCTGTCCTGTGCAGAATTTCTTTTGATTACTCTCCTTCAAAATGATTTGTGAGAGATTTGCCTTATTAAACTTAAATGGTTCTCAGCTGGGCAAAATCAGCTGATCTTACTTGTAAAATAATGTACTTAATGGGAAATCACTGTAGTCTTCAAACAGTAAATTACTTAATCAGCTCTACTTAAAGTTAGCTGCTTTGTGATTTTACTCATGCCAACACTGAGGTACCTGGGAGCAGAGTACAGCAGCAGTCAGTGTGATGTCATGTATGTAGGTTTTCTTTGTGTGTATAGCATTGTTTCCTGTAGATTACAAATATTGGTAGGCACTAAACCTGAAGGACGTGAAGATGAAAACATCTTGTTTTAAAAAGCTGAGTTTCTAAGGTAAAAATGTGTAGACAAGGGAAGTGCATGGGCTGCAGTGAGGAGAAGCCATCTGAAAGACAAAGATGAGCATATGCACTATTAATAACATAATTTCCATATGTTTTATGTTGTTATCATGTGCATTTTCATTTGCTGTTTACTCTTCAAGACAGGAGTCTTCAAGTATTTAGGGGTCTGCTGGACCTTTACTGACCTGAGAAGAGTTGGTGGCCATAAGATTCCATTTTGCCCAATAAAAGTTTCAGGGTTATGTTGAACATATTAATTATGTGATAGTCCTTTATACTCTTGCAAACATAATCATTGGCTGGAAATCTTTCATCCTGAGAATATTCTTTAACCCTTTGTATTCATGATCATCTTCCATCTTGGAAATATTCTTGTTCTCTTAACAGATAGTATTTCAGTACTAGGTTAAGTAATACAGTTCCCCTTGTTGTGAAGCTCTCCCTCAGTAATAGCGATACTGAGCGATGATTTCGTAGTGATAATACATCCATTTGAAATAATTATGAAGAAGACATACAGAGTAATTAATAAAAAAGTTATAATATGCTCAGAAGACTCATTTTAACCTCTTAGTCTTACAGAAAGAGAAGAGGAGAGTCTTTTGTGACCATCAGTTTCAGAACTTTCTGGAGCATTACAGATCATTTAACATTTTGGTATTCATATATATTCTTTTAAAATGCTTACTATGCCATCATAGTCATCATAGAAGGAGAACCAATAATTATGGCAGTTCTTCTTACATGTGAAGTAAACTTTCTGGATTAGCATACAAGTAGAAAACTTAAGAAATATTTTTGCTCTACATTGCTGTCTAGACACTTAACCATGGTCCTTCTCCCACCCAGTTGAGACATTCTAGCCTTTGCCAAGGCAGGAAGCTTGTGTTTCCTTTATTGATGCAGAAAGTGATTATAATTAGTCTATTGTGTATGGCACTCCCTAGCTCTTTCCCCTTCAATAAAGGGAAGGAGTTTAAGATAAACAGCATTTATTTCTATCTAAATAAATACAATGGACTTAATTTATTGGTGGGCCTTTTTATGCCTAGTGAACCTACATGAGATGAGCCAAGATACAACTGAATCTTCTCTCTGTAGTTTGAGTAGTCCGTACATCTGTCCAGGGATGATTTGAGTAAGAAATCTTTGTTTAACTTCAATTATCTTATACCATCCTTTGGTAGCCGTTATTTAGAATTCATTTCAGTCCTTCCCAGGACATTCTTCTGAGAGTGGGGAATTTTATTCCTTCATGTCAACAAAAAACATTCTTCTTGAAATTCCTCCTTGCTTTGGGCTCCAGGTTTTGTTTATCTGTTTCAGAAGATGGTCTTCATTATGTGTCTTGGCCTAAAACATCGGAGAAGAAAAAAACAATTCTAATTCTTCTTTTTGAAGAAACCAATCTTCTATCAGGGTTCAGTATTGAATATTTCAAACAGAAATTGTCAGTGGAGACTTGAGTTCGTACCTCAGCCTTAAAAATGTGGAAGAATTATTTAGTAGAAGAGTTGAGTCTCTGCATCAGGAACTGCTATACTGCATTGCCAAAGTATCCAGGTTTTGGTAAATGTTCATAAGATGGCACGTGTCTTAATTTTTCCTTTTGGATTTGTGTAACGTGAAGGTTTTCTAGAGAAAGAGGATTATTTGCAGACATGACAGACATTCTGTTAGGCAGCAGAAATGTACAAGAAAAGATTTTTTTGCTTTTCATTGGCAACACAGTTACATTTTTTCCCAGGCTATACAGTAAAAATAGATTAACACACAGAAATCTCTTTTAGTGATCTTAATGTTTATATCAGCCAAGTAATCCCACCAAATTCCCAGTGAAGAGTGAAATTCTTGTCTTGTATGCTACTGTGCTTATTAAGACATCACAGTACCTGAGCTACGCATGTAAGTAATAGGAAAACATAGGGAATGAAGTTTACAACATCAGTATTTAACTCTTTGCTTTTATAATCTCAAGTGGGATTGTTATAATCTTTGCATTTACAAGTAAATGACTGAATTTGCTTTAAAGGCATTGAATTTAGATAAAGATTCAGTCAGATAGATTTAACTTCAATTGCTTTCATTACGAGAAGATTTAATTGCAATTTAAAAATAATTCTTCTCCTAAGATGAAGAAGAATCCACATCAGAGAGCAAGAAATGGATGCAGAGAGTTTCTGGTGAGCTGGAGAATCTTGATTAGAAGTTCCTGTCTGGGCTCTAGCGAACAGAAGGAGTATGGAATTTATTTATGTATTTATTTGGTTCTGTTTTGTTTTGTTTTGGTGCTGCTTCAGCCTACAGAATCATCTAAAAAGTATGACCCCTATCCTCCAGCCACACTGAATACAGAAACATGGTTTAAATCAAAGCCTACATGGGTTATGGTAGCTTCTCTCAGGAGAGCCAACCTTCTGGTTTTAGGCCACACCTTAAGCTGGTCTTGGTCCTACCTGTTTTTGCACCTTACAACTTGGGAGACTTATCCTTCAAAAAAGATGATTATGTTCTTGTTCCAGTTGGATTTTGTCATCTTTTAAAATTTTTACTCCATGGTTGAATACATTCTTCTAAATAGGCTGAATCACAGTGTGAGAGTAGTTGCTAGAAACAGAATAGTTCCTTTCAGTTCTGTTTCAGACACCGTGTGGGTGTGTACGTGCAGGTGTGTGTAAAAATGTGTGTTTCTGAGTTCAAAGAACAGATAATTTTTTTTTTTAATTTTTATTGAGAGGAGATCATGTAAGTTTGTTTCTGTGTGCATATGGATCTAGTACTGTGTGTATATATATGTGTGTGCGTGTCTGTACAGAGCATAAGTAAAAATTTGGATCTGACTCGTGGGGACGATTTGTTTAAAACAGGTATTGAAGTGCAGAACGATTTTAACAGCCAACTTTGGCTAGTGGAACAGAGTCACCAAAGCAGCATAGAAACTTTGGCACAAATGTGAGTTTCCTTGTGCAGAACTGCAGTGGCACTGTATTTATTCCAGCCCCCCTCACTGTACTTATTTTGGCTCTGAAGTATAAAGCTTTTCTTTTCAGTGTGTGAAGGCTTCAGGAGGGCACCCTGATTTCTGACTGTATTTTACAGTGACCAAAGATCTAGTGAAGAATTTTATTTTTTAGTACAGGTGATACTTTGAATACCCCAGAAATGGTCACCATATTTTTTGGATGGGTTATTTTCGTGCACTCTCTTGTGTTTTTTCCAGTCAAATTTTTTTTTTTTTCAGTTTTTTCCAGTCAAAACCTTTAGGGAATTAAATGAAATCATGGGTTACTTGGTATTACATCACATTGTATTACTGACGTCTGTTGCACGATGATGCCATTTACCTCCGTGTGAATCCGAGGTGCCTAACACAAGTATTACATAAAGAAATTATAAAGGGATTATTGATACCTACACAGAGAGAAGTGTTGAAGTGTAGCTACAAATGTCTTTCAGACAGCTTCATGAAAAGAGTGTCTGGGCTTCAGAAAAGTTCATCAGAATTACTCAGGCCACCAGACTGTGTATTTTGCTCTATAAACTGCAGACTGGTTTTGGTGAGGAGTCAGAAACTTTGGTGTTTTCCACAACAGACATGTCTCTTTATCTGACATGGCAAAATTGTATTTGTGGGTTGTTTTTTGTTGTTTGTTTTTTTTTTTTTTCTAAACTTACCTGATAATTTTCATATATCCATGATGGTTTTCACGTACCCATGTTCAATGTCCTTCCCAAACAGCATGTGTATTTGTTCACATATAACCTTTGCAGTCTATTTTATCAGGCAGTTAATAGTTCGCCATGCTGCTTCGCTATGTTCTAGGGAGAAAGTCTTGATTTCTTATAAATCTTTATAGTTTTTCTATCTTCATAAAAATCTGGAGATCTGTATGTAGTCTAAAAAAATAGAGACACCTCTTCTGTCTGTTCCTACAGACATATGAAATCCAATTTGTAAAGTGAGACTACGGAAGTTCAAACTCTATTGAAAGTATATTGTGTTGTCTTATGAGTCTCTAGGATGTTACATGTTGCTTCTATTCTTTTATCTTTAGTGCCTTTTGGAGTTTCTGCTCGAGATTGAGGTTGTTAACTGTTTTTCTTGCTCATCAGTTGTTCATCAGGAATTTGTAGAAAATGATTGCTTCCATTTTCTGCTCTCTATTAATATACCCTCTAAATCACTTCTTTATTTTTAAGAAAGGAAGAAACAAAGGTTAATATGAGTTAAATTTCAGGAACATTTGTACTCCTAGGACACAGAACTTTCAGGGATAAAGAGCCAAGGTTAGAAGCTGCTTTTGTATATATGCAACTGAATTGGATGTGTTGTATGCACATTTGTCCACATATATGGAGACAAAAAAGGAGTGTCTGTTAACATGAAACAAAAACATTATATCAGCATTTTCTCAAATAATGAACTTTTGGGTTAGTTCTGTGGTTGTTTCTGGCCCTTAAAACACAACATCTTAAAGTGTTTCTGAGATTTCATACGCTGTTCCTAAAACTAGGTTCCTGTGTCCCTCCTTATCCATTCAAAATTTGCTGGTCATGCTTATGGGTAGGTATAAAAAGCCAATTAATATGAACAATGACATTTATCTGAATCCAGTGAAATACCCACAAAAATGAGCAGAAGGCTCAGTCATCAGGATCTTTTCCACGTTTCCCTTGCTCTCCCAACGATTGTATGGCTACTGCCAGCAACCAGCGAGAAGGAGCACATGAGCCTTCTCCGTAGCCCTAGCTGGAACATGTTGTCATAATCTAGTTGTAATATCAAAGATGCATTGTGTGGTTCCACCGTACACAGACCAGTGTATGGTGGAACGACTCCTAGGATGGTGAAGCTCAGCACTGAGCATGTACATCACAGTTAGCCCAAGACCAAGGATCCAATTTCAACTCTGGGGAATCCTTCAAGGAGGGAAACAATTCTTTCTGGAGCATGAGCTCCAGAAGAAGCAGGGTTTTGTGGCTGTTTTTAAGGGACTGTTTTACAAATTTGACAATTTTAAAGGAACAGGGTTTCGTGACTGCCATCTGTAAGCTTCAGCATATCCAGCTGGTCTATGATACCTCACTAGAAATTCTCTTACTAGAAACAAAGAATCGCAGGGATTCTCCAAGTTCACAGAAATGTAGACCCTAGATACACACATGCAATTCGTGGATGTTCTTCTTGCAACAAGGCTGCAGCAGTAAATTAGAGCACTAACGTGAGCGCAAGTGTAACAATTAGAAATTACTTTTTGATTCTTTTGCTGTGTACATCTCGAGATGAAGCAAGACACTCCTACACTTCTTACAAGGATCTGATTATTATCTGTGGATGTGACTGTCTGTGTGGTGAAGTGTTTGATTTAGAAAAGGTATTGATATCTTTAATGCTAGATTTAGTATGTTGCTTCACTGAAAGGCAATAAAATAGTTCGGGTTTCATCCTCCTCTGACAGCAGTCTGCTCCTCCTACAAACTGCCAGGTAAGACTGTTTAATCCTCACTCTGAACATGCTTTGAAGATTGTTTTTTAGTACGTCTGTAACTTTGAAGGGTAACGTTCCTGTTGGGTACAAACTTTGGACTTTTTTTGGTGGTAGATTGTAACTAGAAAAGAGACGCGACTTGGGGACAGTGAACTATAGTGAATTACAAAAGAGCTTCATCAGCCACTGAAGCTAATTATTGGTTTGCAACTAAAACAGTGCTTACATTGTGTCCTTTTTTGGATTAATAAGATACTTGTTTCTGCTTTAAGCATTAATGCCTATAAATGCAAAAGACAGGCTGTGTTTACTGAGCGAATTCTTGTACTGAATAAGAGGAACTGTTTGCAATGCTAATATTTGAAGTAACACGTTCATTGATAAAGAGCAGAGCAGGATAGAATTGGAATGCATTTAAGCAGGAAGCTGAGTTTGTATGGACGTACAGAGCTCTGAGATGCTTAATATTTTTACTGAATCTTCCCCTTTTTGCCAGAAGGGTTTGGTATGTCTGCCAGAATTTCCAGTACTGGCAAAGTCGGTTATGCAGAGTAACAGAGGGTTGACAGGCTAGAGCGAACCTGGGATGGGTGGGAGACATTTGTAAAACACACGAATAGTACCTTTTTAATTCATGACCTTTTAATCACTAGAAATATTTCTAAAATGCCAAGGCCTTGATACAGAGGGTGATATAAGAGAGAAACAGCTTGTCCAAGAGACTAAATTCCTCACAAAGCCTAATTAAATAATACTTAATGTGCTTTGGAGTTAGGGAGATTGTCTCTCTGTCATCACTGATGGTCTTTGTGATAGAGGAAGAATCACAGAAATCTGCTGTCAAGCTTCCCAAGTAACTGATGTTTAATCTTTGTGATTGGTTGTTGAGATTATTCCAAATGCTTACTCTATTTAACTACCTCAGGTTCTTCAAGAGTTTTATTATAGATTGTCCACTGTTTTGTGTGGAATTGAAAATGCCTTTGTCAAGACTCACTTAAAAAGGAGGAAAGATACCGATATTAGTTTCTCAATTAATTGCCCAATTATTTCCAATTAATTTTGGAAAATACAGGGTTTGCTAAAACTACTACTAGTGAAGTTTGTAGAATAATTTAAGCTTTCATAGCTGGTAGAGGTAACAGCAGCATGCTGCATAAAGGACAGGAAGGAGGTGGTAAAAGGATTTTTTGGAAGATGTGGGGCATATGAAAATGTGTTTCCCTAATTGGTCTGAGAAGCAGTTCAGTATTTCAGAGTTTCCCTTGGATGCTTTTGGATGTATACGCTCAGGTCTAAATTAATTGTTTTTTCTGTAAATTGCTGACTGTACCTAATGTTCTTGCCATCGGGTCTTGCATTGTACAGATTCCTGTCGTATCAGTATTGCACACTGATGCGCAGAACGGCATGTTTTGGGGACAAAAGTGTGTGTTTGTTTAAGCTATCGTGTTTCTGGTTTAATGGAGCCATTGCAATGCCTACTTTCAGAAAACAGTCATAGTTCTGCTGTGATGATAATATGTATTGTCTAGTGTTTTTTAGTAATTGCCTTTCTAATCATAGTATCATTGAGGTGTTGACTCTTGAGATTTATCTGTGGCACGTTTGGACTTTTTGTTCCTCAGTAAAATTAGAATTGCATTTACTGTTGTCATGGTATTTACATACTGGCCTAAAACCTGAAGGATATGCAAGTAATCCAAAATAGTGGTGTTGTACATCATATTCAGGCCATGTCAAGTCAGGCTGTGGTTGGGAATAACACAAATTTACAAAAGCCTCTGGGAAGTGTGAAGTTTGGTTTTTACCTCCTTTGCTGTGAATTTGGCTGTTTCTCTTTCAGAGTAAGTGTGTACACATAAATATTTTGGAGTAGCTGTTGTGGTAGGAGCATCTGTTCTGGTATAATTCTATCTGTAGTCCAGTCCAACTGGTTCCTTCATCTCTAATTTCCTAGCCCAAAACAGAGGGAAAAGCAACATTTCAAAACTGTAATACTGTAGACTAAAACTACTGCAGAAAATTAGTGCATGTGGTTGTTAAGCCACAGTTAAGTGAGTGGTAGTTATCTGGTATTGGAGGAGATACCTTCTGATTTATACAATACTTTAGACATTTTAAACTGAAATTCACCTGATGGTGGTACAGTCACTTCTTAGGCTTCATTGTGTGAGCTTTTGCAAGATTTAGTTTGTTTTTACTTGCCATCTTCTTATGTTAGTGTTGCAAGGCAGGATTCGTATTTTAATTTAAAATTATTATTTTTTCTACAGTTCTCTGAACTGGGAAGAGCTGGTATCTTTGTAGCTTTTATGAAGCTCAGGAAGTGAAATCATTAAGTAGCAGTTTAGAAAAAGCAAGTTTAGAGAGTGTAAACCATAAAATATGCTCAAATATCTCAGTAGTACCTGAAAGTTGAGTTATTACAAACGTGGATCTTATTAAGTTGCAGATTATTGTCTTCTCCATGGTCATTTAGCAAAAGAAGTTCTCCTGAGCTCCTGAGAAATTCTGCCATACCCCTTAATAGGAAGGTTTCTCTATTGCAATTTTTGAAGCAGATGATGTCATTTATCGCTGTTACTTAAATGACCTGGTTTTGTAAGCCATGATAAGCATTCCCTGTGATCTGAATATTTGATTAAGACTTGGAAAAAAACTCTAGTGTGACATCAGGAACACTAAGTTAACATCCACAAAGAATTTCCCACACTACTTTGTGTATGGTGACACCTTCCAGGCATGAAAGAAAAATTACCATCTTTTCTCTGCTTAAGCTTAAGCTTTTCTGGGAAGAAAGTGGGGAGTGAGTTCCATCATGCCACCAAATGCTAATCAGGTGCTTTCCATTTCTGTCACTACTGATTTGAGTTAACTGAGGACCTGGAATCTTTGCATCTCCAAGTGTTTCTGTGCCATTTAAGTAAAGGCAATTTACTGAGATACCTAACTCACCTTAAAAAGTTAATTCTAAAGCACAAACTGAAACCTGAAACAAATTATTGTAATACATGGGTAAATTTATACAAGTAAATTGTCAAATTTGTTTGAATGAAGTTAAATTCGTACAAAAGTTGCCTGATTTTCAGACCTCCTAATTACAGTTGCTCTCTGTAGTACAGGAACAGTAGTTCCAACAGCATGTCTGTGTGCCTGAACACACAAGCTGCTGGTTTGAACTCCTGAATTCATTTATGCAAGTTTGGAAAGCTGTTGCGGCTTTTTTTTTTTTCTGTGATAAAGCACAAAAGATGATAGATGCAGCTAGCATATCAGTTCGTCTTGTGGCTGCTATGTATAGTAGTCTAACTTGCATAATAATAGTACTAGGATGGATGAGCGAGAGACTTGCAGTTGAATTTTTTCCATTACAGCTCATTTTAGCAGATGTTTTCTCCATTTCCAGAATGACAAAAGAGCAGAGTCCAATAGTTGAAACTTAACAGGGAATTATAATAACTTATTTAGCAGGATCTGTGCTGTCCCGTCAGCAGGTTTTGGTGAAGTTGATTGTAACTCATGTTTGATTAATGTTATCTAAAACTATAGCTGCTGTATAATTTAAAATTGTATTTTGAATCTAACTTAATTCGTCTGCTTTCCCTGACCTTTTCTGAAAGAGGTATTAATTAAAAGCACTGCTAAAATGATCTTTTTCTTTAGAAAATGAGCATTGACTGGTGCTAATAATTATGCATATGCTTTCAAAATAACAAACCCCTAATTATTTAGTATATAGCCAATTCACTGTCAACAAAAGTACACAAAGATGAAACTGGTCAAGTGGGTATTGTTATTTACACCTTTGTCATTCAGGCACCCTTTGGGTGGCTGCTCTTTAATGTGAAGCAATGAACAGATCGAAGTTCAAAACAAAATGAAACAAACCCCCCAAACTCCAAAATAAAACCACAAAAAACCAAAACCAACCAAACAACAGACAAACAACAAAAACCTCAACCAGCAAAAAACCCGCACCAATCTATGATTACTTTTCATTCACTTGCCTCTTCTGCTGTAAGGATCCTAAACTGTTGTGCCACCACAACTGGATGTGAAAGAACAGGGAAGGGCACACAGAAGTCTTTGGGAAAGTCTTCCTGAGTGGGACAGAGAATCCATGGTATTGCAAGACCGTGTGATTCCTAAATGAGAGCATTCACAGTAGTGTTCAGTGTACCCCATTTACATTTTTTTTTTTTGCTGCATACCTTTACTTAGTGGACATTTTCTTTCCTGAGAGTCACTGATGTGAACATGGCAACATTCTCTGTAAGTTTCCTAAGATTGTGTGCTGTACATCTGCAATTAAAAGCAGTAGGAGCCACTCAGTGAACTCCTCTCAAAGTTTTTTGGAAAAAGCAGACTATAAAGTGACCTACCCTGACTTTTTGTACTGTGGTAAATACACGCTTGTGTTCATGTGTGTGACAGTGCCTAAATAAACTAGCTCTCAATAAAATTCCTTGCCAGCAAATACTGCGTGCTGAAGCACGCGTTGGATTATTGCTTTGCAATTGTACACTAGAAATACAATAACTGGAATTTATTTTTACATTAATTACAGCACGAACATAAATTTCTCTGGGCACTTTTATTCTGCGTGTTTTATGTTGATTGCTTTTCGTCTCTTAATATATTGTACAAATAATAAAGTCTAGAATCTCAGTAATGGATGCCAAAAATTAAATGCAAGGACTGTCTTTTTCTCAGAAGAACCTTGTAGGTCCACTGGGTTTTGCTGCACGTTCACTTTTATTGTGTACAATCAAGCAGCTCTGTTGGTTGTGGTGAAAGCTCAGTGTATATGGGTGGCAACATCTGGCTCTTAGTAAATGAATATCATATAATATTTTACAATAATTAACTAATTTCTTCAAAATAATATCACACTAGAGATGAGAGACTGTAGTCATGGTACCATAAAAGGGGATTTGTCTTTTCAGGATCACAAAGAGTAAACATCAAATAAACCCATGGTAGTTTCTTATGTCTTTGTCCTGCTTTTGACCATTGGATTAGGCCTCTCTTTTTCAATTTGTGGCTTTCTAATGTTTTAGAGGAGATCCTGAGTCTACTGAAGTAGAGTCATAAGAACTACAACTTCATCCTTTGCTTTTTACTGGAATTGTGTACATCTTACAGATATCTTCTGTTAGAGATTGTGCAACTCCCTTGCTCTGCGGTTGGTAACAATTTAAAGGTGGTTTTAATTCATTAGAGGTTCACTTATCAATATTTTTGATGCAGGAGCTTTAGCTCTGTGTCCTAGTCCCTTGAAGTTAACTACTGGCCTTATATGATGATCCTCACTGAAGACTTCGTGGACACTTCTGAGTGTTTAAAGCAAGATGTTAAGTTGCAGAGAGGTTTCCTATTAAGGAAAAGTGATGTAATGTCAGTGGAGCACTGCCAACTTCTCTCCACTCATTTTATTTATATTAGCTGCATACCAAAGAAAATGCCCCATAAAACATGAGTGCTCCTTGCTATATTTAGCCAAGCTAATTTACTAATACCGGGAGATTATGTTTATATGCAATGGAAATAATTATAAAAAGATTTGGGAGCATCTTGTTGAAATAAAACAGGTTGAACTTGGGAAAAGTAAGTAAGTACCAGATTTGCTCCTGTTTCATAGAAATGCTCTAGGGTATCTTCTAGCATTTATAGTTGCAACGTATGTTATTTCTGTGCTGAAAAGCAGTGTTAAACGTTTTAGTTGAACTATTTTGCTGGTTGTTTAAAGAACACAAAGTACAAGGAAGTTATTTATGTTGATCTGAGTCTTTTTAGTCTTAGCAATGCAGATATCCTCACTTTTATCTTAGGTGACTAAAATCAGCCTTGCCATATGAAGTAATTACAGTCATCATCATAGAGAATTCAGTGTGATACTGTGCTTTTATTGTGATATTTAAAATCAATTTGGCATAGTGTTTGTTGATTACATTCTCTGACTTTCCTTTAGGACTACTTTTTAAATGAGTAAATGAGCCTCCTTTTTAGTGGGTACACTTGTTTTGCCTGGTTTATGTTCAGATCTTTGTTCTACAGCTGATAGTGTTGATAAGTAATCACAAGATTTCTTCCTGACTCTAACAATGTTACTTTATAATGCTGTTAAACAATCTGACCTTCTCTGTTGATTTTATTCCTACATGGTGACCCTGATTGGGTGTGGTAGTGTTGGAACTACGGGTACTCCCTGATACTAAATCTGCCTAAAAGAATATTCCCCATCACGAGCAGCTAAGACCATTTGTTAGCTGCTGCTAAGTAAGAGCTGTCATACTAGTTAGCTACATAATGCATATTATTTAAAAAAAAATGGTTCTTCTAAATTAATTGTTGTCTAGTGTGACTGTGAAACAATGTGATGTGTTATGAGCTCTGCAGCTGACTGACTGATGATCTACTAAGTTGTGGGCAGGGGAAAGAACTTTTGAGTGGTGTTATTTTTATCTGCATTACTGAGGATTTGTTCAACATTTTGTGTTTTCTGTTCAAACCTGGGTCACCTGTCTTTGTTTTCAAGCCTGTGCTTTACTGGGATGACTTCTAAAGATCTTTTTAGGAGTCTTTATACGTTCTGACATTTAGCAGCTAATTTACCCACTCTGAACTGCACTCTGGAGGTTCCACTGACTATCTAGGCGGCTGAACTACTACCCTTGTTAGTGAGGTGCCAAAGATGAAATGACGAGAACATTTCCCTATGAGTCTCATTTTGACTTGAAGAATTAGAGCAATATGACAGCAAACCGAAGCACTGCAAGGCCAGAATGAAAAGGCAAACGGCCTTTTAGGCCTATCACAAATCAAATATCATTGTTTTACACATCTGGAGCTTGTTTTGAAAATATAAAGCTATTTAATATATAGAGGAATTCAAAATGATTGCAAGATTCGGTTGCTATTTCCAAGTATGCAGATCTCTTCTCATTCATTCTGCATGATTCATTAGGGAAGTAGGTCACGCTGCTAAAAAATCATCAGAAATAATTTGAGTCAACTAAGGGCTGAAAAACATTTCCTACAATTATGAAGTATGTTAATCAAGCTGGGCCTTTTGTCTTACAGATTCCTCTTAATTTCAATTATTAGATTTTAAAAATAAGATAAATTTAAACAAACTGAAAAACTTTGGATCATGAGATGCTATTTCTAGTATTAGGCTCCGGAGGACAAAATTTCTCCTTAGTGTAGAAGATAAGACATAACTAATCTATGAAGTATTGCCTGGACAGTGTACAGCAAGAATTAAGTTCTATCAGTTTTTGCTCAGCAAAGTATATTTTCCCCATTTTAAAAACTTAAGGCCTGGTGGATTAGTTATTATTTAAGTAAATTTAATACTGAAGTCTTGAAATCTGTTTGGAAAAAGGCAGTCTCTGAAGGTTTGTGAAATGACTGAAAAATGGACAGCTTTGGACAATGTTGCCTTCAGGGCATGAGAATGTAATTAATGTGGTAAGCCTAAGTGCATGGGCTCATGAGAGTCTTGGAATGTAAAAGAAGATAACTGTAGGAAAACAAACTTCTTTTTCTCCAAACAAACATACTAAGCAGCTCTGTCTTTCTGCAAGTCTGGATGCTCGCTTTCCCTGATAATGGAACACTTAAATGTCTCCACCTTATTTTGCCCTCCGTGACAAAAGCTACAATATTTTAAAATGCTCACTGGTGTTTCTAGCTTTCTGACTTTCGTTTAATCATTCCTTGTTCTGCAAAAATTGTCATCATATTTTGTATGAACTAATGAATTAGCTGTCCTCGAATAATCCAAATGCTGTCGTTATTGTGTAACACTTGTCTTCTGTGCTGTGTTTGAGGTTTCTCCCTGAGGTGGAAAAGGAATAGAGGGATCCTTCAGTTGAGAAACAGGATCAATGTGCTGTGCAAGGTTTAAGTGTGACTACAGACTTGCTTTGGTGAACTGGCCCAGAGAAACAAGGATCATGCAGGTTCTAACACGTAGAATAACTATCCTTTAGTTTACAGTAGAAAACTAGTAGACAAGGGTATTTTAGGCCAGTGTTTTCCAAAGAGTGAAGCATGCTTTTCTAGATAAGCAAGCATATGAAGTGAGGTAGAAAGTGAAGTCAGGAATTGTGGTATCATTCACCCTAGGCAGCACTTCTGGAGCTCACGAGGGGTGGTGAAGAGGTGGTGATGACCCAAGGGTAGAGTCAGAGAGATAGAGAAGACAGCAGCTGGAGTGAAGGAGGTCAGTGAGAAGAAAAACTGAAGACCAGCATTATACTTGAGTATGGCTGAGAGGAACAGAGGATTGTGTGGAATCTCATGGTTCATAGAGGAAGAACCATACAATCCACACTGATGCTGAGTATTTTCATATTGCCAAAATCCCTGTCTTTAAAGTAACCTACAAGTCGAAATTTACACTTTCAATGTAGAGCTATTATTTATTAAACTACAGCCATATAAGATTTTTATTTTTCCTGTCTCAGTTACTTGTGAGGTAAAGGGTAGTTTGGAGTCCCTAGTTGTTGTGATACTTGAAGAGAAGGTTTTACATACAGGTAGTATTGACTTCAGTATGAAAGATGTGTATTGTTACATTTACAGCTTATTACCGCTTGCAATAATGGAAACAAAGAATGGATTCTTTTTTTATTTCAGTTTACTAACAGTGATTTACCAGCAGTTTCCAAATGTAATCTAAATATTTTAGTTACCTGAAGGAAACAATTTATATATATTGTGCACACTACTAACTACTCAAAGTAAAAACTTTTTTCAATAAGGACAAAATACAAACTGCTGCTGGTCAAGATAAACTAAATCAACTTTCACTGTAGGAGTAGATTTTCTCATCATGCATTCTGGAATGTTCATTTTAACAGAAATCTTAATTAATAAATATGGGAAATTATAACTTGCGACCCTCAAATCAGACAAGTGTTGTTTCTAGGCCAATATTCTTTCTCCAGGAATGTCCTGCTCCAGGCTAAGAAGGTGAATGGGTCATCAAAATAATGAGTCCATAAAGAATGAATATTTCTTCATAGTTGTCAGATAAAATGGGTTTCAATTTTGAGGAATATACTTTTCTTTGTAACTAGCTTTTAGCAAACTGTCGTGTGATCAAACTGAAGACAAGCAAGATGTGTTTGTTTTGTCTAGGATGCTATTGCCGCAGGGCAGAAGGAAGGAGTGGAATTAATTGAATACTGGTGGTCAATTGCAGGCAATCAAATGGTAAAATCTGTACCACAGCATACAAAATATAGTAAAATTGCTGTCTAGGATGAGTTTATGCATTGTTTCTGAATGTGCAAATGTTAAGTAATATGCATAATACCCTACTTTTTACTATATTACACATCAGTATGCTGCACACTTAAAAAAATATTTCAAGAAACTATAAATTAAACAAACAAAAAAATTTCAGCATATTTGTTTAGCAAGATATGTGTTTAACTTCCCAGAAATTGAGACTTGAATAATAAATATAAAGCCAGAAGCTCCAGTTATATACACACTTACTTTTAAAGGCCTTTTAGATTGTGTGGTTTAGCTAGATACTTCATGATAGTTTGAACGTCTGCTCTGAGTGTATAGCCTACATGAGCAAGCAGTACACAGTACACAAGGGTGGCTCTGTAGAGTGAGAAACATTCTGAGGGCATGGTATCTACACTGCATATTTCGAAGTCACTGAGTTTGGGGGTTTGCTTTTTCACTTTGGACCAGCTCTAGTCTTTTCTCATAGACTGAAGCCTATTAGTGGCTGGAGTTTTTACATTAGTTTCACCTGACGGGGAATCAATTTATGCTCTTCAGAGGCTTCTCCAGGATGTGAACTGGAGCAAAAGCAAATGGGGACAGTAGGAGATTTGCTTCAAAAGCAGATCTGTGATCAAAGCTAAAGCACAAAGGCAGATGTCTTTATTGTCCTCTTAGGAGAACTGCCAGTCTCTGTGGTTCTTTGTTTTTGGCTAGTCACCACACTGGTTACTGTTTTATTCAGGGATAAATGAAACTTAGTCCCTTCTTTTGTTTTTCTCTGGGTATGAAGGCTGACTTCTTCCACTGAGAGACCTAAGCAAGATTCAAAACAGTTTTAGAGAAGGGACCAGCCATTCAGAATCACTGGCACAGTATTTGGTCATAACAAGTGTTTATCTTTACAATATTTGCCTGTATGTTTCCTTCTTTTTTTTATGCCATTATGTGTCGCTTAAGGAACTGCTTAATTCAGGGGAGAAATCCTTACTGCATAAGTCTCCCATACTCAAGGTTACTTTGTATATTAAGAAATAAATAGTACTTGATGTGAATCATCCTTATGGAATATATTTTCCCTTGAAAGTGCAAAAGCCATTATTTGCTCTGTCATTTGTATGTCAGCTAGTCCATTTAAGCTTTCCAGAATAATGCACTGTACAGTTGGCTAGCACTTAAAAAATGTTAAATTCTCACCATAAAATCACTTCATCTATTTGCTAGGGAAATACTATCTAAAATTATGTGTTGCCAGCAAAAGAAGTTAATTCAAGTTGAACATCTGTGTCCCAAAGTGTGGAATTTCAGGATACATAGGATTTTTTGTGAGGATAAGGAATGTGGCGGCTTGGATCTGTTCAATCTGTTCAGGAGCAGAATACATTCTAAACATTTAAACGTGTAGTTTGACTAAGTGACATTCATCTCTGTACTGTGAGCAGGTTTTGCCTTTGCTCAGTAATTCTGATGATATGTATTCATTTTTGGTCTATAACAAGCAATGAGGAAATTAGAATGGGGTGAAGAATTCCGTCATGGAGTCAGGCTTGCAAGTCTTCTTACTCCTTAGGATTTACCTAAGACATCTACATTATAATTACGTTTATTATGCAGTTGTAAAAAGTTGTAAAAAAAAAAAAAAGTACCTCTGCATGTCTCAGGATGCTTTAACAACATTTCGAGTATCATATTTTTTCTTGTCTCTTTTATGCTTTGGGGAAGATGCCTTTTGGAAACAACAAAAAAATATACCACCCAAACTCACACTTCTGAAGTACAGATCTGGCTCAATAAGAAGTGATAGTTCCCTATAACATTAGTCCAGCAAGATAAGTGGAGATTCACATCTTATAGGATTGTTCCTGACACAAAACAGGTCACAGAAGTATCAATGCAAGTTGCTCGTAGGGAAGATGTGATAAACCAAAAAGATGTTAGCAGTCTACATGAGCAGATAAAGTTATGTCTGCTGTAATAGCCAAGGCTATGAAGAGTACTTTCTGGTTTTCTAGATGCAATAGCTGACTTAAGGTGCATCTGCCAGACTGTCAAGTGGTTTCATTTGACTAGGGTATTCTTTGCAGCTGCTTTGCTGGTGTGTTGGAGTTTTCATTCTGCTCTGTGATGATTGCAGCCCGCAGACAGTCTTCTGCTGGACATGAATACATTGAGCATTTGACAACACTGCAGAAATATTCACTTGCAATGCTGCAACCCCTGCGATTTCCTATGTGGTTTCTTGGGGCGGGGGGGAAGTATTTCACTTAGCAAGAGCTTTGTCTATCAGCTAGCCTGTTTGGGGAAGAAAGTTGAGCAGTTTGTCCATACCTAAACAAACTCTTAACTGCAGCTGGAGCCAAGCAGTTCTGTAACATGGAGAGGGTAGTTATTTGTTCCCTGTTTGAGGTGCTAGAGAACAATGACAGGAAGGCAGTGAAAGGTTATTATTTCTTCAGTTAATGCATAAGGTAGTCTTCACCAGTGCTTTTAAAAGGCTGCCTAAGAGGGCATCTGGGAGGGAGAGTTCCCCCAATGTAGTTCCAAAAAGAGGTCCTTTACCCAGTGTGCAATACCAGTAGCCACAGAGTTGTGATACTTTTTTCAGTCCTGCAGAAATGGGTGCTAGGTGATAAATCACAAATCCAGCACACTATTAACTCAAACAGCACCAGTTTATACACAGTGTAAATAACAAAAAACTCTATTTGATTGGTTATATAATTTTACATCAGCTAAATCTTTGTATGTGTGCTCCATCAATTACCTAATTCATTATACTAATACATTAAATTCTTCTCCTAGAGGTGTGGGGCTTAGCATTAAAATCACCACAGGTTATGTAGGGGACACCACAATGGTTTGCTCTTTGTCCAGATCTGCCTATGGTTTGTGTAGAGGAGCCAGAATGAGGCATTGTCTACAAAAGTTGACAGAATTTTACTGTCTTTACATCACCATCATGGCTAGGCTTCGTGAGCGAAGATTTGGGAAGGGCTCTACCCACATTTGTTGCAAGCGTGTTGGTGGCTAAAAAGGCCAATATGAGGTAGGCATGCGCAGTTGCAAAAGGCACAGCAGAAAGACTCTTTAGATGGTGTGTTCTGCAAGGCACGATTCTTTCTGCGTTGTCTTTTCTCCTCAAGGGTGATCCTGCGTGCTTTCTCAAAAGCATCCGCAGCGTTATAGATGGTGTGTCTCCAGGCCTCCCGCTTGGAGGCCAGAGTAGACCAGTTATGATGATCAATATGGCCAAGGCTGAGATGTCGTTTCAGGGAGTCCTTGTATCTTCTCTTTGGGGCTCCTCTCTTGCGGCAGCCGGTGGCAAGTTCACCATAAAGCAAGATCTTAGGGAGGCAGTGGTTCTTCATCCTTGAGACGTGCCCTGCTTTTGATTACTGTGTCTTGTTTCTGATTATTTTGACTTCCAAGGTCATCCCATCTATTAGTCCTATGGGCTTTCTATTCTTGTTTATCCAGGTTTCAGAGCTGTTTATTCAGCATAAAAGTTTTAAACTCTATCCTT
This sequence comes from Galbula dea, assembly GCA_013399015.1. NCBI lineage: Eukaryota > Metazoa > Chordata > Aves > Piciformes > Galbulidae > Galbula > Galbula dea. Next base: position 180,471 of record VWZX01010413.1, read on the forward strand.
CCAACATCACCAATGGATCCGCAAATATCTCTGTATGATCCTGCTCTCTAATATGGCAGTAACTTCAGGGAGTTTGCAGTGTGCAGAGTGACTCCACAGTTATTCAGCCTTTTACACTGGATCAGGCAAGATATTATCACATTAGGATTACGTGAGTTGAACAAATGTCACAAGAAATGTAATGATGTAGTGTTATTTGCAGTTTCCAGTGCTCTTGAGAACCAAGCCTAAAGATTATTACTTTCTTTAGCAGTTGTGGTTACTTGTTGTGCTGATTCTCCTTCCACAGAAGTTAGTGTATGCTGTTGATGGTTTTTTTCTTATTTGCGTAGAAGGACTTGAGGAATGATATACTAACAAAACATTATGGTACCAAGATGCTGCTAATGCCTAAACTGAGTAAGCCATATTGTTGTGTAATGAGAGAATCTTAGAGAGAGATATATATATCTCATAAAAATATGAGGGTTTATGTACTGATTTCCTTTCCAGTGGTTCCTTCTCATGTGGTATGTTAAGAATAAGATATCTCCAGTCACCTCAGAAACACAGACTACATAGTAATGTGTGTCAGCTGAAAACATCCAGGATTTACATAAGGCGATCACTTGCTCAGATTTCAGAACTGTTTGAGAATACAAGGGCCTAGAATTTAAGCTTCAAAACTACTTTTTTATGTTTTAAAACTGCTTGAAGAAACAAAAGTTTTAATTTTCTTGGAAACACAGCAGCAGCCATGTGCTCCCTTTAATATTGGGACATCCAGTGGCTACTCTTTTTTGTTTGTTTTTTTCTTAAATTATGTTCACTCTTCCTCAGGAGACAGTCTGTTTCAGTAGTACAGAGCAGTTGTCTTTATGTGAGACCCCAAGAATAGGTGCGTGATAGATACAGGAATGATAATATTGAAAACATGAATTTTAAGCCCACTGTAACTGTTGGTGGGTAGGCATAAAATACACAAATCTCCTAACTTTGCTGGTCAGTAGTAGATGAAATGTGATGATTTATAGATCATCTTGTTAATAAAATATATTAAATTTATATAAATTTATAACAGAATCAGAGGGAGAAGACCTATTTGTTCATTTGAGAACCAGTTCATTCCTGCATCCAAGTCATGATTTCATGGAATCATAGAATGGTTTGGGTTGTAAGGGACTTTAAAGATCATCTGGTTCCAACCCCCCTGCCATGGGCAGGGGTGTCACCTACTACACCACGTTGCTCAAAACCCCACCCAACCTGGCCTGAACACTTCCAAGGAGCGAGCATCTGCAACTACTCTGGGCAACCTGTTCCAGTGACTCACTGGAAATTATCAGTAAATAATGTCTTCCTTGCATCTAATACAAACCTAGCCTCTTTCAGTTTGAAACTGTTACCCCTTGTCCTATCAGTTGATAGAGTCCCTCCCCATCCTATCCTGTAGGCCTCCTTTAAGTACCAGAAGGCTACTGTAAGATCCCCCAGAGACTTCTCTTCTCCAGGCTGAACAACCTCAACTGTCTCAGCTTACCTTCATAAGCCAGGTGCTCTAGCCCCCTGATCATCTTCATGGCACTTCTCTGGATCCGCTTGAGCAGTTCCATGTCTGTGTTTATACTGAGGACTCCAGCACTGATCACAGTACTCCAGGTGGGGTCTCACAAGAGCAGAGCAGAGGATGAGGATCGCCTTCCTTGGCCCGCTGGCCACACTTCTTTCAATACAGCCCAGGATGTAAATGGATTTCTGGGCTGTGAGTGCACATTGCTGGCTTATGTTCAGTTTTTCATCCATCGACACCCTTCTCCACAGGGCTGCTCTCAGTCCCTTCATCCCTCAGCCTGTATTGATATCAGGGACTGTCCCAACCCAGCTGCAGGACCTTGCAGTTGGCTTTCTTGAGCCTTATGAGGCTCACATGACGTTCATTTCTCAAGCTTTTCTGGGTCCTTCTGGAGGGCATCCTGTCCCTCCGGTTTGTCAACTGTATCACACAGCTTAGTGTCATCAGCAAACCTGCTGAGTGTGCACTTGATCCCACTGTCCGCATCCTGACATTGGAATCTATATTGCTATTAATGCCTTGCTATGGTTTGCCTCTTAATAGCAACATACTTTTTGCTTCTTTTTTTAGTAATATTGGTTACTTGTATAATTTTTCAACTATTACATCCATCACTGGATATTCTGTGCACTAGTTATGTAACACTGTTGAATTAACAAGCCAGGCAGATTTTTTACTACCAGACTAGTTCTTATGATCTAACCCTACCAGAGATAGGAAATTTAGCCCTTTTGCTAAAGCTGTATTGTGTCTTTATGACTCATGGGAGCAATGAATGTGCACAAAAAGCACAATTTCCTCTCTTTCTGTATCCAAGCTAAATGTGTTACCTCACTGGTGCATATTATGAAAAATGTTCCTGCAGTGATATAGAGACGAAAAAATGGTTCCTGCCTCTAAAAGAATTGCTTGTGTTTGCTGAATACTGGCACTACTGTTGGTTTCCTTGGTACAGAAATGACTTTGATGACTTTGACGGGTAATCAAACCATGATGGAAAATGGGCAAAGGTGCAACTGCCACTTCTTAGGATAGTCAGAAAAGTTTTTAACAGCCAAACTACAGCAGGATTTCCTTACAAGAGATGCAGATGGCTTATGTTTTCTCTCCTGTGGGTATGAAGTTTCTCAGATGAAAATTCAAACTTAGTTTCATAGTGTGTTCATTATAGAGTACGTGTGTTAGCTCTTGCACCATACTGATTTTCCTGAGAGGGCCTTAGGTTATGGTGAAGTTAAGTATAAACACTCCTGTATATTAACCTGAAATGTGGAAAATGTAATCTGCTGTGAATCTACATTTTCAAATTGTTAAGCTTTGAAGGGCAAGTAATAAAAACGTTAAAAGATTACAGCTGGTGGAGATGGTTCCTAGTTATAGGTCTCTAGTTATTCAGAATGATGATTAAATTGTAGTGACAATCTGCATTCTCCCTGAAATCTGTTAGGATAGAAAAAAAAAAAAAATCTTTGAAAATTTCCAGGGTGGAGCCCAAACTGGTGCTACTTTTTGGTCCCTCAATCCTTTCTTCTCTGCCCCCCCTTTTTTAATTTTTAATTTACAATCCCAGACTTACATAAATGTGAATTCTTGCAGGATTTAAAACAATCCGCATTTCTCTTTCACATTATAAGGGATTGTTCAGCATCAGGAAACTCGGTGCTTGAGGAAGGTGTTTGCATTAATACAGCCTGAGGACTGTCTGTGTGTTGCATACTTTGCAGCTCTTCTAAAGAGGGGCATCCCTTCTCCCTTTACTTCATCTTCTTGCCTTATCATACCTGTACATTTTTAACATTTCTGAAAATGAATAGAAATCTATTGGTTAAGAATATCTGGTGTTGGGAAACATGTTTTTAAACATCTGAAGGGCAGGATATCAAAAGGATGGAGCCAGTCTCTTTTCAGTGATGTCCAGCAACAGGACGAGGGGCAGTGGGCACAAAGTAGAGCATGGGAGTTCCATCTGAACATAAGGGAAAAAAAACTTCTTTACATTGAAGGTGACAAAGCACTGGAACAGGCTTCCCAGAGAGGCTGGGAAGTCTCCTCTGGAGACTTTCAAAACCTGCCTGGATACATTCCTGTGCAACCCACTTTAGGGGAACCTGCTTTGGCAGAGGTCTCGGACTAGATGATCTCCAGAGGTCCCTTCCAACTTCTACCATTCTGAGACTCTGGGAAAAAGAAATCACAAACACTGAAGTAGACCTTTTGAAAATATTTATGTACTCCTAAGTCTGCTTTTCAGTGAGTTGCTGAAATGTCTCAATATTTGCTTTACTCTAGTTACGACTTTGTTTGGTTACTTACATTTGCTGTTCACTGCTTGAATTTTACTAAAGACTTACTTTTAGACATTCATTCTTACCTTGTTACAATTAATTACTTGGTAAAGCTCAACAAACTCTGCCTGAGAAAATAAGTTTTATTCTTTATTGTTTAAACCAGCTTGATGCATTCCCTGAAAGCACGCGTGCCCTTTAAAACCTTGTCACGTTAACTGGGATGACAAAACGTATTTCAGCTAATTGGAAAGAGGATGTAATTACAATGAAACTATTTTTTCCTGTAATTTCATCCAAAAACTGAACTCTCTTTAATTCTCTTCTTGACTGCTGGGCTCTCTGTCTGTGATACAGCAGTGTTGTGTTTCAGGGACCTATCTGTGTAGAGCTTCCACTGCTGTTGGTATCATTGCAAAGGAATTTTTTTCCATTTGTCATAGTGGCACATCCCTAGGATACATCTGCTCAAGAAATTAATAAGTGGAGCGCAGTATCTGCTGTTAGAAGAATAGCTCTGAGGTGGAGAACATTCCTTTGCAGACAAAGTTCATGCATTTCTACTACTGGAATGAAAATTTGCTCTGAGAAAATATTTGGGTTTTGCTGCATGGACTGATGTGATAATGGGTATGTCTTCAGGATATTTTTCAAGTAGACATGTACTTTGACTGGACTAAGCTGATACTTTCAAAAGCTTTGCAAATGGAATGAGTGCTGTCCTGAGCTAACAACTTATTTACAAGCATATATATTCACATAGCCTTAAGTGAAGCTTCATGTGAGAGCAGAGCAACCACACATCTGCCTGCCAAACTTCTGTAGACATACCCTGAGTCTGGTCTTTACTTCTGCCTGGACTGGTACAGCAGCAGTTCGGTGGCAGGCACTGTAGTAGTATCCTTACCACTGACAGGGCCATAGATGGTCATTTGTGTTATGTTGTTGGCTGGGGACATTGCCATGTGACTTGGCAATGAAAACAACAATGTCCCAAGACAAGACACTCTGACTTGCTTTCAGCACATGTTGGGTAAACATGGGAGTGTTAGAGACAGATGAGTTTCTTCTATATTCAACACACCATTAACCATACTAAATTTCTCCCATTTTCTTTTAACCTTTGTCTCTTTGTAACAACAACAACAAAAAGTATATGGGGAGATTGTGATGGAAAATAAAATCAGTATTATTTGTGAATAATTTTAGAGGTATTGGACAGTAGGTCTACAAATAGTCGGACTAAAGATACAGAAAAAGCTGTAAGTAGTAATCTTACAGGACTTTCTCTTCGCAGTCAGCGGTGACCTGAAGTATTTCTGTCATCAGCCAAGAAAGTCAGATGATGATGGAAAATAAAATTGTGTTGCTTTAGCCCATTTAGGGAAAGGAGATTTCTGTGTAATTTAGCAAAGATTAAAGAATAAAGTTCAGCCCATGTCCTGTGGAGTGAAAAATCTTAACTGATAGGGATCCAGAGTCTCTATTCTCAGCACTGAGAAGCGATTTATAAAATTTACAAGTGAACTGCAACAGTTTGATATTCTTGTTGCTGATTTAATCAAAAAGGAAGATGGAATCTCCTTTTCAGTACTGAATTATGTATTGTTGGTGAGATGACTGATGTCGCTAGAATTGAACTATCTTTATGACAAAAAGAAAAAGCTTGTTCCCATTTTTCTTATCTAAACAATCTCCTTTGGCCTTGCAAGTATTTATATATTGAAGTACAGGAAAGGTATACGTGCATATACTGAAAATTTGGACATCTGGAGTATTGAGATAAAGTTATGATTTGCAGCTGGAGCATGACAACTTTTAAAGCAAATCAATCTGATACATTTTAACATGATAGACCACACAGTTAATTTTGATCTCTAAATCATTCAAACAATTATATTGGGGGAGGGAGGAGGAGGAAAATACAAGCTTGTGCATGGTCTGGTTTGCTTCGCTGCTGAACATTTTGCCTTTTTAACAGCTCTGAGTGCTCCTGCACATTTGTTTTTCAATCTTTATTGTTCCACTAGTGAATGTCTGCATTTCTAAAATAAATTCTTATTTCCATGTGATCTGACAGTACTGCAACTAGCAATTCCTCAGAACTGTATTCATTGTCCACTAAGATATATCCTAGAATTGACAGTTAAGAATAAAGCTTGGAAAAAAAGTCATGTGGAAGCTCAGATTACCATTTCCTGAGGTTACAGATGTTACTTGGAAGTTGTCTTTGCTCATCTACAGAATATATGGATGGTTCTAACACAGAAGTTGGTCCCTTGTCTAGCTGATGAAAAGTATGGTGCTAATTAGCTGTGTTTGATCAGCCCACAAAGGCTGCAGCAGAAATCCAGGCTGAAGTTGTCGCTATGTAAATATCTCAGGCTTGTTGTCGAAATAGCTATTGAAGGAATGAGGCAAGAAACTAAAAGAAACCTTGTCGAGAACTACAGCATTTTTATCGTTACTTGTATTACCTGGATTGCTCCTTTACAATATCCTAAACTTATTCCAAGTTGTCTTATAATTTACCTTTCTTAAGAAGTTATGGTTCTGATAACTTCTATTATACACACAGTTTTCTCCCCCCCCTTCTCGAGCTCAGAAAACAGACTTCTGTGTCAGTGTTTTAGCTTTGAAGAAATAGGGCTATTCAAGATATGTGATGCTTTGAATTTTCCCCACCTTCTGATTTCCTAGACCATAGATCAGTGGAAATTTTACCTCCTTCTCAACCAGCACTGCATGTCTAATCATCCTTTTGTCTTTTTTTTCCCCCTTCCTACAGGGACCCTATAAAAATACAGCAGCTGCAGAACCAAATTCGTCTGGAGCAAGAAAGCGGCCAGTGGTATCGTCACCAACAGCAACCTGATCACCATCAGCACCCTTCCTCTTCTCCTTCCTTTCCTCCTCCCCCCTCCTTCCAGGAGCTTGAGTCCAGCCAGTCTGTCACCTCTCCTGTGCCAATGAGTATTCTTAACTCTCATACTTCCCCAACCATGCAGTCTTCTAGCTCCTTTAACTATGCTCGGCCTAAGCAGTTCATTGCTGCTCAAAACATCAGCCCTGCTTCAGGTTATGTGACTCCATCTTCAGGTTCATCTACATCCAGCCTTCCTTCCCCCATGTCTCCAACTGCTTCTCAGAAACAGTTTGGGAAAGTGCCTGTCCCCCCTTTCTCTCAGCAGTTTGCTCCAGAAGGGGAGTACGCCTGGTCTCCTTCTTCTCCATCCCCTCCACCCCCACCTCCACCTGTCTTCAGCCCAACCACGACATACCCTGCCTGTGATTCCTTTCCACTCCCACCTCCTCCGCCCCCTCCTCTTCCTTCAGTTTCTTCACCTTCCCACAGCCTGTCTCCAGCTCCCAGATTTCCTAATTCTGGCCAGTCCCCAGTGGCTTTTCTCAGCTCTGTGCTGCCATCACAGCCACCACCCATTTCTGTCAACGCACTAGGCCTCCCAAAAGGAGTGATGCCTCCGTAAGTATCAGCGAATGAACAGCTTGAGTTTTACCGTGCTGATGACTGTACTGAAGATCACAGAATCACAGCAAAAGGCTGTGAGTGCCCAGGGCAGTGGAAGGAGATCCAAGAAAACCCTTCTTGTAACCCAGTTCTTTCAAAGTCACATGCTCCTATTACATCTGCGGGTAGAGAAATACCAAGTAAAGGGAGCATTGTTCAGCAGTCCCTATAGCTTTGTGACACTTAAAATATTAAGGCATTAAAGTATACATCTGACAACAGGGTAGTCACAACTATATATTGACTTTTGGCTAGGTTTTTTTCTTCCAAGGAAGTTTGGAAAAGGATTTAGGAGGAGATTTAGAAAAACAGTCCGTAAAACCAAACAGAATCCCTACCCCTAACAACTCCACATACTTGTTTTCCCCTTTTGTCTTCTCTAAAAGCCAAAATAGTATTTTGGAGCATGTCAGCTCCTGTCATAGATCAGTTTGTCTTTCCACTGGCAGTAAACTCTCATTCCACCCTCAGAGAACAAAGAGACATGCTGAAGAGCAAAAATGAGAATAGCTGTATCCAAGGCTTATTTATAACTTTGTCCAGAAGTTTGTCTAAACATATCTACGGTATCTAGGTGACTTGCTCAGCTACATGCTGTTGTAGTGGGAACTTCTGTTATTTCAGTCCAAAGATATAAAAAGGAAGAGAAAGAAGAAAGCAGACATATCAAATTAATAAATCATATCTGTGCTTTTAAAAGTATTTCTTTATCTTCATTTCTGTCACATAGCTCAATATGGAGTCTGGCCATAAAACAGATTTAGGAGAAAAATGAATAAATAGCACAGTTTGCCTTTGCACTCAGAATAGTTGTGATTTTCTGTCTTAATGTGTCCTTTTCACTAGCTGAATTTCTTTATTGATACTGACTACTGAAAGCTGCATGAATAATTTACTGACAGCTCAACAGGTAAGCACAGCCCACATAGCCTGCAGTTACCCCTGATTTTCCAGGAAAGGCTATAGTACAGCAATATAATTTTTTGGATAGCAACTGGATTCTCTTTCAAGTTGGCTTCTGGGTGCTGTGAGAGTGACAGCAGCAGCTTCAGCCTCTGCTGTGTCCCTCTTTCCTTGTTATACTGTGTTCATATGCAAACATGTTCTCACTTGAGGAATTAGATGGGTTCTTCCTCAATCCCTTTGATCTGTGCACAGACAAACAACTCTGCAAGAATGCTTCCTCCCTCCCCATGCCCTTCACTTCCCCAAGCCCAGCAGACAGTCTGGGTGTGCGTGTGATGGCGTGTCTGTCACACCCAGGACAAGGCAGCAATCTCAGGCTCTGAGCTGAGGATGAGAGGTTGGCTGTTTGACTTGCATTCCCTCAGGAAATGTAGTCCAGATGGGAACTGTATCATGTTAACCGTACAGAATGTGTGTGTATAATTTGTGTATGTGTATATATATATATATATATATACACACATACACATGTGTATATATACATGCATACACAGAATGAGCATTTGTCATCTGAATTGTAGCATTAAAACATGGTAACAGATGTATTGCATGATGCAAAAATGCCAAAAAACCCCAAACCACAACCATCTATTGTTATGTATGTTTGATGCCAGTTTTTCCCTGGCCTCTCCTTTTTCATTTTACTGTGTAGGTTACTAATATCTGGTGTGTACTGCTCAATAAATCATTCTGTTTGCTATCATTTTCATACCACTCCTAAGCAATTATTCCCCTTGCCTTCCTTCCCTCCACTGCTTTTGGTCTCTGCTTTGTGGTATAATCTCAGTTCTTTCCCCCCCGCTGCCCCTGACCTTTTGCTTCTTTTCACTCCATCCTCACAAATCCTCTTCTCTTGAACCCATTTGACTTTCTGAGACATATTACTTTTTGAGCCACCCAGTATTCCAAAACCTCACAGAATCTAAGAATTATCAAGTTGGAAGAGACCTCTGAGATCATCTGGTCCAACCTTCACCTCAGACCATAGTCTCACTGTGTACTCCATGATGTCCAAAATCCATTGATTGAAAAGGATGATAGTGTTTCCTGAGAGTGTGTGTGCAGACTGGGTGCGTTGAAGGTTTTGCTTCAGCTCCTCATCTAAAATGGTAGTCGAGCCATTTAGCTTTTCCTCTGCTTCTTGACCAGTTACAGAGTGGTGATATTGAGAATCTGGCAGTGGGTTGCTGAAAGTCAGCTAGGCAGTTTGAAATACCTTTCATGGGAAGGAGGTGCAGTTTTTCTAGAGACTCCAGATAGAGTGTTTGAAGTCATAGGGTTTCCTCTTCAGACAATAACTTAAAATAATTCATTATTACATTTTAACCTCAGTGGAACTAGACTTGGACCTGTCACTGCATTTAGATATTTCAGCACTGTATATCAAGTGCCTTTAACAGATAAAATGCTCTTAAAATAGTTTTCTTGTCTTCTTTCCATATTTTCATGACCCCTTTCTCTTGCCTTGTCTGTTTTATGTGTGCATTTCAGGGTTGGTAATCACTGTTTTGATTACGTGGTCTCTTCACCATAATCCTTTACTCTCTTCTCTCTTAGGCATTGGTAGTGTGACCAATCATAGCCCAATATCTGAAAGAAAACGAAAACTATTTAGCCTTGTCAAAGTGTCTTGTCACTACCAAAGCCCATTGTTTAGCAGAGGAAGAAGTTCTGCAGACTGTTTTTATGAGTATATGCATCCTGATATATTCAGTAATTTAAAATATTGAGAAATAGTTTAATTTTTCATACATTTCAATGATTTTATTTTTTTATGACTGCATCTTAGCACAATTACAGATCTGCTCATCATAATCAGTACTGAGTAGGCATCATTCTTATTTTCTTCCTTTTACTTTTGTGGTAGAAGTAGAATAAAGGTAAAGCAACAAACACTGCAGATGGAGGTAATTATTTTTTGAGGTAGTGAAAAGCAGCATGAGTGAAGCTGTCTGTAAAAGGGAAGACATGGTGGTTGTATGCAAACCAACAGTGTTCATTTCTCCTCATGGAGTTAGACCTTCCCTCCATCATCTTTCTTCAGGCATTCCCTTTCCAGTGTATGTATCGTCTTTGTTCTACTTGAGAAGTTGATCCAAGGAGGTGTTGTGCATCTTGTTATATAAAAGGTCAGATGAAACATTTCTAGCTCTCTCTTTCCCTGTGCTCTGTCAGTGAGTCCATGAGCAGTAAATATTATGCTAAGGTTTCAGCTAAGGATTGACCAGGGTCCTTGGTTTTGGACAATGAGACCCAGCAATGGAAGTGGCATCAATTATCTAATTGGAAGTGACAGCAATTATCTAAACCAGTTTGATCAAATGAATATTCTTTGCAGTTAACAGCCTTGCCTTGTTCCTTATTCCTTATGGGAACAGTTACTTGTGAACTTGGTACATTTTATCTGGATGTCTGAAGCATGGAGAGCAGCATTGTGTCATTTGTGCCTACTAATTCACCTTGACATATGTTAAGCATTTATGTGCAGTCATTGTATGGCAAATGTTTCAGTTGAATATTCCAACCCCTGACATGCTGTGATTCTGTAATAAAATACAGCTCATCTTTCTAGTAAGCCCTAGACACTTCCTAGTGACCAGCATTTTCAATCTGTGACTGTGCTGGGGTTAGCTAACAAGCTTTTGTTCGTTTTTGTTTTGGTTTTTTTTTTTTTAAATGGGGCAGATTTGATAAACTGTTATTAAACAAAAGTGCTACATAACTCATTAAGTACTTAAGGAAGTTCCAATTCTGAACACTTGCCAGTTATTTGTAAGGCAAAACTTGACTGGAGTAAGATTGATTGATCCTGTTCTTAAAAATTTCAGTTTATTTCTTTACCTTAAGAAAATTCTGTGTGTTAAACTTAGGTTAGCTTTCAATTACAAAAGATGTGCAGGGAGCAAAGGTAATGCAACAGAAACTTAAACTGAGGGAGCTTTTCCACAGTTAAATCCGTAGAAGCTAGAATCTGGTCTTCACTCTTCATGAAAAAGATTTTATCTGTATGAAAAGATGTAATTATACTTAGAAATTTATGTAAGTACAGACATTGGTAAATTTACATAAGCATTTGTGAAAGCAAAATTAATCCCATCAGAAAGAGTTAGTGACTGTTTAGTGACTATTTAAATAATCTTAGAATATCAGGGTGGAAGGGACCTCAAGATCAGATAACAAGAACATAAATCCTGCTACAAGAAGGTGTGGAATCTCTTTCTAATGCTAAAAAACATGTATTGTGGGCTATACATACACTGTTTTGAAAGCAACTTCAGAGTATTTTCTTAAAAGTAAGACACTTCCTTGATGTGGACTTCTAATAATAGACTTCTGTAATATTATCTTAGTCACAAAATAAAAATACCAGACTATACAGAGCTGGTGGAGGAACACGATTCTAGATTTACTTTTTTCCGGAAAGTAATGGAAAATAGAAAACTCTGCTTTGAAGACAAGATTGTCTAAAATATCTTGTAAATGTAATTAAATAAGCTGCACTTACCACTCTACATAATAAATTTAACTGCTGTCTAAATGATCTTTAGAATCTTCAATCCAAATCTTAAAGGACATTCTGTGGGAATCACGAGAATAACAACAGCAGAGAGATCTGCACTTTTTTCCCCCTTTGAATCAGAACTGCTGTTCATTTTTTGCAGCTGTGTACTATGACTTGTCTATTGAATTCTTTCTCAAGTAGCACTGAAGCAAATATTTTAGTAACCCTTATGTCATTTAGCAGCGATGATGACAGCTATTAGGAACAGCTGCACTTCTCCATCTTCTTATCTTACAGCTTTCTTATCTTTCTTACCTATTCTTATTTCTTATTTTTACCTATTCTTATCTTTCTTCTCTTGCAGTCTTCCAGTACAAATGCCAGCTTTTATTTTAAACTATATTGCTGTCCTATGTAGACTGGACATTTACTTTTTCCATTTCTGTGATTCTCACGTCTGTCACAACTGTAAAAAATGGAGGTTACCTACAGTGTAATTGATGTGAACATAGTGATGCATAGGAGGAAGTACCTGCACGAAGAATTCCAACATCACACTGAGAAGAAAGGTCAGGATATTTTCTTGCTTCTGAGGGAGCCCACCTCACCTCTGTTTGCTACCTATTTAGTTGTACCTGGAGTTATCCTTGGATCTCAGGAAAACATATCTGAAGACAAGTCTTCCTCCTAACTGGCAAAAATCCAGCAAATAGTAGGGTTTGCATTCATTCCCAACTCCCAATTTTTGCCACTGTTCATTAGACCATTTTTGTTTAAAGCTTCTTGATTTACTGTGTTGTACCTCCTTTTCCCATGGCTTGGATACTACTTGTGCCTGTTAGACCAACACCTGAGTGATTTATCTGTGATGTCAGCTCATTTCTTCTTGATCGTGCTAAGAACCTGCTCATATTGGGGGCTTTGTTTTTGCACAGTCTAACACCTTTTTGTTAGGTATGTGCACATGATTATCAAAAAATGCATGTCCACATCAGCTTTTTTAAATACGAAGAATGCATGTTTGTTCCACTGGAACTTTGAAATCCGGGCTGTGGCCTAGACCTAATCAATGAAGCTTGCTCAGAAGCACAGATCAAGGATTTAACATGGAGAGACAGAGACAGTAGCCAGAATAACTGACCTACATCATGACAGTGGTTGCATCTGGAAGTCTTGGTTTTCAAGATGTTTTTATTCAGTTCTTTTTCTAAATGGTGTTTCCAGATGCTAGAGAATGTTGTGAGATGATGAGTGAACTTAGCTAAGAGAATTAGTACATAAATTCTGTTGAAAAGAGAGGCTGCTTGCACCATTACTTTGCAGCTTTTTCTTTTTTTTTTTTTTTTTTTCTTCTTGGTCTTCAGATCTTTTCTTCAGAGGTTTTAATTTTATAGCTTCCTGATTTTAAGCAGATCTGAATACCACAGAAATGTCTGTGAATGTGAAAGCCAGGTACAGTGCTTGATAGTTGTGGAGACTTTAACTAGTAGCATTTCATCAACTGGTAATATTTTGGATACGTTACCTTTCCTTAGGCCGGTGTGGTGTTTTCTGTACATGCTTCTGGCAGGTACCTTTCTTCTCAACATTTCAGGACTTTGAGGACTGAGCAAGCCATTTCTACATCTAGGACCTGTCAATGCTCTACTGGTTTCTTCCTGACCATCAGTTCTAGCACAAAGCTGGTAACAATCAGAAATGTAGATAGGATTGCCAGTTACAAAATTGAGGGTGTTTTTTAAATTGATATTCAAATGTGTGGACATAATTTTAAAAACATGTGGCACTTCTGTATCTGTGGTAACCAGTGTAGCGTGAGGCAAAGGGGCAACTTGCTCAGGTCGGGAAGGAACTGAACAGGAGAAACAGGAAAAAGTAGTAATTCTTATTTTAATAAGTAAAAACGCGTTTTTAAAGATAAGCCTTAGAAAAAAATGGTTTTGGTGGTAGGCATGCAGCTTGCAGGTGAATAGCTTGTGTTATCTAATCATTAAGAAGGATTAAGCTCAGAAACATTATTCATAACAGTCTTGATCCTACCCGATGCTGAGGCGTGATTTTTTTTTTCTTTTTTTTCCCCCCCAACTACAGTTTCATAATCTGTTCCTGGGTGGTAGAAATAATTGAACTTTTGTTACCTTTGTTTCTTTTAGTGCAAGTCATCCTTAGTCAGGGCTTTGCCTCAGGCATTCCCTTAATTCAAATGCATGTAACATCACGTTACTGTATAGATCTGTCTCTGGCCTCCACAGCATGTATGACAAGATGAGACCAAAACGATTTTAAGCTTCAACTGCAGCTTCAAACTTCGTGCCCTATTACAGTGCTTGTAGTAACTTTGTTCTTACAGTAAGAGAAAAATGTGTTAAGTGGGCAGGAATTAGCAGTACTTTTGGAAGGCTTTAGTTTTAAAGGAAAAATCAAGTTACTGTTCATTACCTCAGCAGCAGAGAATTGATTTGGATTTCTGTGAAACTGAGCCATATTGGCTGCAAACAGGAATTTGTTCTTGGAAGGATAACAACAGCCAGCCTGTTGCCCTTGTTTACACTGTAAAAGGTACATAGGAAAAGAGGGAATCGTATCCAGCATGCACTCTGTGAATTAAGACATGAAAAGTACTGCTGATTTGGCCTTCTTTCTAAACAAATGTTAGGGCAAAGATTCAAACCTATGTGGAGCCAAGTCGAGGTTGCAAAAATCTTTGCTGTCAAAAATCTGTGTGACTTAAGATGACTGAGTTTTGGAAATTTTGTTGCAGCCTTTCTCACCAAAAGAATTCAGACTTGTGTGCTTTTGTCTGCATCTGTATTCAGGCCCTCAGTGACTTGAGTGATGCATGTTTCAGAGGTGCTTAAAATCTACGTGAATTGCAGCCTGATTCTCAAAATCTGATAATTTCTTTGCAAATTCATGGTGATGGTTGTGTGCTTGAGAATAGCGTCAGTATGTGGAAATATGCCTTCTCCAGCCATCTTCTGATACCTTAATACTCAAGATACGCTCTGAAAATTGCATCAGTCAAACAGTGAGCATACAAATATATAAATGAATTGGCAGGATATTATTCCTGAGGAAAAGACAAAAAGGAAAAGTGATGGGTCACTAAGGAAAACACAAATCTTAGGAACTTAATATATCCAGATATGAGCATGTAAGGATGGTGAAAAATTTCTGCAAAAGCAGCTGAAGAAAGTTTGCTGCCAGGCTGTCTTGACATGTAAACCAGTTCTCACCAGTTCTCAAGCTGAATGGATCGGTGCTTCAGAGGATGGATTTACCAAGAACATTCTATATGTTTCCATTGCCTTGTAGCAATTTTGAAATTCATCTCAAGAACATATGTCTTAAGAGCTAGCTTGGTGTGAGGCTATGTATGTGTGTGTATATACATTTATAGATGTATCTTCAAGTGTATATATGTAGAGAAAGAAAGATTCTAAAGAGGAGGTAGAGCATTTGCAGGAAGAATTACATTTCCTCATGCAACTTCTTTTTTTTTTTTTGTCCAAATTTAAAATAGTCCTAAAAAAGAGAGATTTTCTGAGGGCATTTGAAAAAAAAACATTGTCTGATACTCATTTTTATAGTTACATTTCTAAACTGGCAAATTCCTTGCTTAAATACTTGTTTGTAAATGTAATTAAGGGGAAGAGAATCTTATTTTTCAGGCAAGCTGCCTTGACCAGCTCTTGGATGACACTTCCACACCCACTGTGGAAAGTTTAGGATATTCTGGCACATAATCAGAGATCTGGAAGGTTGTTAGGGCATCTGTCTCTCCTGTTAAAAGTTACCAGGGATTCCCATGCCATTGCTGAAATATTTGCATACCTTGTGCTTAAATAAAAGTCCTTAGCTTCCCTGCCTGCCTTTTTCCAGTGTCACTGTTAACTGTCACTGGTGGAGGGTGGAGAAAGGAGAGTTCTACATTGTTTTTGTCTAAGCTAGGCCTGTTGTTCTTAAAGTTGCTGTCTACTTAGCCTCAATGAACATGGGAAATCATTGAATGCCAGCTCTTTTCTGATGTTTTATGTTTGGTTCACCTCTCTATCTTTATTCTCCTCATTTCCTGACTAAATACACAGAGGTTGTTTTGTTTAATTTAATTTTGTGTGTGTGACATAGCTTGTCACAGAAGCTATGCTTTCAAAACCATCTGGCAGTTTTCTTCTTCTAAAACGTCTTAGTTTGCTGTATTTTCCTTGAAGTGCTGTGGCAAATCTGGACTCAGTGTCCCAACAGCAAGGAACAGAGGAAGACAATGAGGTTTCACGTCTTATGCTAATGTGTCACAGAATTATGTTTCCTTTTGAAATGATGATGTTATTGTCCAAGTTTTAATCTCACAGATTCTTGAGAGGTGCTTAAGGTGATAGTACTAACCTTCCATTTGTGTTGGTGTTATGCTTTGAACACCTTTTCTGGGTTTCATCAATAGACCACCTCTAGACTAATATGAAGATTATTGAAAATGACAGTTGCTACCTGCAGATGAGTTGCAATCTCTGCAAGTTTGTCAGCCAATTTGAGAAATGTGCTTTTATATTTTACTATTTCAGTGGTTAAACTTGAAAAGCCAAGTACAAAACTTAACCCCATTGGTCTATATTCTTCCGGTTTTACAGGGAAAACCAAACTCATTGTTGCTCTCTGAATAGCTTTTTCAGACACTTTTGCAGCTACATTGTAGAAATCTCAGCCAGACTGTTTCCCTGATTCACTAGGGAACTTACTGCAGCTCTTGAAGGCTTACTCAGAGGCTGTGAACTGAAGTGTGTCAGAGCTGCTGCTTTTTCCCTATCTGCATGCCCTTCAGCCTGACAGAAGCAGAACTGTGAGGTTTTGTAGGATTCAATTTTCATTTCCATAGTGAGGTTGGATATGATTCTATTTTCATTTCCTTATAATCTTACATTGTTTTGAAATTGACTGTAATGTTTTCTTAGGTTTACTCTGGACGTTGAACTCGGTGACCTGTAATTCTCTTGGTACTCCCTCTTTTAAAAATGGGTGTGTTTGCTTTGGGGTTTTTGTTTTCAGAGATAACTGATACTACTTGAAATCCCCTCTAGAGCACTTAGCCCATCTCCCTCTAGTCTTGCACTTTCTTGGGTAAAATGTACATTTTACCTTCACAGCCAGTTGAATGCCAAGCATAAGCAGGCCTTTTTCTGCTAAGGCTCTTTTTATTATTCAAGTATGATGTTTTTAAGAATATGAAACAAAAACTGTATTTCTTAATGTTTTGCTTGGAATTTTCAAGGTAGGATGCATGTCTCCATTAAAAACTGGTACAGGGCTTCTTCTGTGTGAAGCCAATGTTGAAATTTGCTGCCTTGAAGTTGGCTGGATTATTTATTTATTTTTAATTGTGTGTGTCCTTACCTAAAAAGTAACAAAATCTAATTTCATGGCAGTGCCAGCCTGGGTAGGGTAAGCGGCTGGAAGTAAAAGACTGTGAGGAGAGACAGATGCCACCTTTCCACTAGCCATCCAGCAGTTGATCCAGCCTTCCTGAGGGACGTTGCCTTCTAATCCCCTCTTACCACTTTCTCCTGTCCATTTTCTTTCCTTAACTTCCTTTACATTTACTCTCCCCAAATTTCTTGAGTTACTGAAGCATCTCCTTCTCGAAGAGACATAACCCCCTCGTCTTGGTATACTCTGGTATCCCTGTAGACAGATGGGATAGTTTTCCCCAAAATAGAGTGGAGGAGATTTTGCATGTTACTTGTGACTGAGAAATCCCCAGACAAATGCTGAGGGAATTATTCTGCTTGGTGACTGAGATGATCTCCAGCTTAACAGCTGAATATTTCTAGGGTGAGGGATGTTGCTCTCTGGCTCTTGGCAACATTATGCAGATGTCTAGCCTGTCTGTCCAAGTGGGAGTTGGACTCCACGATCCTTGTGGGTCCTTTTCAGCTCGGGACATTCTATGGTTCTATGAATTCTGCTGTGATTTAATGTTTTTTACAAGAATTTCACCATTTTCCTATTTTAAATTTACATTCAGTAACAGAATATGAAATATTCTAGGAATTTACACAGAAATGTTTCCTATTACTGTTTTCTCCATCTATTGAGTTAATTCTTAATTCCTCTTTGGTTTTTAAGAGGAAAACATTTGCTAATGAATAAAGTTTCTCTAACCATGTTATAGAAACCTAGTACCGAACAATATCCAATAAACTGTTATCTCCACATGATCCTGTTGAACATTTTGGTTCTGGTAATTAAATTCTTAGGTTGGGTATTGGAAAGAAGCTTAGGCCTTACATGCTAGTTTGATTCTTTTCCATCTCTTTCATCTGTTAATTTATCAATTTATCTGATTCCACTTTTTGTATAATTCATTCCCATGTAACAGGCTGAGCCCTAGTTAGTTGAGGAAGTTAAAAACAAATGAACAAAACCCAACAACAAACTAATCTTGAATCAGTACTGGTCTTTTAAACAATAATGTGTGACTTCACCAGAGAAATGGGGTGTGCTACACGTTTAAAGTACTGGTGGCAATGTTGATTTCTTCACAAACGTGTAAGAACAGCTGATGTCCAGGAGAAACCACCATTGTTGGGCATTTCCAGCAACAGAACCATCATGACATTACCAAAAGTGTTAATATTAGGCAGATAGGGGGGGGAAAAAAAAAAAGTCCTGTGCCATTCCAGAAAATTGGAGCAAGACATGCTGAAAGTGCAACTGTAGGCTGCTTTGAGTTTGAATGCAAACTGCTAAATGGCTGCTATTCCTGCTGCTGCAAACTGCTTTACAGGGATGATTTTTATTTTTGCAAGTATAAACTAGACTCTGTGAATGGCTCTTCTTTCAGAAACAACATTTACATGTTGCCTTCTGGGGATGTGTTCACAGAGATACGAAGAATAAACATGAAGTTATGCATTGTGTATTGCAAAGCTGTAGCAAGGAATTAGTTAATAAATAATAAAGGGGATTAATAATTAACAGCCATGTCTTACATCTTTATGATCTTTATCCCCCTGATACTTCATAGGAACCTAGTTTGTCTTCCATCCTCACTTACCAGTCATGCTTTCTCTTTCATGTTTCCTCTCACTTTGCTTTGTTGTGATTGCTCATTAGCTTCCTCTTTGAGTGTATTATGTTTACAGCCACCACTACACAGTCCTGAGCCTTATTTTAACTAGTGCATGAATAAGTTTCAGTTTTGTTCTTAAACTAACCATTTCGTTAGTGATGTGAGTTAGAAAGAGATAGCAAAATAAGTAAGATACCAGACCTCTAACTTCAAAGCCATGTTGTTTTCCTCATTAATAGCAGTGATTCCAGCAAGATTTCTGAATACCTGTGATTTCAGGAAAGCTCATGAATTTTCCTGTACTGTTTTGTAGGGGATTTCCCAAGAAAACAGGCAGAACTGCTAGGATAGCATCAGATGAAGAGATTCAAGGGTCAAAAGATGCTGTCATTCAGGATCTGGAAAGAAAACTTCGCTTCAAGGAAGACCTTCTGAACAATGGGCAACCGGTATAAACAACACCAAATACTCTGTGGAATGGGAGTGGGCATCAGGGATGTTTTCTCACATATACTGCTACCAAGTAGTTGTGTGTAGACTACTTTTATATTTTGTGTCTTTATTATTTTAAATTCTGTTTCCAAAGCTGCATATCCATAAGGAATAATAGCATATATTTTGGCCTATTATTCCTTCTCCCGTTGGGCAGTTTTCAGTTGGACTTATCGAAGTGATGGAGGTCTCAAAGATGATGAATTTACTTAAGAAGCCTGCACAGTCTGTACTTTAAGGGCTTTTTCAGCCTCAGAAGCCATTTGCTTTTGACTGTTCATCAGTGGGTGGCTGGCCAGTAAGCATAGGCATAGCTCTTGATGAGCCCAGGCTCATGCTGCCTCTTGCCCAGCTGTTGGACAATGAAGTAAAGAATAGGCAGTAAGTGTACATCAGAGGGAGAGTAGGCAGTTCATCATGAGAAACAAACCCATTAGATCTTGCAGTTGTGGGATATTTTTGATCAACAGAATAAAAACTGGCTTGCAGTACTAACTTGTAGACCTTATCAACAATCTGCTTGAGGAGTCAGGAAATAAGGTAAAATGAGCAAGTATATCAAATGATTGAAATGCACAGCCACAAAGATCTCCATTCATTTTTGTGCATTCTAAGATGGGGATAAAAGATAAAATACCAAATTCTTTCTGCTCAGGGTTGATGAGAAGCGACCCTCAAGCCTTGGTTACAGTTATTAAGGCATCGATTTAAATGTCTTTGAAGCAGAAATCTCTTTTAGGAGTAAAGTAACTTTTAAAAGGTAGGCTGTCACCCCCTGTTTTGTCAATGAAATTCTTTCAAAAGCATCTGAATGCCTTGAGATACCTTTTTGTCACTGAAAGTTACTCTTCCTTGGCTTTCTCAGGACCATGCTCGGAAGTTTGCTATTATGTCTGATGTGTGGACTGTGGTGGTGTAGTTGGAAAGAGCATATTGAGCCAGACTATCTACCCCAGAGCTGCCAGATTCTGATTCTCAATAAGGTCAATGGAGTGAAGTAGGGAAGCTGTTCAGAGTTGACTAGTGCTTCTATACTTGCCTTTCTCCATTGGCTGCATAGGGTTTGGCAGTTTCCTGCAGAAGTTAGGCAGAATCACTCTTATAGTATATGTTCCCATGTTTTCAAAGAAGGTGGGCTGAGCATGACTGTCAGTGCCTGGTTTGGAAAGTGAGAGAGATGTTTGGCCTGGACAAATGAATGGTATGTCCTGAGAAAGGCCACGTGACCCTAAGGGAAAAAACCATAAAAAATGATCAGATGATGTGGGAGCTTGAGCTAGGTAAACTCTGGTTTTGCACTTGCCTTGAGGTTTCTGCATTGCAGATTCCTGTCTTAGGTGATTCTGTTCATGTAATCATGGCTGTGGGCACTTGGAAGGATCACAAAGAAATTAAAGTGAAAACAAGTTCATTACTTACTGAGACACTTGTAACCAAGCCAAGACTGGTACCTCCTTTTCATGAGTCCCAGCCTGTAGTTGAGCCACAATATGACATCTCTTAAAATTAGTTTAAATTAGCTCTTTAAAAACAGCAGCATTAGGTAAATGTAGTGTTCTACAACTTCCGTTCTTTTTTTCATGTTTTCTGGTAAATTTAAGGCATTTCACCGTGTAATGTGTTTGCCTTTCATTCACTGGCTTTTTTTGCAATGTTGATTTGTAAGAAAGTGTCTTAAGTGCCTGAAATGTGTTACTGACCACAGAAGAAAAAACAATGAAATAATTGCATTAACCTTTCCTTTACCTTCACCTTCTGAGTGTAAATTGTCTTATATAAGCTGTCTCCTTAATTTCCAAAGGAGTAAGAAGAAATACAAGCAAAAGACCTTAAAGAATATATTTTTTTTTTTAAAGCTGTCGTATTTTTGACAAAATAATCAAGTAGAGTAGTATCTCCTTAGCATTTGTGGCAGAGTTTTCTACAGCGTGGTTCTAATGTAAAAATTGAGCAGAACGAGTAGGAGTAAAATTTGGGATGATTTGACATGCACTTTTTTGATGGCCATGCTGTTTTAAGCAGTTCCTCTTGCTCATTCCTGCCCAAGACCGTGGCAAGAGGATGGAAACAAATGGCAGAGTCAGGGCAGGGGTTGCTTAAGCCAGAAGAGCCACTTGTCATGCCAAAAAAATGCATTACAAACTGCAGTAGAGACTTTCTGTTAGGAACATATTGCTGCTCTCTTTTGTTAATGTTGCCTAAAGCATTGCTTGCTAACTGCCTTGTAGTTCTTAATGAGAAATAAGAACTTTTCTTTCTTCTTTTCCCTCCTCCTCATCCTCTTTTTATTTTTCATTCAGAGATTAACATATGAGGAGAAAATGGCTCGTCGATTGCTGGGAGCAGACAGTGCTGCAACTGTCTTTGATATACAGGAACCAGAAGAAGAGCCTGCTCTACAGGTGCCACAGAACTTTACAATTTCATGGCGGGGGATGGGGCGGGGGGGGGAATCTCAATTTTTCTCTTTTACAGGCTATGATTCTCTTTGGAAAAAAAAAAAAAAAAAAGTCCCACATAAGACAATAAATATACACAGGGTAGGACTGTTTTGATCACAGAAGTCGTATGTTACCTATCAGTGAACCGGAGGATAAGATTCCTGTTGCTCAGTTTTTCCATACTGAACGAGGGCAAGAGTTCTCAAATGCCTGCTCTCTGCTTTAAACTCTTCCGTTTATCCTATTCTATCCTGACCTTAATGTCTCTCAAGCAAAAAAGACATCTACTGTCTTGAAATTACCTTCTCTATATGTGTGCAATCTGTACTTTTTGGATTCAGACCAAAAACACAACAGAGAGTCTTCTTGGAAGGCCAGGTACACATTTGCTATTGTACAAATGCCAGAGTTGCTGTTTGGAAATGTGTAGCGCTCATTTGCTTATTTTACCACATAAAGTATGTTCTCCTGATAAAAACTCTGAGGAACTGTCATGGATGCCTCTTGGTCTTCTTTCTGCTTCTTGATCTTTTCTTCTACCCCTGCAGGAAGATTGCTGTATTGGTGCTTCTGTAGTGACTTCTGTGGATGTTCAAAAGGTTAATGTTTTCACCTTTTTCTGTCTTGCTTTTTGTCCATTGATTTTCTTTTTCCTCTGTCATCTTTGCCCTTTCCCTTCTACTGTTCTTGGTTAATAACAAGAGGTAACCTAGCATTAATAACTGGGGAGATTTGGACTGCATTCCCTTCAAGGCATTAATGTTGTTCTATAGGCCTAACTCTGAGTGCAGGCATCTTAACCAGAGTAATGAAGTGCTTCAGTGTCTTTCTGCCGTAACCTTAACGTACGCTAACTGTCTTGCATCTACTCTTTTTATATACCAAATGTACTTCGTGATTTATGATCAACTCTCAAGGAACAAACAAAAGCTAACAAAAAGTCTGCAGTTTACGAAGGCATTTCTCTCTTCTTCCACTTTTTACCGTTATTGAGGGTTATAATTAGTTCTGTAATCAGCCAGTAGAAAGGCTACATGTTGCTCCCAGACCAGAGTCGGTGGCAGAGGATGGGCATGTGAAAGGAGGCTTCATATGACATGCATTCTACCTTAAATAAAATAAGGGCTAGAGATAGTGGCCAAAGGTCATTTGAAAGAGTGCCTGAATTTCTGCTGACCCAGAAGAGCATTGGCTAAAAAAGTGCTTGGCTGGTTGTTTTTTTGTTTGGTTGGTTGTTTGGGGGGGGGTTTGGGGAGAGTTTTTTGGAGTGGGTTGTTTGGTTCTTTTTTTCCTGCTGCTCAGCTTTTTTACATCCTGGCATTATCTTTGTTACCATTAAGATCCAAAGCAGGACTTTTGTACTACGAAGTACATAGCTGTATGCTACACCAAAGTTTCCCAGTGTCTCGATAACAAATTTAAACAAGCAGAAATGTTTTACACTGGATGAAACTTTCCACTCTTCTTTCTGCATGTTGAATACTCTTATGACAAATTTGGTTTTTAAGGAAGTTTTACTTTTGGCCAAACAAAAGGGGACCATGGCAAGAGGAGTAAAGGGAGGCAACTGTCATGGACTGCCAGTGTTGCCATTTTCTCTTCCACACCCCCCACCCCCATTTTTATAGGCAACTGTAAACAAAAACATTTTAGCCTTGTGGTGCAGCCTGCAGTACAGTTCTATGCAAATAGCAGATGTGAACCATATGGTCTTCTGGCCATCTGGAAACAAAACCCACCCTAAATCTGCCTGTACCCTCAAGGATATATTAGTGTGTTTCTTTTGTCTTTACGAACTGCTTCAGAATACTTTTATTCTTACAGGCTTTTTAAAAAAATGGAAAGAAAGCAACCAATTACTTTCCTTCCCCTTATAAATTAGACCTTAAGATAACATTAAATACGTTTTTTGTCTCATACCAGATGTCTTCATTGTTTCGTAGGGAAGTTATTTGAAGCATGGATTATAGTGTTTTTTCTTCAACAAGATACAGTTTCCTTTTATATGTAAAACCTTAATGGATTGTCAAAGAGCAGTAGGAAAAATAAATTAGGAACACATCTTGCTGAGCAATGTGTTGAAGGTGGACACTTACATGTATCTTTCTTGTTTGACAGGAATATAAAGTCTCCAGCTTTGAGCAAAGATTGATCAGTGAAATTGAATACAGGCTGGAGAGATCTCCCGTGGAAGAATCAGACGACGAGGTGCAACATGGAGATGAACCTATTGATAACAGTATGTCACCATATTTTGAGATAAAGCTGAAGCATTACAAAATCTTTGAGGGAATGCCAGTCACATTTACATGCAAAGTGGCAGGAAATCCAAAACCAAAGGTAAGAAAAGAGGGTAAATGTTTCTACAAACTCTCTGAAGAGATCTATACTGGTACCTTACAGTGAGCCTCTGGACCCTATGGGCTGTATCTTACAGGAACAGCAGACATTCTCTCTTGACAAGACAAGCTTGTAGCTGGTACAAAGTGTCAAATCTCTTTTGATCTGACTGGAATTATTTAGATTTATACTAGGCAAAAGTCCTACTATGAGGCTTTGGGTCTTAGTTAATCCCTCCTGAGACTTCATCTCAACTATTTTACCTAGAAGTAACACTTCCATCATTTTCAGATTTACCTTCAGGGTACCTCTGTACAGCAGAATGCAGTGCAATGACACAAAACCCCATGTGAGCTGGCACAGTAGTCTCAAAAGCAACCTCATCAGGTTGATGTGAGTAATTAGCTCAGGCACAGCAACATCCTAATGCAAAAATACGCTGCCTGTAGTTCAGGAGCCCGTGTGGGATCTCTGCATTCTTCAGCATTGCAGAGTTTGTATCTACACACCTGAGCAAGACTAAACATTACTGAGAGTTGGAGGACTGCATAATAAAGTACCATAAGTTCCTACAACATGAGATATGATGGTGAGGAAACCGTCATGAGCTGAGGGAGGGTTGGGCTTGGGAAGCGTTGCCTTTTAGCAAATGTAAAAGTACCAGTTGCATGATATTACTAGTCTGGAAGAATGCCTTCCTTTGGTAGGTTGTGTTTAAAAAATTGCTTGGCAATCAACTGTCTCACTATGCAGCAGGCAAACAGCAGCAGCTTCTTCAACTTCCTTTCCAAAGCCAGTATCTTCCCCACGAGGTCCTTGCAGCTCTTACAGTGACCTCTTGTGGATAAGGGCTCTTTTCTCCTTAGACAAGATCAAAGATGCCTTATCTCTTAGATAAGATCTTCACAGCAGCTACATCCAAATCTCTCGTCTAGTGTAAGGTTTCCAGATATTTAGGGTCTTGAACAGAGATAAATGCAGATGATTTTACATGTGCAGTGATACAGGTAAATGATACTGCGCAAACTGTAAAAAGAAAAATGGACTTTGTCAGGTAGCAGAGAAAGAACAGAGAACCAGGGGTACAGTAGTGCAGACCAGAAGAAGGAAACCTGTAGAATGAGAAATCCATCCTTGCATGCATTTCAGGATGTTTTACTTCAGGCTAGCTCTAATCTCATCCCACAGACTGAAGCAGATGCAGCACATTAAATGTGTTCTTGGAACACGTTTTATGGCTTAGTTTCATCTGAAAGGAATCCAATTCTGTGCTCCCGAGACCACAACATGATGTGAACCACTGCAAAGTAAGTGGGGCTGATCAGTATACTCAGACCAAAAAAGCACTCCTGCTACAAACTGAAGACATACACTGAGAAGATTAGCCCAGTCTGACTGAAACCAAAGCTTTGATGTCCAGCGTGACTGTTGAGTTGACCATACAGAAGAGCCTGTTGTGCTGAATAAGGGTGGAAGACAAATGGGTTCACTGGTCTTAGGGTGCAGTGTGCTGGAGAGGTACTATTTTTGTCTGAGGCTTATGACTAAGTTGCTGGATCACCTATTATGAGTCAGCCTTGGTCAACTTAGCCATTCCCTAATTTTCACAGGTTTCAATTCAGGTGTAGTTTCAGGGTCATCTTAATCTGATTTAAGACAGATGAAGGAAGATGTTCCCTTTCCCTTACTTGTCTTGTTTTAGTGCTAGAAGTTGCACAGCCAAGAAATCACATTGTTAGTAACTCCCCTAAAGCACAGCGCTGTAGAGGAGTATCTGATGTGAGCAGACTCTAATTCAGATACCATGTTCTGTTTTTCTGAAGTGTCAAAGCACACACATTAAAAAGTGATTTGCTCTTGCACCTGGGATGATGACCCTTTATTCCATTCACTTGCAGATGCTTTGTGCAGTTTGTTAAATTGCTCGGGATGGAACCAATTTCAGTCCTCTTGGATGACTACTTGTTAGCTGGGCTTTGCAAATGTCAAAGGCTGTATCTTCCTCATCTGCTGAAGCATGCCAGGATAGCAATTTTGAAATGCTCGATGGGTAACGGCTGCCCTACTGCTGTCATTTGTTGAAGCTGGAAGTGCGGGCTCTGAATAAATTCTTTACTTTGGCAAATGAAAAGCTGGAAATAATTTACTAACTTGAAGCTCCTCCCTTCTAAGTATTCTGTCAGCTCTGCCAAGGAATGGCTTTGGGGAGGACTGTAGTGTTTCTGAAATCTGGCATTCATTACAAGGGATTTTTCGAAGCGGGGTTATCGGCTTAATTACTTTTTTTTTCCCTGAACATACCATGTATATTGAATACTGATGTGCAAATTGTCTTCATAAATATGAATTTTTAAATATGGATCTATTTTTGTTACAACCTTCAGTGTAATATCAAAGAATTTCCTCATAAAAATGAGAACCTGTGGTGATATAAGGAGGAGTGTGGAATACTCCTTTTAAGGAATAGTTCCCTTTAGAATTAGGATGATGCCACACAAAAGGTTAATTGAGACATATATATTGCATAAAGCTTGTACTGCTTGTTCCTCACATGGCTGAAAATACTTTACTGATTAAAAATGCCTGTGCTGCCCAAGATCAGAAACTCTTTTGTACTGTGCATACCATTATATTTCTAATCATTGCACATTGGGTTTTGAAAAATCCGGTGCAAATAAAAGCGATACAGATGCAGGGTTTGGCGCTTACATAGTTTAATGGTGCATTTATTAAAAGGTATCCTAGACAGAAAGTACTTCACTGCAAGGGCCATTGTCTCCAGCAGTAGGAGTGTCTTACTTATTAACTCCGTGTCAGACAAAGGTAATATTAAGAATTTACTGATCACAAATACAACCCAGTGATGCCAGTGCTTTTAAACTTAGTGGAAGTAAGTGTTGGACAACACATGCATGATGTTTGGATAGCTGGTTCGGTTAATATTTGTAGGTATTTCCATGTAATAATTCCTGGCATGACTCCTGCATTGTTATTAAATAATTCCTACTTAATGCAGTAGATTTCAAAGCAACGCTATGACACATGTAAAGCATGCAAGTTAAAACCCATTTTTTGCAGCTATGTTGTTACCAGCATCCATTAGCATGTGTATATAAGTGATCAAATATCTTTTGCATCTCCAGTAAGTGCTCTGTCAGCAGATGAGAAGACATGACTAAATCTTTTGTTAGCACCACAGAGTCTCTGCAAGGCTGCTGACAGACAAAATGGGAAACAAGTATAACCAGCTATTGAGGAAATGAAATCATTTCTAGTTACACATAATGCTTGTTAATATAAAAAACATACATGGAAATTAATCTTTAAGGGAAATTTCCACTGGATCCTGCTGAAACATTCTCCATTGTCTTTTTGTGGAATTTAAAAGTATATCCTTAACTTTTCCCCTCAATTGAATGAATTTAGAGCTTTAAAAAGTTGGCCACACATTAAGAACCTGGCATACTAAACTCTGTCAGGAATTGTGCTTTGCTTTGTCACATCATTTTTACTGGAAAGCTGGCACCCTTTCCTCTCCATAAGACCTAAATTCCCATTTCAGGAATTAGGGTGAGGAAAATGTGTATGTTCTGCTTATGCTAAATAGTCCCAGTAGCCATGCCACCAGGACAAATACGGTTGCTGTACTTTGTACCAACTGACTTTGTAAAAATAGTGTAGGTATCTGTGCAAGTGACTGCAGAAATGCTGACTGCCACTGATGTTACAGCATAATGCACACTGCGGAAATGACAAGTAATAATGTCCTACTTATATATGGGTGTGGGGAGCTGACTGCAGCCCCCTAGTATACAATTTTTCACGTATTCCTGCATGTTGTTTTCATGTATACACCACATTTTAGTTTTTTATTCCAGCTGATTTCAGTTTGGAGTTTTATATTATTTTTTTTAATAAGCAAAAAAATCCCCAAAGCTAGGGCAAAATATTTGGTTGGTGTTTTTTTTCCCTTAAGTTTCAGGTGTTAAAAATATACATATTTTTGTGTAATTTATGGATTATTATATTATTCTGCATACATTATGTCTTGTTTGGCTCACTGAAAGTAGTTCTTGGGTCAGCCAGAGAATAAAATTACATAATAAAAGTCATGGAAAAGAACTGTTCAGTAGATAATGTAACTGTTCTGTACAACTTGGAACTGTACTAGTGTTGGCTTGCAATAATGAAAGGCTAATCTATACGCTGACTTGCTTTGAAGTATTTCCTATGGCTTTGCAAAGCTGTCCATTTCTGTAGGTATCTGTCACAGCTTGATGACAGTGTTGTCTTCAATCCTGTAATTACACTGAGCTGGCCTGTCTGCACCCTGAAATTCTCATTGCCAGCCTGAGTGGCTGAATCCCCTTCTGGCTTTTTGGTCCAGTCCAGTCAGAGTAATGTATAGGAGACAAAACTAGTGTTTCAACAGTGAGATTGTTAGTTCTGTTTTATTTGTCATTGAACTAATTATTCCTCTAATAACTTTGGTTTATGTTTTTATTTTCTGAAAAAACAGCAATAGCATTAAGTTATTTCTGCAACTTCTTCAAATTTAAATGAAATCATTTTAGTAATCTTCTCTGAAAGAAAACTTTTTCTGTAATGACGTTTATTTTCAGTTCTTGAAATGTTCAGCTGCAGTTCTGTCTTTGACTGTAATCCCTTTGGTAAATGTTCATGCTGCCATCTTTCTCTTTGAACGGTTGCTAATATGTAACTTGTCTTTTAGTGGCTCATGGAGTGGGGTTCTGCACTTCTATTAGCTGATCAAACCAGATTCTTTTAAGGCTTACCAGGAAGGTTTTCAGCAGTTAAGGCTGGCTAGTGTTATTAATTGGAAAATGATGACAATGAGCACTCGCCTCTTATCAGTCATGCCTTGTTTTTCTTTTCCTGCAGATTTATTGGTTTAAAGATGGGAAGCAAATTTCTAAACGAAGTGATCACTACCGAATTCAAAGAGAACCTGATGGAACTTGCTCCTTGCATACTGCAGCCTCCACCCTGGATGATGATGGGAATTATACTATTATGGCTGCTAACCCACAGGTAAATGAAGGTTTGGCTCCAGAGCAAACATGCTTCTGGACATAAATCTTCAGAAGACTATCTCATCTTACGTATGCATGATTTAATTAAATGATGAAGTCACCATAAAGTATGTAAGTTAGATTTCTGTTTTCATCTTGCATCAGTAGGGTGGGACCTTTCTATCTGCAAGAGATTAGCAACTCGACAGCAGGTTTTTTTTCCTACGGTTTGAGGTTTCAGAGGGGAGGGGTGATGTTTTTTAATCACTCTTCCACCACTTGTTTCAGCTGATAACATCGCAGTATCCTAATTGAGCATGGATAGCATACACGTAATATATACATATTATATATGTACAGAGAGGAAAGGAAAAAGTATAGTCTACAAGCAGAAGTAACCCAGTCCAGCAATTTCATTTTTCTTCTGTTGACACTACCCACTGACTGAGGCCAGCCTTTTGAAATAAGTAGAAGTGTTATCACACCTCAAAATGTTTATATTAGGCAGTGATTGCAGTCCTGTAAGGCAAGAAATTCTAGCACTTATTTCATAGTCGGAAGTCTCCTGTGTTGATCTCAAAGAACATTGTTCTGTAACATGGAGTGTTATGGGTTTTGTAATGTTGTTTGTTCTTCACAGACCCAATACAAGGGCTGAGGTATGCAACAGAAACCCACCAGTGTGTTTGCCATAGTTAAACTTGCAGTTCACTCATCCTGTTGAAGTAATTTTTTCAACTCATTTTTTCTACAGCAGTTGAGGGGAAAGATTTGCACGTGAGAAGCCAAGGCAGCAGCAAAACTTTAGGGATGTACCAAATTATTTTCTCCTGTAGCACCAACTATCTTGCCAAGACCAGGCCTGCAAGCAGAATTGCGCTGTAAAAGAGCAAACTGTATCACTGAGACAGAGCTCAGTCTAAACAGGGGTGTTGTGCTCTGTTATGGATGTTGCTAGGTTACTGAGCATGACATGCCATTTTTGCCTTGCTCTTTTAACTGTCAATCCTGCTCATGTTGCAGCTTGCTTGTGAAAGTGTGGGAGTGGACACACAGACGACACACAAATAGCAGTTTGGGGCTAGGGTCTACAAACAGTAGTGCTTAAATCTAGGTAGTTTAAACATTATTTCTACATATACAAACTAGAGAAATGGAAAAACAGCAAAAGACCAAGGGAATTCTTCAAGCTGGGAGCTTTTACACGCAGATCACCATTGCGTTATAACACTTGGTATGATTTAAATTGTGGAAATTCACAGCAGGTTTAAAACTGATAAATACATACATGCCCAAAGCAGGAGGTGAATCCTTTTCATCTTCCTGTAAGTGTTGTGTTCATGCATAAATAGAGTATGTAGTGCAGGTACAGCTCATTCAGTGGCACAGCACTGACACAGGTTATCAGTTCTGGTCATCGGTGACACTAGTTTAGTGGGTTTTTAAATGTACTAAAACAATCTGGTTTTGTATTGTTCCTAGTTTGGAGATTGCAAAAGCAATTTTGATAAATAGTAAAATTCCGTGTCTGTGCTTTTTTTCCCCCCTCTTTGGAGAAGAACCAAAAACATTCTCCTCTGGCTCCCCTAAACAAAACATCTGTTTCACCAAGCCCATTCTATTTTTTCTGTACAGTGTAATTAATTCCCAAGCAAACATACTTATCTCTTCCAGTATTTGCTTACTTTTACTATGCATTTAACAGTACAATGGAGGCAAAGAAGGGCTATGAGTTAATGTACTAGCCTTTCACACTCAAAGATCTGGATTCCAATTCTTTTAAGTCATCCTGAGTGGAAATAACTTTGGCATAGCTTTCTCAATTCTAATGGAAAGTTGTCCACATCTCAAAGCTATCACAAACTTAGGCAAACTTGGCAACCTTTCCTCAAGAAAAGTGAAATACATAAACATAAGGGAGCCTGCATCAGGATTCCGATGGGCTGGTAGATATTGCTAGGCTGTTGCTGTTTTGGGCATTGCTATTGGAACCATCAAACTACAAAGAAAAAAGGCATATTCTTAGTGGATAGAAACTGATTTTGCTAAGGCAAAGGATTAAGTTCATCAGTGCTCTGCCAGTTTATGCTATCTCACGATCTGGACCAATATTACAGGATTTATGTATGTGAAATGACTTGTTGACACACCTTGGAAACCATCCGTGGTCATTAACACGGCAGGCATCATTGCCTGTGATGTCAAGCGCAGCAATCTGGAATTAAAGTTCTAACACACCTCTGGGGGTTGCAGTAAAATTTCCCATATAACTTAATCCAGAGCAAACTGACCCTGGGCCTAGACAAACACAAAACCTTGACTGTTTTAGGCCTTTAGTTACATGCTGTGTCCCTTAATTGATCTCTTTCCATGAGCTGTATGGGCTTGAGTCGAGTCCTTGTGTTCACCTTCTTTCCTTTTAGCCCATTCTCTCCATGTCTTCGCACTATGTACCCACAGTCCTCAGCCTGGATTTCCCTTATTTTTTTTAGGCCATCTTCTCACAAGTTACTTCCCACTCCTTCATCCCATGACTCTTCCAAGTCTTTGCCTTCCTGATTGTTCTTCCCTAACCAAATCCCATACTGTCCTTTGTGTTTCCATTTGCAATACTTTCATGTATTGAGATGCACAGAAATGATGCCAAAAATGTGTGAATTCATCACCTGCCAGAAAAAGATGAATATGCAGTGGTGCCTAAAACAGAACTGCATTTTTTCCAGATGTCTTTATTGGTCTTGTAACACACACAAAAAAGCTCTTGCTTAAGAAATTGCTGCAGGTCATGCGCAATGGCTTAAATTTAACACAAGTATATTAAGTGGGTCATGGGAATAAAAATGGGGCACCAAGACTTCACTTCTAACAGCCCAGCAGTAACACAAAGGCCATTGCCATTTGAAGACTGCTTGTGACCCCAGCGAAATTGTTTTTCGACGGGCTTTGGCCAGTTTTTAATGAATAGCAATTCGCAACTCTTGAATTACTGCGACAAAAATATTAGTCACTTCTACGACTACAGACCTGAGCACGGAGCTCATAGCTTAGAACTGAAACATACTGCAAAGCTGATGTAGATGTTGCCTTACTGCTACCTGTCCAGGGGGCAGAGGGACAGATGTAAATCTTCTAAACGTTTATCAAAGGAAGCTTTTTAAAACTATCATTATGAAAAGTTTTTGAAATTACATTTTTATTAATAAGTATACAAACTTTTGTTGCAGTATTATTTTATATATATAGCTCTTATATTTGTATCTGTTGTGTATATATATATTAATACAATCAGATGATTTTACCCCTTACATGGTGAGTTCTGCAGAGCACTGGATGTCGGCAGTTCTGGCTGCAGGCAGTGCCATCCCAAGTCTGTTACCTGTAGCGACTCCTATCCCCAAACCAGTCTTACTCTTCAGAGAGGACCCTTTAAGTACTTCTATAGTTCTTTTGGTTTTCGCATTCATGGGGGTGTTTTTTTGAGCTGTGGCCCTACCAGATGAAGTGGATCATTCCACTTTGGAGGCAACAGCTCTCTTATTAATTGCCAGCACTTTCCGAGTGCCATTTTCGAGATATGGAACTAGTTGTCTTTTGGTCCACTTGCCAAACACAGAGAAACCTCCCACCTACATCAATAACTTGATATACTAGCTAATCTACTAGGACTTAATTGCCGGTCGTACTCATAGCCTTTTTTAGAAGAAAAACTTTGTGGTGGAACATTTTAACCACAATTTTGTCATAGTCACCATTAGTTCAGTCGGCTCTGTGTTAGACTGGAAGTTGATAAAATAGTTTCATATCAGAAGGTATCGTGACAAATGTTTCTTCAAAGATTTTGTGCAAGAAGAGATTGTATTACAGACTTTTAACAGATGGGCAAAAAAGAAGAAAGAGTTTAGGTTGAACGTCTATTGTGCTTTAAGGCTTTTAATGTTCTTCCTCTCCATCATTGTAACAGGGCAGAATAAGTTGCACGGGCAGGCTGATGGTTCAAGCTGTGAATCAAAGAGGCCGCAGTCCCTGGTCACCTTCTGGTCAGCCTCATATAAGAAGGTATTTGTTTTCTTTTCTTTTCTTTTAATAATATGTCCTTTGAAAAAGTATTACGGTAAGATAAAGAATGTGAAGTAAGAAGGTACATTAAAATACGGCATTCAGGAAGAAACGAAGAGTTCAGGAAAAAATTTCTGCGAAGCTTGCACACTCAATTACAAAAAGTATAAGCAACCTCTGAAATGACATAACTTACTTAAGCATCTTTGGTTCTGCCTGTCTCTTCCTCGCTTTGTGATTGTCACTAGTTAGTCCTTATCTCAATTTACACACTTAGCTTTTGGGAGGGACCTTGTCACTTACGTTTTTTAAGGCATCTCACCTGCCTAGGATTCTACCGGGAACCTGTACTTTCTGCAGCTTTTAATAAGGATTCATTGAAAGAAACAGCAGCAATAACTGCATGCCAAAGAAGCTTAGTAGATTTACAGTAGAAATATTTTAGTATTTCAGTGATTTCAGTTCAGGTTCTTATAAGGAATTATGAGTCAGAAATAAAGTATTAAATTTATCTTTGGTGAGTTTTCAGTTATTCACATATGAAGCTCTGGTTTATGGTTTTGGACCATATAAGGGAATTTTCCCTTCAGATGCCTTTTTAAAATTATTTTTTTATTACCCAAAGCATTTGTGAGGCTTTTTAGCACAGTTTAGACATCTTCAGACAATACCAAGAAAAATAATTTTGATTACTCAAATAGAGCTGCTTTCAAAGGGGTTTGATTTCCAGATCCTGCCATGAGGAAGCACACATTTGGCTTCACAGTCACAATGGCCACAGAATCTCAATATTGTCCAGCAATTACATAGTCCATAGGCAACAGGGCGATTATTCCTGTAACAATTAG
The DNA here is from genome assembly GCA_013399015.1 of Galbula dea. Classification (NCBI taxonomy): domain Eukaryota; kingdom Metazoa; phylum Chordata; class Aves; order Piciformes; family Galbulidae; genus Galbula; species Galbula dea. The sequence continues at coordinate 214,581 of VWZX01010413.1, forward strand.
TAGCAGTAGCTGTATGTAGTGTTGAACTGCTGCACGTAACAGGCTCTCTTCCCACTCAAATAACTAGAAAGTATGAGGAGTAAAGTATTAGGAGAGTTTTGTGGCTGTTTAAAAGCTAATCAGTCTTAACTCCTGCATGGAACAAATGGGACTTCCTGCAGTCTTGAAGCATTTCCCAATGCTTCCACTACTCAGGGGTCCTATCAACTCCTCCTCTAACACTTCCCATTTAGGCCTGTCAAGCCAAAGCTCTAAATGCTTATGCTTATCCTGCTATCATTGCAGTGTGAGAACAGTCCCAAAAAAGCTGGGTCCATCCACTGTTGCCCATCTAGCAGATCAGGTACTTGGCATCTGCAAACAACAGGTAAAAATGAAAAGTCTGTGTTACTCTCTGAAGGGAAAAGCTGCCATGAAGAGTCAGGTTTCAGCTGAGCCAGTCAGTGCACATAGGGTGCAAAAGGGGAAACATCTTTAAAAAGGGGATGGGGGAAAGGAGGATTGTTGTGGGCAAGAGAGTAGAGAGCAGCAAACGCTCCTGCATCTTTCTGAAGGATGAAATGTGAGTCTCTCTCTGCAATAGGCAGAACCCTTGTAATAATGGAGGGGGCTCTTTTTTCAGTCTCTCCAAATGCAATTGAAGTCCAAGGCTGCCTACAGCTGGTACTTTTTTTCTAATGAAAACAAGCAGTCAGGTAGCTACTGTTGCTTTGGCTGGGTGTCCAGTAAAGTAATGAATTATAAAGAAGAGATTTCCATATATCAGTTTAATTAAAATTAGGGCAATTATTGAGGATTCTTACTTCCTGCAAAATTACCATACATGAAGGGCTCATCCTGCTATCTTTACTTAATGGAAGGTCTGTTTCTCCTGAGCATTCAGCACACTATTTCTGGTTAGTGATGTTTCCCACTACTCCCATCATCCAGTTCTCCCTGAGACTGATGAAATGTGAGCATCTAAAACCTTCCTACAACAGACTCCCACCGTCAGCTTCTCTAGTGTAACATCACAATATTGTGCTTTCCTGTACACTATGTTTGTCCCATGGTTTGCCATATGCTTTTGACAAGTAATTCTCCTGTGGCATTACAGTATTTATTCTATAAGCTTTTCTGCTTGAGAGCAACAAAACAATTTTTTTTACTAGTGTAGTTATTAGCTTAATGAACTTTATGACTTGTTACACAGTTGACAGGCTTTTTCCTGAAGTATTTTTAATCTCTTTCAGAACATGTTGTGGTAGAACTCTGGTTTTTGTCATCTTCACTACGTCACAGACATTTTAAAACACTCTTTGTAATTGTTATTTCATTATTAATGTATTTTTGTAAAATTTATTTAGCTTGCAAACATTACTTTCTTCACATTACTTTGGGAGCGTGGGGGGAGCTTTTGAATAGTCTGATGTGCACAAAGCTTAGGCTCAATCCCTTAGCATTATGGTGCTCAACACTGGCACCTAAGGCTTTTTGCTGTGCACTGCAGCCAGAGCCCCAGATAAATCATTTCAGAACACATGAGATTTAAGGAAAAGTTAAAAAAGAAATATTTCTACTACTGCCTCTGCTCTCAATTAAAGAATTCATGTGAACTTAATCTCCTAATTGACTCTCTTGTCCCACATTGGTGATCGTTATGACATGGTCAGTCATAGAGTCTTCCCCAGCTTCTTAGTCACTGAAATTTCTATTCCATTGCCCCACATCAACCCATGGACACATTTAGTAGAGGATGTTGGTATTCCTGAAACTAAGCTTTGCAGTTTGATGCCCACATCACAGCTCTAAAGAAACCCACAGCTAATCCAAGCACATTTCAGTCTACTGCAATTTGTCTTTCTTAGACAGCTGAAGTACTTTGCTTTAATCATTTCACTATTTCTTTTTAAACCACAAAATGTTTTAGAATTAGAATAACCCGTTTCACCTCTCAAGTTAAAGGCTTAAAAAGTAGTCTGCAATTTTAGCAGTAAATTTACAAACAGGTAAAAAGAAAAGCTTGATTTATTTCTGACTCTAGACTAAACAGCATGCCGATTTAGGTTTCCTTTCAGATGTGTAATTTGAAAACTTAGTTTTCACAATTCGAGACCATACTGTCAGGAAAAAACAACACAGCTTTGGCCACAGATTCTTAACCTTTTTGTTTTTCTTTCCATTTGGTGTAATTTTTTCCCCCCAGTTTTGACCAGTGCTGTCTTTTTATGCAGCTGCAGCAGTGAGATTGTGGCTTTCAGAAGGGCTTTCACACTTCGATGGTGCTAGTGAACCTGTTTAGCTCACCCTTGCAAGACATGAAGCAGCACTAGTTACTTGTGCTTCACTGGCATCTTGGCAACAGTATCTAACCAGGATGGATATAAATACTATGAAGGCAAATTGCATATGGGTTGCTTGCACTGTGTAGAGCTCACTTGACTGCATACCATCATTTCCAGTTATTCTTGAAGAACTAATTACCAAAAGATAGGAGTACAGTTTCCATTTATTACCATCCATCTTCCATCCCAGATATACATCTCATACATGCACATGAGACGTATGTCTGCTAAATTGTTCTGGAACTTGCTAGCTAGAACTTTGTATTGCTTATGAGCTGTAGTGCAGGAGCTACTGAAGTAGCTTTAGGCATGTTCAAGTAGCAAAAAATATTTGATGCTTAAGATCTGGATTTAGAAACTTGGAAGAGTTACATAAGCTTTCAGCATGTGCAAGATGTCGCTCTGTGTCCCTGTTTCAGTATCCTTTCCTATGTTAATAAGCAGTATGGGCTAGATTTTCCACCCCACACACATCTGCCTTATCTATAGCTGTGGAAAGCCTGTGAAGATGATGCAAAAGTCAAAAATAATCTATTTAGGTAACATGATACTGTAGCAACAGTGATGACTGGTCAGAATGCAAAAGGAGGAATAACAGAAGGACAGCAACAGAGAAGGACAAAATAAAGCCAAAGTCAAGCAACTCTAATTAAACTTCACCTAAGTGGAACAGAGCATGCAGATAGTGTTTATCTTCCATGTAGTATTACAGCTTCTTGTTTCAAAATTGTACTGTTGGGGCCGGGAGGGGAGGGTAAGCTGCTTTTTTTTTGTTGTTTTTTGGTTATGAATTATTTTAATGCAGAGAAACCCCGGGCAGTAGAAAATGCAGAATAGCCACGGATACGGCAGCATGTATACTGCAGACAGTAGCCAAAACAAGAACGCTGGCAAAAGTTAACAGAAAGTGGAATTCAGAAAAGAGACTTTCACTGTGAAATGTTATTGCTAGAAGCTATCTTGGAGGATATTTGAATAGTTCCTCTTCCCAGCAACAGGATGTTACTGGAGGCAGCAGTTGGCTCCAGCATGGAGTCCATCGAAGCTAATCAGGGAAGAGCAAAAACTGATCTAAGATGTTGTTTCAAATACAGCTTGCTTTGATTACTAAATCATGGAAATGGAATAATACTAATTCCAGTTGGAAACAAATGCAGTTTAATGAGGAATCACATAGAAAAAGATTTGATAGATTAAATTAACAGGAAAGAATAGCCAATGCTGAAAATGGACTAAATGAGATCATGGAAGCTTAAGGTGAATGATAATGTTTCTAGGGACAAGAGTTATTTTTCCTTCTCTTAATTTTTTTTTTAATCAAACTTTCTATAGTACATTTATGAAGAACAAGTTAATGACCAAAATTTTTCTTCCTGTTGCTTCCAAATGAAATTCTTATTGTTCTGACACCACAGTTTGGTTCCTTTGAAGATGTGCAAGAGTATCTCAAACAAAATGCTGATTAAATGAGGAATAAATATCCACAGCACTTTAATCCACGGGATTTTCTGCATGCTTTTCAGTAGGCCAGAACAAGAGATGAAAAATAAGTCTGATGTGAAAAGTATCTCCTCAAGGGGGATGAGTTAGTTTTTAGCTGCTGTTATTTTATGAAAGGTAAAACATAACTAACAGGCAGTACCTGCACTGTCTTGTGGAGTCAGCAACAGTGAAGGGACTAAGTACACAGGAAACTAGAAATGGGGAACTGAGGCTGTATACTAAGGTCTACCAACTTACTTTATTTGTATTTCAGTTATTTAAAGACTAACTCTAAACAAAAGTACTATGATGTTTAAATAAACTATTAATTGCAAGCTATTATTCTGTAGCAAGATTGTCTTTTAGATGACATATCGCCACATGTGACATGGATGAAAGTGATTAATATGTACAGTGTCATAATTAACTCACTCTGAGCCAAACGCTACCAGTGTATATGTCTATGTATGGATTATGGTATAGGTCAAAGTGATTTAAAATTCAAAGCAGTCTTATAAGTGATTTTGGTTCTTCTGATTTAGTAGAGAAAAAATAATTCACCTTTATTTTATGTTATTTTAAGACCACGATCTCGATCAAGGGACAGTGGTGATGAAAATGAACCAATTCAGGAACGATTCTTCCGGCCTCATTTTCTGCAGGCTCCTGGAGACCTGACTGTTCAAGAAGGAAAGCTGTGCAGAATGGACTGCAAGGCAAGTATCACACAAGGGGTAGCAGCAACATTTTGATGACATTGGCTGACTCAGAATCCAAGTTAGTTTCCTTTCAAAGTTATTTTACCTATTGGCAGTTTCAGTGACTGTCAATAGGCTAATTAATCTCACTGCTGAAGAAGAAGTTGACAGTAAATGTTTGCCTCCCCTCCAGTGAAAGTGCTTCAGGCAAATCTTATAGCTCACAGTAAACTAATTTTTAACACCCAGCTATGCTGGGGTGTGGAAGGAAGCTGCATGCACTATAAAGACAGTGTACTTCACCATTGTAAGTCCTTTTATTACTTAAGTTTCAATCAATATAATCTTGATTTCTGAGTTTGCCTAACAGCATTCATGAAGGCTTGGGTGCCATCTGTTTGCTTTGTGCTGATGTATTTGGAAGAAGCTGTTTGTTTTCAAGCAGTACCTACAGCAAATGGCATGGCTTTCAAAAGTACAAGACTTGTTCACACGGACCAAGCATTAACTACTGCAGGCAATGCTGTCACTAGGTTACACCTACATGGAATGGAACGGAAAAGTTCATTATATAATTAGTCGGCTAATGTCTTTTTGTCTGCAAGTTTTCCACAAGAAGTTAATCTAGAAAGGAGTTACCTTCTCATTCCACCTGAACAGCAAATGGTAAAAAAAGGCAAAAGGTGTCACCCTGCCTTTTGTTTTGCAATGTGTTATCATTTTAGCTTCTAGCATATCTAAGCACTGATCTTTTTTTGTCATACCCGTAAGACACCACAGAATTCGGGAGTTGGCCTGAAAGAAAGCATATGAATACAAATGAGTCATTGTGTAATGCAGGAGAGAATTAGATCTTTAAATCTTTCTACACCTGCAGTAGCAAACAAAACCCAATTTCTCTGAAAGGACAAGTCAAGACTCCTCCAGTGTTTCATATGGCTAAGACCATGTCTCATTATTCTGTTTACACTTAAGGTCAGTGGATTACCAACTCCAGATTTAAGCTGGCAACTTAATGGAAGACCAATTCGCCCTGATAGTTCTCACAAAATGCTGGTGCGTGAGAATGGCGTGCACTCCTTGATCATAGAACCTGTCAAAGCCAGAGATGCTGGAATCTACACATGCATCGCCAGCAATCGAGCTGGTGAAAATACATTCAGCCTGGAGCTCACTGTTGCAGGTAATGTCCTCAAGATAAGCTTCCCCCCTTGAGCTCTGTAAGGATAAGGTGAAAATGGAAAGCGTCATCAGATAACATGGTTGAGGGGTAGCGGGTTAAGAAAAGGAAACCTGGCAGTGATAGACCTAAAGTCTAGTTCTAGGGGATACATTTATGTTATGTGGTGGCACAAGCTGACTGGCAAGTAACCTCTGTGCACACGATTGGGAGAAGAGGGCTGTTGCCACAGTTGAGACTACAAACCAGGCTATTTACTGAAAGGGAGTTTGAATGGCAATTGGTGCAGACTCGAACCTACCACCGGGTAGCTAGTATGACAGGATTTCTGTGTCAGAGAGTATTAGACCAATGCCATTCTGGCCTTCTCCAATTAAACCTGCATCCTTTTATGGAATACAAAGGAGCACTGTTTAAATTTATCTAGGCTTCACACTTCATATTTCAGTTCTTTTGGGGATGTGGGGGAACCATTCAGCTCTATTACTCCTCACTTTTCCTCTACTGAAGTACTGGTATCACTGTTTTATTTAGATGAACCAGGACTGGACTTTGTGATTAATGAAGACACAAATTTCCTGCCGCTTAGGTTTCTGATTATTGGTTTTCAGCATGTTGCTGAAGGAAAGGCTACAGTTTCGCAAACTAGTGTCAACATGACTCTTAATCTTTATTTTCACAGCTAAGGAAGTACACAAAGCACCTGTGTTTATAGAGAAGCTACAAAACACAGGTGTGACTGAGGGATTCCCAGTGCGACTGGAGTGTCGGATCTCGGGGGAGCCATCTCCTCAGATATTCTGGAAGAAGGAGAATGAGTCACTCACATACAACACTGACCGAGTGAGGTTAGATTGACTTAGATTATCTTCCCATATGTAACTTAAGTGACAATTTATCCTGTAATAAATGAAAACATAGGTGGTCACAAGAATGCTTTGTGTGAACAGCAGCTCCTAAATATTAGTTATTGTAAGAATTTGTATTTACTCAAACTTGCAGACAGCCTGGTACCCAAGCCAGAAAAAGCAACTGTTAGCTTTGGTTTTCATCCTTGGACTTAACTATCTTTGCACTTCAAGCAAGTGGAAAAGTAGTTTTTCTATTCTAGAACTAAGACTTTGAGAAATTTACAGGTGAAAACTTCAGGCACCTAAGTAAGTCTGTTTACTGCTTTTCTTTTGCTCAGCATGCACCAGGATAACTACGGCTACATTTGCCTGCTTATTCAGGGAGCTACAAAGGAGGATGCTGGCTGGTATACTGTTTCAGCTAAGAATGAGGCTGGGATTGTGTCTTGCACTGCCAGGTTGGATGTTTACAGTAAGTGACTTTAATTATCGTGATCCCTTCAAAAGCAACAGTTCTGTAAGTTTCAGTTTGTGCACAGAATGGTTGACATTGCTCTCTCTTTCTTTTGTTTATAGTTTCTCCTCAATAGTAACGATCCACATCAAGACAACAAATGCTCTGTCAAAGTATATTTCAGCATCTTTCAGGCACCTAAAGCAAAACAAGCATGCACGCTCTGATTTTGCTTAGTATATTAAATATAGCTGATTAACAACAGATAACGGCATGATTACGTTAGTTTTGTGGATCATTATTACTATTGCTCTGCTAGCACTTCCCTAACCTTTTGTATTCTTTGTATATTAGTCTGTAATACACCTCTGACAGCTACCAGAAATGTAGTAGATGTTTTATGGCTTTCTGCTTAATCATTCAGTTTGTTCCAAAGCAGCTCCTCACTGTAACAGTGAGTATTTTTTCAACCCAAAATCTCTTACCAGTCTTCTAGTAACATAAATAAATAGGAGGTGGTGGGTGGAAACTGGAATGATTAATGATGGTTTCTGTGGTGGTAACAGGACTTGTGAATTAGAGACTTGGCTCAGCATTCCTCAGCATTCAAGAGGGGACAATGGCAGCCAGATCATTTCCTTTCATATACAGCAAAATACCTTCAAACAGGCTTGTCACTGTAATATTAGTGCACAGAAACAAACCCCTTGCTGTTAACCCTTCTCAGTGACACAAGGAGAGGTAGAAAGCAATGCTAGAAAGGCAAAGTAACAAACAGAGACTACCGTTTCTGCTTACCACATCTGAAGGTGAAACTAGATGCTAAGAAAAAAAACCCCACCAAGATATGAAACAAACTTAACCTTTGATATAATTGTTTTCTGCTGCTCAGAAATTAGCATCTCTTTTTACAAAGGTGTGACTGTGCATCTGGCATGCTTTGTTGCACAGCTCGAGATGGCTAAAGCTTTTTCTTTCTGTTTTTAATCTATAGCTCAGTGGCAACAACCACCTCAGACAACGAAGCCAAAGAAAGTGCGGCCTTCAGCCAGTCGATACGCTGCACTTTGTGACCAAGGACTAGACATCAAAGCAGCTTTCCAGCCTGAAGCAAATCCAGTCCATCTGACAATGCCATCTGGCCTGGTAGAGAGCGATGATCTGTAGATCCAGCTGCCACTTCCATCATTTTCTTTGGAAGCAGAAACACTGAAAGCCATTGCCTTGACCAATGACACTCTTATGTCACTTTTTGCAAAGGCAGACACCTTCAAGTACAAAAGGTAAATGACAAACACAATAACCATATATTCCATATTCATTGTACCAAATTAGAAGGATAGGTAGATTTTTAATAGAAATGTACACACTGCACAACAAATCACATTCACCAGTTTCTCATACCCAAGTTGCTTCAGCTCTTACAAATAACCCTTTTTATAAAGGCCAAAATACATCAGAGAGGGTTGTTTTCAGAAGAGAACACTATTTATCACTACGTGCCTTCATCGGCAGTAAGTAGATGCTACACAATCTTAACCGTTCAAGATGTTTTATTTGAGGTCATTAGATCACAAAGAAAATTAGAATGTATGGTTATCTACAGCTCTAAAATGGCAATGCATTCTGATAGCTACAATGAACAAGTGCAATACTGAAAGAATAAAACAGGATGGGACAGCAAAAAGACACAGGAGCAAATACTGTATCTCTGCAAACTGCTTTCTATTCTGCAATGAAAAATCACCTTGCCTTAAATGCTGTTAGTATGGACAATTCTGTAAAGCATCATCAACAGCATAACTTTAAGTTAAGTTTTATTTTTCCTTTTTGCCATCTAGGAGGAGGCTTACTTACAATCATACAGCAAAGACAGTTCAATAATAAGTCATTTAACCTCTTCAAGACAATGAAGAAAAAGAGCTGATACGTAGGAACAGTCTGCTCCAGACTATAAATACTGGTTAACTAGACAGGAAAAAAAATGCAGGCAGTACAAACCACTGCAGTATGTTACTTCAAGGGGGAGGAAGGGGGGCAGGGCAAAAGGTGGCAACTGTCTGCAGGTTTCCTGAAGACAGCCTGTAACCTTGTAGTACCCTCATTCAAGAATCTGCAATTCTAAGGTGAAAACGAGGGAGTGTATGTACGGGATGCTCGACTGTTTAAAGCGTGTGTAATCTGTGTGAGGATTCTGAAATGTATAGTAAGTGAAAAATGGGTTGGGACTGCAATATGCATTGAAATGACAAGTACACACCACAGGTTGTAAGCTTGCAGATCTGAGGAAGTAGAAAATTAAGATGGACAAAAATAACATCAAGTTTGTGCCTTTTTTGTTGTTTTTTTTTTTTTCTTTAACATAAACTTGACTCTGGTAGATTTCATTTTTTTTCTTCTGATTGTAGACAAATGACAGCTCTGGTAATGGGTAGAGTCTGTGTGCTGTAGATGAAAAGCCTGAAGGCTACTTTCAGAATGCAAGGCGAATCCACATCAAACTGGAGCCCCACCTCAATCAGAGCTGACTAGGTAGTTTTAAATTGGAACCAAATGAATTTCAGAGGAAGGGGAGGGAGGGACGGAGGAATTACTAGGCCTGACAAGAAAAATGAGCATTTGATGGTACGAGCTACACTATTTTGCTATGAAAGGAAAACACTGTATTCCTTATATGAAGCACATATATGGTATCTTTCATTATTTATAATAAAAGTGTTGAAATCTTTTCTCTCAGTTCAGTTATTCAGAAGTCCTGTACTTAGGGTTCGTTTTTTTTAATTTTGTAATTGTGTACACCATATACTGCATTACTGCTATACATGTATTGCTTTGTAAGTACACAAAGTTTGTTTTGTTTCTTTAGTGACTAATAAACTTTAGCACATAAGGTAGTACTATTGTGGTACAGGATATGACCAGTTACGGGGATCGTTAACCTGGATTAACATCATAGTCTGTCAGCTGGGAATAATTTGATTCTAGTCTAGAAAGAGTATGTCATATCATTTGCCAAATTTTTCTTGACTGTGACATGCCAACCTACTTCTTTGTTTAGCTTCACTAGCATTATTTCGCCACCTGTTGTTTGTATTTATAAAAAAACGTATTATCATTACTTTGGATTGTTGTGCTGATATAATGTGGGTTTAACATCAATAAATATTACACAAACAAAGTTTTCCTTCTGGTAAAGACTATTAACTGTTTCAGTACAAGCATGCATGTGTAAGATTTAGAAATCTGAAACGAGGGCTATCTGCAGCCTCTAAAAATGACCAGAACTTATCAGAATACTCTGCTTGTGACCTGGAATCTTATTTAAACAAAACAGAGAAACATGACCCACAAATTCTGAGAAATCTCTGCCAAATAAAAGCACTTGAAGATGCTTTTTTTTTTTTTTTTTTACTAGCTTAGAAAATCTGCAGGCATGTTTTGTGTGTCTAGTAATTGCAATATAACATCACTTCCAACTATTCTAAGAGCATGGTCCAAGTGCTGTTAAATTCATTTAAGAACAGTCTTCTAGCAAGGCAACAGTAAAACTAAAAAAGTAAAATGTTAAGATTTACTTGTACAATCCTGAATATTAACTAGCTGCTGCTTTTCTTTCTGTGCAAAGACCCGAGATACTAATTTTTGATTTTTGGTTTACGTTTCAAGCATCGACCATTACAAACAGAATTATCTCATCAGTTACATGAGTTACTGTCATTATTAATGGTGATTCTGCAACTGAAGTCAATGGATTTCTGTCTGCTTACAGTAAATTTGTCTTTGGCTTCAACAGTAAAAACCTGAGTCTGATCTTGTGAGCTGTTTTAAGATGAGGTCATCATCACTTTTTGCCTCTGTATGTATGTACAGATGCACACTTAAGTAGGAAATCATAATCACATCTCTAAGCAGCAAAGTTGTTTTTATGAAAACATTCAGCTGTGCTGTTACTTAGTTACTGGGACTGTTTGGGTTTACAAATTTAGAGATATAAGTAAGTGTGGCACAAGAAAACGATGTACTTTTCAAGCCAGAAATCTGAAGTTCTTGGAAGCATCAAAGTTAACTTTCAGAAGTTTACTCTCCCTCCACAAACTCCACAGGTACAGACAGTATGCCCTGAAAGTGTACCTCTGTCATTTTATAGGGCTAGAAAAAAAAAAAAAAGAGTCCTAACTTTTTGCTAGACTTCATGCTTAGCTATGAGAAAACTATTAAATTATTTAGGAAGCTGCTTAGTCCAGGCATATTCAAAGCAAATGAAGACTCAATGCAACTTACAGATAGATACCTCTGTTAAGAGCACCAACAGCGCGGTGCAAAATTCCATATGCACAAAGGGTTTGTTTTCAGGTCGTGGTATACCTTAGCACACAATGCCTTTATCCTGCAACTTAACGACAACAGCAACAATTAGTTAACAACATACACAATTTTTTTTCCATCCCAGCCAACTGGGAGTTGAGGATCAAAACCAAAGTATAGTTCAATAAGCCCAGCTTACAGATCATGGCTTCTTTCTATATTACGACTTTCAAAGACAATTTCAAATCACTTAGGTTGTATGCTAATAAAGGCCTTGGTTCCCCACACATGAACAACTCCATCCTTATCTCTGCAAGCAGCCTAAATGGATTTGGTAGCTAATGCTTCATGAGATCATATTATCTATCATGTCATGATGGTGAGGGGATCAGCTGCAGGCTCCGGCTGTACAACCCAGCTGCCAAACCCTGACGGATCAGTGCATGTACTAGAAATGCCTGCTCAGCCGTACATGCAAGGAGAACAATTTGCTGACGTTTAGCTCATTCTCCTGAACTGGCTACAATAGAAAAGCCCCCTCTCTCGCTGCAGTTTCTTTTTGAACAGAACCACGAGCAGGTAAAATACATTAGGTAGATGAAAACACATCTCCTGCTCCAAGACATTTACAATCTACTCTAGAGAGCACACAGTATTCTTTACCAAGTCTTAACGCTTGCAACTAAGTCAGACTTAAACCACAATTTGCATCCCTTTACAGAAATGATTAATACATAAAATAATCTTATACTTCACTGCACCTCTAATAAAAATGTCAGTGTTTGGAATATAATGCTCAACTCACACTGAGAGCAACAAAGCCAGACGTCACACAACAGTACCTGTAAGCAGCAGTGATTCAACAGCTGTACATAAAGGAAAGAAAAATGAATTTCAGTCCAACCCATCAGCAAGGAGAATTTTTTTCCTTCACAGAGTAACTGCAGTACAACAGGTAAAACCTGGGGAAGGGCCAAGTCCTGTAATAGCTGTCACATGTTTGTTAGTTCTGCAGTTCTAGTTCAGCATAAATGGTCCAGAAACAGCTGCAGATCAAGAAAGGAGGAAAAAGTAACAACAGCACACTGCCACTAAGAATGATTACATCATTTACAGCAGGAGCTCTACAAATCTCATCACACTGATCGGATTAGGTTGGATTTTTTATTTTTTCTTTTAGTCTGAAGTTGTTCCGCTAAACATACAACTAACTATATTACCAAACCTCTTTTTGGCTGACTCTTGGCCTAGACATCACAGAGTATTTCTACAAAGACCTGAGGGTATGAAACATTGTCAAGGACAAGACCTTTCCAAATTACTGCAAAAGGTGTTGAAAAGACCTCCTAAGGTAAGACTTCCCAGCTGTACGGTCTCTGATCATTTACTAGTTCATGTATAATAATGTACAATAATTGAAAACCTAAAATAAAACGTAATTCTTCCTTCAGTACAACTGTTACTAAATCCAAAGATCTTGTCCTGTACCTGAATGATGCCATTTCAGGTAAGGAACAGCAGCAGCAGCTTTTGGCAATGCAAGCAGTAACTCTTTATGGACAGCTTTAGCTGAAAATGTCTGAATAAATTATTTCATATGAACAAAACTCACCTCACATACAACAATCTGGTTTAGTTAGTTCTCCCCTAAATGGAAAGACACCACCTGAATCAAACCCAGGCATATGAGAAGCACTGCTGGAAGCCAGGGAACGCAGCACTGGGAAGAAAGGCACCATGGTGCTAATAGAAACAGATTTTTACAGAAAACTTAGTTAACAGCTTGGAAAAACCATGTCATAAATTAACCTCACTAATCCGATAGTCACAGATCAATTGAATATGGCTTCACTGCACAGCAGAAACCTTAGCATCATCTCCACTCTGGTGCCCTGAAAATTATGGCGAACTTCAAAACTACAAGTGTTCTCCGTTCTGTATGAATGCCAACAAAAGAGCTACAAGAACCTGCAGAGAACAGATGCAGTTCCTAGTCTACTGGCAGAGCTGTCTCACCACCAAAAATCCTGCACGCACACTAAAATGGCATCAATATAAAGCCTATACAATGACAACACTGTCTCTTTTCTCTAAGGCTGCAGGGAGTTTTCAGTACAAAATCCACCAACTACCTGGAAAAAACAGGATGAAAACTCAGGCTGAGAAAAGCAGGAAGTAAACCACTGCAGCTCAGAGCTTCTAACAGGTCTTAAAGATCTGTTTACAATAAAACCTCCAATATATAGATGCAACATGTACTTTTAGAGCATTTAGCATTAGAAGTACAGAGCTGAGATAACTGCAAGTTAGAATTCACAAGACATCAAACTGCTTCACTAACATGCTTCAGCAGTACCACAGAGTGAGCTTTATTCTGCACTGGTGCGACCATACTGTTTGCAGTTTTGGGCTCCACAATACAGGAAAGACATTAAGGTGTTGAAGTGTCCAGAGGCGGACTATGAAGATTGTGAAGGGTCTAGAGGGGAAACCTTATGAGGAGTGGCTGCACTGGGTTTGTTCAGCCTTGAGAAGAGAGGATTGAGAGGAGACCTCATAGCTGTCTTCAACATCCTCCCAAGGGGTAGCAGAGGGGCAGGTACCGATCTTCTCACTATAGTGGACAGTGCTAGGACATGAGGAAACAGGATGAAGCTGAGTCAGGAAGTTCAGGCTAGAAAACAGAAAAAGGTTTTTCAACCCAGAGGGTGGCTGGGCTCTGAACAGCCTCCCCAGGGAAGTGGTCTCAGCAGCAAGCCTGACGGAGTTCAAGAAGCATTTGGATAACACTCTCAGGCACACGGTGTGATTCTTGGGGTGTCCTGCACAGGTCAAGGAGCTGGATTTGATGATCCTCATGGGTCCCTTCCAACTCTGTAGATACTGTGACACTGTAACATTGACAACATCATACCTAAACTGGCATTTTGCTACCAGATCTCCAAGAAGCCAAAGCAATTCTAGTTTTAACAACTATGACAGAAAGATTCATGCTTATTTCAGAATCTGATACTGTAACAGTGAAGGACACAAAGCAAAAAAAGGAGCAAAAGAACAGCAATATTTAATCTGATGTATTTAAACAGTGAAAAGAACGCAGTTGTAGGTTTCAATGTCATACTCTGTTCTGTGAAATGAACAAATAATATCCCAGATCTTAACAGCTACAAGCTGTTAATATGAAAGCATAACTTAACTAGCTGTTGTGGTCATAGTTATGGAAATCTAAAGATGTCAAGCAAGTTACAAATAATATTGTTACTAATAAAGAGATTTTGAAGTCAGGGATTGAGATAGCCACTTTCTTTCCAAATTTCACTTAAGTCCACATCGAAGTCTTTATCATTGTTAAAAATCATAGCTTACATCCCCAAGTAGGTCAGGATATATGGATTTGAGTTTTGCAAAACTGGTAACAGCAATGCCAGCTATCAACTCGGTCTCCACCCAGGCAACTCCACTTCCCTACTACATAGATATACTAACCCAATAGTACTAATATAATAATGCCTTAGGATAGACTGCCCTCAGGAGGCCAAAATGAAATCTTTTCAATGGATATGGCACACTAACACTAACTCAGCATATTCATGTGCATGTTACCATAAAAGACAGCCCACAAAGCTGTTCCTCGTGACAGCTCCTACTTACAGCTACAATATTAAAAAACATAAAAAAAACAAAACAAAACCCACACAAAGAACTCCAAACCTCACCAACATTTTGTGTTCTGCTAGAAACTTCTGACGACAGTGTGTTCCTCAAAAGCAGAAGACTAACATAGAGAGTTCATTACGAAGTTCATACAAGCTCCAAGTTACAAATTCATTTCTTAAGACTAAGTTGCAGGAGAAGACTGCAATGGCACTAACAAAAGAGTTTTAAGCAACAGAGCAAATAAAAAAACATCCAATGAGTAAGAAGCACATGCTCTCACTTCCACCAAGAATAGAATCACATAAACTTTGTATGTCCAGTAAAAAAGTGGACTGAAGTTTTCAAAATCTCACTGAGAAATCATGGTAAGTCAGTCAAGCACACTGTCCTACTCAAGAACATCCACATGCAAGAACCTCCAGATCACCAGAACATGTGCTTGGCATGAATGCTAGCAACACAAGATGTAAAACCTAAACACCACTGTCTGAGACGTCACACCAAGCCAGACAGAAACCTAGTCTGACAAACAGGTATCACTTCTGAGGGCACATGTACACAGTAAAGGCTGAAATGGATTACTGGCTTTAAGCAGTTTTTTCAGTTCTAATTTAAAAAAAAAAAATTAGTTATTTTAAAAATACGACTTTAAGGCTACCAACACTTCAGCCTAGTCCTATAGCCACAGCAGGAATAAAAACATAGTATGTATTGCAATATATTTTAAAAATACTTAGCAGCGTACTGAGATTCTTCTGAGGTTGTTATTGCAGCTTTTAATCACAAATAGAAACTAAAAATGCAATTGCTAATAACGTGTAACAGTGCCCTTGCCCAACAAAACAAAGGAAAAGAATAGCAAAGGCCAAAACTCACTAAAGGAAATGTTTTTTTTAGTCTCTTAATTTTTGCCTCTGGTCAAGACAGTCACACAGGCTTTACCTGTCAAATAGTAAGTGCAGGCAGAGGCAGCAACCAAGTTACTGACATATTACTGCTTGACTATTAAAAATAGGAGTACCAGCTGTCCTTCCTCATCTTCAGTGCCCTTGGAAAAAATTCATCTATTCTCTGGCCAACTCCTCCTATCAAAGAGAAACACAATTAGCAGTTGCATTTTTGCTGCAAAGACACGTAACTTTTGACAGCATGTAACACCACCTCTCCACAAAGGGATCAGCAAGATAAGGACTGCTGAAGGACTGCCTTTAGTGGTATTTTATGTTCCAGAGCGAGTAACACAACCAACTGTAAAACCCACCCAGTCCTTGTGTTATTTCTTGATACATACCTGCGAGAAGCTCGAACATGCATTGTTTTCGGGCACAAAGACAAAACTCAGCTGCACAAATGAAGAAAATCTCAGACCTTAAAGACTCAAGTTATCATCAGTGAGATCTCTTTTTTCTGTACTTCGGTTTTGTGCCAAGACAGAAAGTAACTTGAAAGCTGAATCAACATCTGGATCATGATGTGATGAACACTGGAGCTAAGAAGTGAAGGCCCTAAACCACAGTCATACTCCACTTCAGAGATAATAAACGTATCAATTACCAAAAATTACTTGATCTCAATAGAAAAGCCTGAGGTCAAATTTTTGGTAATTCTTCAGCAAGATAAGAATGCTCAGGGTCATTTACAGTTGAATAATTACTCTGCTTCAAACACTGCTTTGAATAAAATAAATGGCTATTTTATTGCCTATACATAGATACTAAAGAGCATCAACATAACATAGTTGAACTGAACGTTCAAGAAGATATGCATCAATACACCTTGACTTCACTCTCTGGAAATGTGTTTTCTAAACATCTACTGAGTCAGTGTAAAGTCTCTCATGTGGCAAGGTCTGCATCTGTGCTGTTCACCAGTGCCTGTGCAGCTCAAACTCAGTATTTCAGAAATCAGCAACTCCAGTGACTAACCAACAGTCCTCCTGTAAATACAAGTGCTACTGAATTGAATGAGTGCTGTACATACATTCAAGAATGGAACTGAGTGGGTTTTGCCTTTATAAAAACACTGCATATAACTAAATCTCCTGAAGGCAATTCAGGTATGCTGAAGACACAGAAGCTCCTACCTTTGTAGTATTAGCAACAACCAAACAAAAATCAGAGGAAGCTCCTTGCCACCTTGTAGGGACTAACTGGTAAGAAGTAAAAAAACCAAAAAACCACAACAGTTTGCAATCTTCACCCTACACGAAAAACTTGATGCAGTCAAACCAGCCAACCAGTAAGCATGCCTCCACATCTTATTAATCTCTGCATAACATGGTAATTTGAATAAAATCTCCACTCTATCCCAAATTGGAAAACATTACTTTATAAAAAACCCAGTATTTTAAAAATGTACCAGCATGTTTCTTAAAACTAGCACTATACCAAAACCAGACCTTTTTCAAACTGTTACACCCAGACTTCATAATACCAAATAGGACTCTCCCAGTTTGCTAAACATACATGCCAGAACCCACTGCTGCTGAATTCCTCCTCTGACTAAAGAGTATCAACTCAATTACAAACACCAATCTTCAACTAATTTCCACCCCCACTCTCCCTTTAATAATTATATATTTATATATTACCATCATGACATTTAAGTAGGTACTTATTCAAGGTAGCACTTAAGTCAGAAGCTGCAAACCTCCATCTACAACTAGAGTACTCCCTGTAACATAAGGGGACTCTAGAAGAAAGACAACAGCTTGTGCAACTTCCCAAGGCTCTCCAAATCTTCCAAGGAGAATTGATTTCTTCAGCTGATCTTCTTCCAAATGAGCAGTCATCTCTGTGTGAATGAAGCCTAAGAGAGATTTTTGAAGAGTTACCTAATGTTCAGTTAAATTTCTCCAGCTGATTTTCCCTAGAACCATCCAAAGTGGAATCCACTACCAGGATTCAACGTCAGCTACCATTCTTCAGAGTCTCAGAAGTCAGTCCACATCATTTTATAATTGAGAAGAAATTTTTACCTAACCAATAAAATGTCTTCCATTTTGGGAAGCACTGATGTAATCATAAAAATGGAGATCTGTAGAAGTCTAGGGAAAAAAATACAAGGTAGCTCCAAAATTGGGTCCCAAACCATACTTAGTATTACTTTTCTGAAAGACAAAACACAATCCTTTCACCAAAAAATTCTCAATAGAAACATGAGTATAAACCATCTGGCAACAAACCCCTACAGAGGGGAACTGTTTCTATTACATTTTAGAACTTTTGACAGCACTGACATAGTTTCTATTACTGCACTCATCTGAAGAATATCTCCTGACAATTCTGAAGGACACTTCCTTACAATTTTCAGTTTTCTGAGACTCTTTTCCCACTGCTGCATTTCTCTTTATATAAGCTGCAGCTTCATAAAGAGCTGATCTTACCTGCTTTCTAACTGCCAGCAAGAAGGGAAAAGTCTCAGTTCTGCTTTCTACTGTACGACTGTGCCCCTTTATGATGGCACAGGACCCTTCAGTGAGTTGCCCAACTCACTAAACAAGAAAAAGTATTTCTCCTGCCTAGTTCACAAGCTGAATTGATTCATGTAGAGGTCTGAAAGGTATTAGAGCTAGCAAAATGTAAGCACCACAGTACACAGCTGAGTCAGAAAATACAGAAGGATTTTTCCTTAAGGGTGGTGGTTTTCTTGAACTAGATCATCTTGGGAAATCACAGCCTTGTCCTCAAAGAACTTTTCAGCTTCTCCTTTTACTACACAGGTAGACAGGGACAGCTTTCATGCCAGCTTCTCATGGTCTCTCATGTTTCTATAACAACAAATAAGCATTCTCTAACAGGAGACAAGAGTAGCTGTCTGCATATAATTAGTTCTAATCCTTCCATCTACAAGGACAGCAGGTTTTGAAGGAGGAACAATAAAAAAAAAAGGCATTTATTAGGTAATAATGGGTAGAAGAACATGTAGACACGCTTCCAAGTTTCTCAAGTGTACCCTTAAAAGGACTGGAGGTTTGGAAAACAATGTACCATACTCTAAACTGTTTAAAAAAAAAAAAAAAAAAAGGAAGAGATTAAAAACATTTACTTACAGAAGTTGAAGAAAATATGAACAATTCCTCTTGAGTTACTTTCAGAGTACAATAAATATCCACTACTCTTGATGACCCACGTACTGCAATAGTTAAGGTTGTAGGAAATCCCCAAAAACTAACCTGGAGCAACTATGTTGACTCGAATTTGCCTTTTTGCTACTTCTTTAGCAAGAGAGCGTGAAAAACCAACTAATCCTGCTTTGGTAGCACTGTAAACACTTTGGCCAGAGTTGCCTTTAAGTCCTACAATACTTCCTAAAATAAAGACACATCAAAGAGAAGAAACAATTAAATGATGAATTTGAAACTCTGTACTAGCTTTATCATTTTAGTTTTAAATTTGGAATGGAAAATGAGATTACAAGAAAAGGAATTAAAAGTATATTACTAAATGTACTCTATAGACTACTTTTAGGATAAGCAAATCCCTCTATCTGTGATTTTGTGGAATTCATATACCTATGTTGACCAACAGGCATCAGAAGAGTAAAATAAAGAGCCTTCTAAAAAGAAAAATCCTTGCAAAGGAGAGAAAAAAAAAAAGAAACCAACTGTACCTATCTGTTCTTAGTTAACAACCAGCAGCTGGGAGATTCAGCTGCTGAAACAGCTGAAAAAGGATGGTAAAATTCTTTGTTCAATAAATACAAAATCTGAGGTGTTTATTACTGAAACAAGCTGCATTTGCATTTAGAAGTTGCTGAAATTACACAAAAAAATAAGCATTCATAAGAAATGTTTAATACAGGATGTCCAGATACAAAGAAAATAAGTCAGCTGCTAAAAGTAACAAATCAAGATGTTACACCTGCTAAATCTTTCTAGAAAACCAGTATATAGAATACCACTGGATCAGCCAAGCAACTTACCTATATTGACAATAGCACCTCCCTGTCGTTGAATCATGGTTTTTACCGCAGCTTTGCATGTCAACATTGTTCCCAACAGGTTAGTGTGAATCTGGGCTATCATATCTTCACTTTTGGTTCTCAGTAACAAACCATCCCTGACGAACAGACCAAAATCCCTGAAAGAACTCACTCAATAACCCCAGTGATCATGTTTACTCATAATAAAACATGACTGATGAAAGAAATATATGGTTCTACGAATTCTAGTATTCAAAATTACGACACTGCAAGGATAACATATAGCAAGAAAAAAGATCAGCTATCCTTCTGGCAAGAAATCCTCCTTTGCGGAGTGGTATCAAACATTTTTTGGACCATTTGTGGGGGAAGAAGTCAAAGAAAGAGGAGTAGAGGGAGAACTCAAGCTCAGAATGCAGAAACTACAGTGAAAGCTGTATCACCTGCTAGAATTCTATCATCAGGAACAAAATATTGGTGAGTGTTTAATACTGTTTTCAGATGTACTCATTAACAGCACTTAGTAAATGCAAAGGCCCTTGGCACCTTACAAAAAGATGCTGCCACCTAGAACTACATACAATCTTGTAATGAGTAACTAACCTGTTGATCCCAGCTGCATTAACCAAGTAGTTAATAGGACCTAAATTCCTCTGCATCTCCTCAAAAGCAATTTGGACTTCTTCTTCGCTGGATACATCACAGCTAAGTGCCAGATGTCCTGCTATATAGAAATAAACACACATCATCACAAGAGTAGAAGATAGTATACCTTTCATAAAGCTTCTTCAGAACTTATCAACTCAATTGCAGAACCAGATGTTGAACTAGTTGCAACTTGAGGAACCCGTTTAATCTCCAGAGAATTAAATAAGGATAGTTTTCAAGTATTGTATCAATGAGTTATGCAACTATTTCTTTGTTTATGTTTTTGGCCTTTGGAAATCAGAAGTTCAGTATGAAAAGACTTGTCTCAGTTCTGACCTGGTCATGAGCCAAGGATGACTCAACTTATACCACCTCCCTGTTATGACCTTGAACAATTCCTTTTATCTTAAAATTCCTATCTTGCTGATAGAAATTTCCCAAAGAATATTGTGAAAACAAAACAGTACTGATACAGCTCTTCTTTCAAATTCCTCAGTCTTTATTTTCACTTACTTAAATTAGGTTTATTTAGTGACTTACTACTTCTACGAGTTACCCAAGCATTGGACTGTGAAGAAACAATTGCAAAGCAGCATACATACCACCAAGATTGCGTGCAGCGCTTTGGGCTACTTCCAGATTTCGAGCAACAATCGCCAGGCAGTAGCCTTTCTGTGCCAGTAATTCTGCAACAGCTTTTCCTATTCCTCGGGATCCTCCAAAAATGGCACAAACCTTGCTCATCTTCAAAAATAATTCAGAAATTGCAAATAAACCATGAATTTCAGGTCCACTACAGCAAGAGAATAACCACTGCTCTCGTCAGCATCACAGCCCTTACCAGTTTACAGCATTTTGTAACACTTGATTCTAGAATTAGCAATTTGTTATTTTGTTATTTACCAAAAAATAAATACTTGAACTGAATTAGACACCACTTCTACAAATGCAAGGTAATTCTTAATGATTTTCTGGTCTAGTAAGAAAATTATGTGTGCAATCTAGCATTTCGATACTAGTGTTATGGTAACTCCTATTCAGCTGATGAAACATGTGGTTTGTATATCTAAAGGCCACAATGCATCACCCAGCTGTTTATTCAAAGCCAATGCAGTAGTTGTAATTACGCTATTCTTGCAAGCACTATTCTTGTACTAAAGCCATTCAGCCTCAAGGTCTCACTCCATCCTAAGTATCTGTATTGGACAGTCACATCACAAACAATACTGAGCATGATTTGATAGTATTGTATTTACGCTAGTTTAATACTAAGTTAAACTACCTAATATCATGTTCTACCATTAGCCTTAGGGTTTGGGGTTTTTTTTCTGCTTTTGAAGAAAAGCTTTTTGAAATCACAGAATGTCCTGAGCTGGAAGGGACCCACAAGGATCACTGAGTCCTACCTATGCACAGGACAACCCCAAAGTCACACCACATCACTGAATTCCACGAGAGCTGGTGCCATGAGCACATCCCTGGGGAGCCTGTTCCAATGATCCATCACTCTCTGGGTGAAGAACTTTTTCCTAATGTCTAACCTGAAGAAGCTACTCTGGCACAGCTTCATGCCATTCCCCCAGTTCCTGTCACTGGTTACCAGAGAGGACAGATCAGCACCCGCTCCTCCTTCATCTCTGCTGAGGAAGTTATAAACTGCAATGAGGTCTCCCCTCAGCCCCCTCTTCTCCAGGCTGAACAGACTAACTGATTTCAGCCATTCCTCATGGCTTCTGAAGTAGCTATCTTAGATGTTTAAGGAGGAGTGTAGGAAGAAAGGACCTCTGTAGAATGATCTCCTGTTCTGCAACCCCAAGAAACCAATCAGCTGCTCTGGGATTTCCTGAGGAGCCAGAGGCAGAAGCTGAGCAATAGTAATTAATCTTTTCTTCATACATTTAAATAAATACTTTGTGAACCCAATTACTCTTTTAACAACCTGAGGCAATGAGCTTCATTATTTGTGGGAAAAGTACTTCCTTTTTTCTTAGTTTGTTTTCTGACTAGATAATACTAGGCATTTTTCCTTGTATCTTCCCCTTACTGTTCATAACTTAAGAGGCTACTCTTCTCGTACATATGGAAGCCATTCTGTACCTCAGTCTGCTTTCTCTACCATGACTGATCTTTTACAGAATTAACACAACTACTCTTGGAAGTTCTTGCCTACTTGTTGCAGCCATGTTGTACCAGGATTTCCTAGTTTCCTGTGTGTTGTTCTTGCCAGCACAGAACATACCTACTCCCTTATTTTCATTTGAAACATGGAATAATACAGATTAGCAGGGATCTCTGGAAGTCATCTTGTCCAACTCCTCCACCTCTAAACAACGTCAAGTGAACTATCTTATACTATTTATAAATGCTGTCAGCCCCATATGTATTTTTGAAGTAATTCAGAATATGCTTAGCTACACAGGACACAAAAAGCTGCCTGCAGGGAGAGAACTTCTTTAAAATGTATCATTCTATTCTTCCTGATCTCTTTGAGAAGGGAAAAAATCTGATTCTACCGTTCTCAGAAAGACCAGTAGAAGTCCACTGTGCATTAACCAGGTATCCACAGGGGGAGCACAAGGCATAATTCCAAGGCAGCAACACACAATTTGTTTTCGCACAAAGAGCTATATTCTTTGCAGTTGTGACTCGGGGAAAAAACTGCTGTAGAAGCAATAATCCTACACTTCCTGCTCAGGTAAAGGTACAGAAAACCAAGTATCTCCGGAGCAACAGGCTCTTCTAAGTCACCACACAGAACACACAAGGGCCTGTACTACCTTTGATCCCTACGGCCCTCCTTTCAGAATAAACTACCTAACCAGTGAGCCTCAGGGCTCCCACGGCACTACTGCTCCATTACGCACGGTTCTACATCCCAGGAAACGCGCTTGCAACAAACGTGGGTAGAGCCCTTCCCAAATCTTCGTTCGCGAAGCCTAGCCATGATGACGTCCCAGGAGGACACCATTTAACAAACGCCAGTTGGAATACTACCGCAGCCAGCCGGCCGGCCGAACTGGGCCGCCCCGCCGCCCACGGCGCCTCCAGCCCCGACCCTCAAGAACAACCCGTTCTCCCCTCTCGCCGAAATTTTTTTTTTTCCCCCTCCTTCCCCTTTTTTGGGCTCCCACCAAGCTCCTCCGACCCGAGCTGCCCCACCCGACCGACCGCAGCCCTACACGGCCTCCCCGAAGCCAAGGGGCAGAGGCGCAGGCGCGCAGAGCCCTGTGCCGCCCGGGGCGAAAGGAAGGAGCGGTTCTCGCCCAGTAGCCAAGGCAGGGGCCGAGCGGCTCCGTGCTCACCGTGCGTCTCCTCCTCGGGGGCGGAACAGCGCAGCCCGGCGCGGAGGGAAGGAGGGAAGAAAGGAAGCAAAGAGAGGAGGGTCTGAGAATGGTACGCCTCAGTACAGCTGCCCCCCTCGGCCCGGCGGTCAGGCTCAAGGTGGAGCCCACAGCACGGACAGCAGGGCAAAGCGCGGCTCCGGCTAGGAGCCTGCCCGTCGCAGGGCACGCCGGGATGCGTAGTCCCGCTCGGCTCCAGTGCCACGGTGGCAGGGCGGCTGCTTGGTCGTCCCAGACCCATCTGTCGTTAGTCCCGTTCTGTCCCTCGCTTCCCCTCCCGCCGGGCTCAGCGCAGCTCAGGCTGTCCCCAAAAATCAAGGAGGCAGTACACCTCAGGAGACGGCGGGAAAAAAAGGCTTTTATGTGTATTTCAGTTTGCCTTCGGATTTATGAGCAGCTATTTGTCTGCTTTCCTTATAGCACCTTTTTTTCCTCTCCACCAGGATGATGTTTCAGCTCTCAACTGAACACAGTCATCAGGAGAACACAGGCGAAATGCCTCTTAGAGGAGCCACTATAGCCGGTAACAGCTAGAAAGGGAGCCGAAAGCTGCCAGTCCCGATGCAGCACCCTCTAAGCCAGTGCTGTAGCTTGGCCAAGACAAAGCTCCCCTTGACATGTTGCTCGTCAGTCGCTCTGTAGCAAGAGACCTGCCCGAGGCAGAGTCACTCCCGCATGGCCATCGCCGGGCCCCATGTGCAGGATGCGTTTTGGCCCTCTGTGCACCTCCCTTCTCCAAGCTCATAAAGGGGCAAGCCCTTCTGCTTCCACTTTACACTTTAAAAATGTTTTTATATGTAGGTATCCAGACATCTGTTTTGGCTACTTGTACTATGCTTCATTCCTAGCCCCAGTACTTGTTAACAAAATTTATATGGACCAGAAAGTTGCTACCTCTGTCTGAACTAGAGCTCTCTGTCCTGTCCTTGTTTCCCCTTTTTACATACAAAAAGCGCTTCATACGCAGACAGGTACAAGCAGATGAATAAGCATTTTGCCTCTTTTTCACTTTCCTTGCCCCCAAATCTCTAGGATCTTGTGTGAGGCATCACTGTACCAGTAGAGTTAAACTAGAAACACTTAAAGGTAAATAAACCCAAAATACAGAAACAGCTGTGAGAGTTCCTGCGTAGTAACCAGAATAAGTTTTGCGATAGGCAGTTAACCTAATGTAAAAAACGGCTATGTTTTAACTGTAGTGCTGTTAACAGTTGTCTGGTGATATGCTGGAGAGGTTTCTGCGAGCTCTAAGTCACACATACCAAGTGTATTTTTGTCACTTGAGAAATTAAGAATAAAACTGATCATTAATTGTGTACAAGAGTACACTTTTTTTTTTTTTTGAGAAAAATTCCTATTAAAAAGTTCCACAAAGTAGCACCAGAGTTTTTGCAGGCTTGGTGGGAGTGTAACTTTGTACAGTTCTTGCTTTTGATTTGAAGGCTGTTTTTCAGGATTTCAGATTATAAATGTTTCCAGGAGAGCTGTAGAGAACTTAATAATGTTACCTGTATTCACGTAGGATTCTCTTTCCATGGATCATTCTCTACATATAGAAGGAAAAGCAGATTTAGGCATTGCTAAGCAGATGAACAGCTGTATGAAAACAAGGCTTTTAAGAAAAGCTGATATGCAAAATTAGTTTCTTTTAGCAGGTGCATTTATATTGAGAGCTGGTCCTGTTTTGAAAACAGGAGTAAATGAGATTTTGTGATCCAATGACATTTCAGAATAGGCCACACTGAAAAGCTGGAGATCTCAGTAATGAACAAGAAAAGGCACAGAGAGCTGAGACTGTGACTCAGAATGTCTCTGACCAATACTTTTGGTCTTCAGCATAACTGAGGATCACAATTCACAGGGGAAAATTATGACTTTTTCTTCAAGTGATACATAAAAGCAAAGTAACACAGAGGGGAAAATAAATTGTCCCTAGTGATATAGCATGTTTTCTGTAAATGTGTATACTACAGAGAGAGTAACTATGAGCACCCTATTGTACAAGGACTGCAGCATGCAGATTTTATGTCAAAATTATATTAGTAATTACAACTTCAACCCACGTGTAAGCTGTGTCCTCATCCAGAGAGCTCACCCATCCTTCTAAGAAAGTTATACTGATCTTTGCTCTACTTAGGACTTTGCTGACACAGAGTAAGCACAAATTTCACTGTATTTTTTAAAACATCATGTTATAGCTGACAAAATAAAATATCCTTTTTGAAAGTTCAGACAAGACTCTGTTCAATTCTTGTTTAAAATAAGATGTGTGCTTATTCATTGGCTGAAGTGACATTAGACTTTTTCCTCCAAGTGAGGTGCCTGGTTAAATAATGAGACCAGGTAGTGTAAGCAGAGTTCATCTCAGCCAGTTTATTCACAACGATTTCCCACTAAAGCAAGATGAGCTTGAGGAGTCCAAGAGAGAGAAATCAGTGTCATACTCAGTACTTTCCCTTCTGGGGGGACAGTAGCTGATTCAATACTGGCCATTGTTATGCCTGTCTTACTATCAATGTGCAATTATAATCTAGTAACTCTTGTATGGCTCTCTATGTGACCATGTATACACACATTTGGATTCTGTTTACAATATAAAGAATAATGTACCACTCTTTCCCAAAGCCTAATGCATTCAGGCATTAAAAACAGTCTTCCTCAGAGAGTTTTTTATTCTTTTCCTAAGAAAGAATAAAAAAATCTCAATCATTCTTCCGCACAACTGGGATACCGCCTTCAAGTAAACAGTTCTCTATTAACAGGGGAAAACCACAGTATCCTCAAACAAGAAAGGCCATTTAATGTGTCCAAAAGCATAAAACACACATCAAAGCATAAGGTCACAAAATCTGTAACTGAAGTCCCCTGTATCAGCCATTTCAAATTCCTCTTAGTTTTGCATTTGAGGCTAGATTTACAAAGGAACTTGAATGCTAATTATTAACCTAACTGGTGCCTTAAATTTCTGCCAAGAGTCACACAAGAAAGAGTCATGCTGCTAACAGGCCAGCAGCATTTTCATACTGTTCCCTGTACTGCTTGTGAAAGCATACCTACCATGTTACATAGGTTTTGTGTCAGGCCTGTGACAAAGCAACTGGAGAACTGGCTGCACGTATGAGTCAGCCCCTTTTTAAACAAAACAGTGTGCTGGCTGGAGCGCTCGCCTAAGGAACACCATAATCAGGGCTCCTTATTGCTCTCTACTTTGCGTCGGCAGCTCTGCACTGAGGTGTCTGACTCTTCCTGTTCCTGTCGAGCCCAAATCACCCCTTCTTCAGATGTGCACTTGTGCATTGCACTGGGAAAAATCAAGCCTAGTTACTAATGGTATATATATGCATACTATATATACACACATCTTTAATATATAAATTATAAAACTAAAAAGTTACATGTTGCAATTCCCATAACTCTGATATGGCCTCAGCCTTCTAGGCAAGTGATACGAAGTCTGAGATGAACTGCTGATGAAAAAGCAACCACCTAGTTGTATGACAGAAAAATACTCCCCTCTCCTCCCAGTGTTTTGCAACTTTGCAAACCTTTCCCAAACAAACCAGTGCAGATATTTATCTGTCCAAATAATCATACTTTTGCTTTCTTTTTTTTTCCTTTTATGATGTTGCCATCTGTTTTGTTTTTCTAGACTATCGAAATCTCTGCAGCATTTGTTCTTGTATTGTAAGAATTAAATTGTCTTATGCCAGCATGAAGTGGTTTTGTACAATCCAGATGTATTTTTTCAACAAATATGTGGGCAAAATTTTTCCTCTTAAGAAACTTATTCCAGGTAGCCCTGTGAGAAGTCTTTCCTCTAAAAAACCCCGACAAAGCAGAACAAAACAAAGCCTTCAGAGGCTTTGGCAAATTACCTAATGTTTTCACATCCTCCTGGCTAAACAGGTTTCCCCACTACAACAAGTACTATTTCACGCTTCAATGTGAGGCCCATGTTTGGGTTAGCACAGTCACTGAACGGCTGCTGCTTCTAAGTGAGGAGTCAGGTGCACTATGGAGGCCACAGAGAGAAGCTTGTATTACTGCTGCTTACTTTGTTGTTAAAATGGAATGTTTCACTTCCAGTACACATTAAAAAACAACCTCAAACTATCTTCAAGGAACATTCATCGTACATTCATTTATAAAAGGCCATTCAAGACCTTGCATAATTTGTTTTTATTTCATATATCAACAGTCTTAACTCCCCTGTTCTGCCTTTCAGTCTCACCCCTACTCCCATTCACTACATATTTATACAATGTCCAAAGTAAGATCCATGGCCAACCATGTCAAGAATTATTTATCCTCTAAAGATCTTAGCCCTTACTGCAATTGCTGG
The DNA here is from genome assembly GCA_013399015.1 of Galbula dea. Classification (NCBI taxonomy): domain Eukaryota; kingdom Metazoa; phylum Chordata; class Aves; order Piciformes; family Galbulidae; genus Galbula; species Galbula dea. The sequence continues at coordinate 242,786 of VWZX01010413.1, forward strand.
TGGAAAAGAGTACTTTTGAGATGAATTAATCAGCAAAGGTAACTGGGTTTTAGCTCCTAAACATACAGAAAACCTCTCTCAGCATTAAGACTAGCAGAAAAAAGTTCTAAACAGCCAACATTTTCTTCCTATTGTGATGATCACGTTGTTGTTGAAGGTTTTCCTGCCCTAATACATATTAATCAGGTTTTGAATCTCCACAAATAGTATGGACCAGTCCAAATTGTTGCCCATTTTGGTCCTGTGATGCAGTCTTCTGAAAACTCACTGCACCTACCATGTTTACACTTAGTACACTGTACATACTGTGTCTTAGAAGTTTGCTTTGTGGTGAAAGGGAAAAAAGTGTGCTGTTGGGAGAATATGACAAGGAGAAGGGGGCAAAGTCAGAAAGCAGAGTGGGAGAGAGCAAAGACAAGATTTTACCTAATTATTTGGACCGGACTCATTAGGTTAAGAAAATTCAGCTAAAGGCCTATACTGCAGGAATAGTAAAACACAGTGACTAAGCAACATGAGTTGGTCCTTCACCTCCCTTCTCATGAGAAGCTTTAAGAACTCAACACAAGTCTTTGCTGTACAAACACACTAATTAGCACCCAGAAAATAGCAGACCTGAGACACATAGAAGTGAAATACTTCCAATATTCCTCCTAATACCTACTTTGAAACTTTTAACATTTATGAAAGAGACAAAAAGCTGTTTGAAGCAGGAAATTGAAGGCATATCCACAAACATTAAACCGTTTTGTAACCTATTTAACACATGTTCATGATGTGACCATGAATATATTTTTAAGGTTAGCCCTAATGAGGCACAAATTTACTGAGTACAGCAACACCAATTTAATGTAGCACATCTCCTGACAGAAAGCAGCAAGTCAAGGGACCATGCAATCACCCCCCATAACTGCAAATAGTTGTGATCCTAAGCATAAAGACTTACACTAGCAAAACTTCAGTTGATGATTTGCCAGCAATGAGTGTTGAACACAGTCCATAAAAAATAGCAACTGCGATAGTGATAGTGACAATCACTCACATCCTCTAGACTGCTCACCTCCTTTATCTTCACCAGGATTACAGGAAAAGTCAAAACCAATATTCTTTACAGCTGTTACCCATTTTGCAACTTGAAATACATAAGTAATACTTGGAGAGATTTCAAGGAACTCAGTTCCCAACATTCAGTTTTCTCTATCAGACTGACCTAAATAAATCCTCACAGAAATACTTTGCTGTCATTTCATCCTGCTCACGTACTCAACTCCTTGTGACATACAGAAGCCCTTGCTGTGGTATGTCCTTCCAATAAAGTAGTAAATCATAATCATACTCAATCAGCTTGCTTAATGAGGTGGGAATTAGGTTATTAAAGAAAAGAATAGATATTTTTAGATTATTGCTTACACCACTTTTGAATTTAACTATCACAGTGAAAAATTTCCTTCAAAAATGACCAGAAGCAATTAGTATAATTGGAAAGAATTAACTATTGTTCATGCCAGACTATGTCAGAAACAAGTAGTGTTTGATTATATAAAACACATACCTTATTTCAACAGTTGTATTTTTTAAATCATTCTTCATAGGCTTTGATTTTCAAGAGCACAATTAGTGATGAGATTCTAGAAGCCAAATGTTTTTCTAGCTCCCCATAAGAGGTCTGGTAAGCACTCCTGCCTGACCACACACAGTTAACAGTATGGCTTACAACAACCCAGGATGGTACACACTACTGTCTCTAAACTCTGGAAGGGAATGGTCTTATGAATCCTATATATTTACTTTATGCAAATGACAATTAAATATTTATCTCAAAGGAGGGAAAACAGAGCAATTTAGAAGCTCAGTGTGTATTTTACCACACTGCCAATCTTGGTTATGAAAACGCAACAGTGATGAACAGCTTTCCTGATTCAAAGCCACGTGATGCAGGTTTATCAGCTGTAGGGTGCTACAGGAGTCTGTTTTGAGTTTGGTTTTTCCAGAACAGGACAAAGTCACCTGTGCATTTTGAGTACACTTGGTTTGGGTTTATTGTCATTTGCCTAAAACTTCTCTGTGAGGTTATGCATCATTTCTATACCCAACATACAGAATACACTGTATCCTGCACGCTGCAGTGGTAGGTTAACCCCAGCCTCCTGTGGACAAGCTCCCCTTTCTGTCAGAGTTCAGCCTCTTTTTTTAGGGAACTACACATTTCCCAAAAATATCAGGTCTGAAGAACACTGAAAATTGCACGGAAAAAAAAAATTAATAAAATTTAGGAAGGAAGCAGATGTGTCCACGGGTTTTTTTTAAAGCTAGAGGTTAACTTTTCAGAGCTATTTAACTGAAACACTCAATATTCTGAGAAGATTCAAGCTAATATTTCCCTCCTAATATTCATGGTTTAGCTACTAAACTGGAGATGTGTAAGTGCAGACCAAGCATTTATCAAAGACCCTATTTTCCCAAAACCGGACAGCTGGCTTCTCCTCCCAGCTGAATCTCTGCAGCAAGAGGTTCATTAGTCATGGCTTTTAAATCTGTACCTCCAGCTCCAACCAATCTTAGAACAGCAGAGTCCATTGCTTGTATGTCTTTTCCTTCTTTTACATGGTTATTCCCTCATGTTTTTCCCTCTTCTTAGCAGACAAAAGGAGAAAGAATGCTTCTCTCTTTCCATCCTACAGGAAAAGAGTCATCTTTATTGTCTCTAGCCATAGCCTGCTACGGCTATAGTAATACTTCCCAGACTGAAGGTTTTCAAGCCAAATTTCCTGATTCTGGACTTCAGTGACTATCCTTGCATAATACCACACTGCATCATGCTTTTCCACTCAGACTGTAATTATTTTAGTCAACCAATCCAAGTGGGTAACATTTCTGCAGAGTATGCAGTGTTTACATAGCAGAATTCAGTTTTGTTTACTTCATCGAATCCCTGTTGAATTTGAGGATGCCTTTCATAAACAATTATTCTGCTCTAATAGTAACAAGTAACACATTTGCTTTACAGACACCTCAGTGAAACACTCCTGTCAACATAAATTGTCAGTCATGTGCTTTAAAATGTTTTGAAAAAAATATGGCATGCCATCTGGCTCCCAAAGGCTCATTAAATCCATTGGAGTATGACTGCTTAAGGAAGCTAACATCACACGATGCCCACCACTTTAAAAAACAACAAGAAATAAAATGTATTTATAGATTATACAAACACACAAAAAAAAGGAAGTAGTTAAATTTAGTTTCTGATTTAATTTCCTACAACTAAGAACACTGCAAAAGAACAAAGTCAGATGAGAGCTCCAGCTCCCAGGACTTTATGGTTTCAAGTTTATTTTCCAAGTGACGTGAAGAAGAAAAAACAATCTGGCAGGGGACTGGGATGCTAAAGTCATAGACTATTTAGGTTTCTCAGGGGAAGTATGTCCCTAGGAACTGAGATTCAGAGAGCATGTTCAAAGTTCCTTTTAAGACTTGCCAAGTCACTTAGTTTTTCCCCTCCAAATGTCAGTTTGCCCATCTTTAATTTAGGCTAGTGGCTGTCAACTTCCTACACTGACACAGCCCTAGGGAAAGATCTCCTACTCTATAGCTACTGTCTTGCTCTGTGGAAGCACTTTTGGGCCTTAATGTAGAAAGAGGACTGCACCTGCAAAAAATTAATTACCAGATACAGGCTTTAAACCCCATTTGGAAAGGCATCATCTTCTATTAGGGCAGTCACTCAATTCATTTTTCCTAGGAAACTTAAAACCAATAAGTGAAGGTCGAGGGAATTCAAACAAAACAAAAACACAAACCCATGCGTTTACTTTAAAAAACCAGGTTTGATAGTAACTCTATTTCCTTTAATTTTTCAAATAAGATTTATCCTATTTACTAAAATCTGCTAGACTTTCATTTGTGGAATAAGCAAGTGCATGACAAAAACAGAGGGGGTTTTGTGGCAATATGTATTTAGATTCAAAGCTGTTAAATGTAAATAATTTGATAAGTACATGTTAAGCAATTCTACTTCTGACACATTGGTCCATTGCCTAATGAAAATGATACAAGAAGAACAAACTGCAATCCTGGAGAAAACATCCCAGGGAATAAAGGGAAGGAGAACAACAGATAAGGAAATCGGATAAGAAGAAAAAAAACCCAAGCCAGTAAGGCCTCATCTAGTAGAGAGCGGGATCCCATCTACTGAATAACATGTGGACTAACGGTGGGTAAATTTCCTCTGTTGTAAAACCTGGGTAACGTTGTGCCAGCTGACCTGATCCAGCCTCTACATTTTCTCAACTCAATGCACAGCTATTTTTAGTTGCAGAACTCTGAAAAAAAGCTTTATAATCCACTTTGGCTGCAACGCTGCATCCAGTTGCAACATAAGCGTTTGAGTGGAAAAAAATACACTGATAAATAAGCAAGGGAGTGACCTCCACTCTTCAGCTATAAATGGAATCCTTTTGCTCTTAAGACTTTTATACCTGCTGCACTCAGAAACGATGGCAAAGGCAAGTATGTCAACAAAGGGTGGAGAAAGGGAGGTTCTAAACAAATACACTTTCTGCCACTCTCTTGTGTTTTGCCATCTGGATCTTTACAACACAGCAGGAGGCTTCAAAACAAGATTCTTGTAAGTTAATAAATCTGTTATGCTGACAAGAGGGTCTTTCTGTTTTTGATAAGACAGACTGCTCCCTGAGGGATGAGGAAACCCATATATGTGGAATTAGTGTGCACTGTCTGTGTGAATGCGAGAGAAACCACTGCTGGGCAGCAGTTCCTAATGAGCCTCCCTTGGCATGTGCAGGGCAGCCACGCAGAGACTCATTTGGTGATAAACCGGCTATGCTGTAGAAGACAGGATGCAGTTGGTATTCCACTCGAGGTAACTGAAAAAGCAGCACACATTTATACTAGCTGAAAAATCACAGCTGTCACTAATATTAACCATTTCTGTGTGTTTTATCAGCCTAACACGTAAATTAGCAGTTCATTTCTTCTGTGAAAAATGACAACTATAAAGGACAGCATGCTACCTAATGGTACCAGCATTCCAGGTATTTCCAAACCTGGGAGTTTTACACGTGTGTGTAAAGGAGAAGTGCACAACAAAGCCCAGTTCTACCATCTGACTAAAGCTCTCTCGGAGTAACACTGCTGTTTGCATCTCCCACTGCTCTAGACATAACTGTTCCCTAAGTAAGAATTTTCTGGGCTTATTTGTACCATATAGATGTATTACGCAAAGCACACACAAGTCAATGGAAGAATTTCTAGGTAAAACAAAGATATCATCAGCCTGGATCACAGCTCCATCTATTGCTTTATTTTCTGTAATAAAATCAACTCTGTTTTCTATAATAAAGTCCATTTATTCTGGTACAGCAGGTTTCAGTTCTTTCCGAACACCCACACTAACACATAAATGGTAGCTACAGCCATATAAATACTAATGGCATAGTATTCATTCACGTTTTTAACTTTGGAGGACAAAGCATTGTAATGTTACAGGTCCTAATTTTTTTTAAAGCATCATTTGAAAGGCATGTCTTTTTTACAGACATTAAAAAACACAGGCTACTTGTTTGCCTGGATTTTCATGTCTTTACCACATCCTGCCACCACAAATCTTTTAGTCAATAGTGTGCAGCCATTCAATTTCTACGCACAGAGATTTTGTCAGATTATTGCAGTCCTTCCTGCAGCTGGTATCTAGCATCGGTATCATTACCAAACCCAGAATTAGTGCTCACCCTCACTGACACACTTCCAGTTCCAGTTTGCCTGACAGGCAAGGAATCAGTTACCTCACTCTGTCCTTTCCCCAAAGCAAATGCTTTCCTTTTAAAAGAGAGCAAAGAAAGTAGAAACGCACATGCACTGGTGTCACACCTTCCAACCCTCTGGACACATTACCTGGGAGTAAAAAGCTTCCCACATCTGTTTTAGAAAAAGACCTTTCTCTCCTACCTCCCACTTTTGAGCATTCATTGTTCAAAATTGTCAGCACTGGTAACATTCAACTTAACTTTTCCTTCACAGCTTGGATAAATAATTCTCCCAGGTATCACAGATGTTGCCTTCCTGCCACCAAAACCAAACCTATGCACCCATACCACAGACGTCCGATCCAACTTACATCTAGCATTTGATTTCCTTTCCTTGAAGAGAAAGCATTTGCTGTCTTATTCTCTAACTCCACATCTACCAATTTCTCACCCTAGACGTCAGCGGTTTTCCAGCAGTAGTGAGAGGAGACTCTGAATGTCTAACATTGGACATGCATAAGCAGATCAGATTTGTCAGCATTGCCAGGATTTCTTGGAACATCAGCACATGGATTGAGACTTGTCGGAACAACAAGTCTCAATCCATGTGCTGAGCTGCCTGATTACTGCAACTAAAGGAAGGAGTTTGCTCACTCAGTACTTTCTTTCAGTGGAGACATGCACTGCTCTCAGTGTCTGTGTCAGCAGACTTGTTTAAAACGGCCAGCTGGTGAAGTCTCTGGGATTATTTGCTTAAGCACGGTCCAAGGCATAATTAAAGTCCCTGCTTTAGCAAAACTCACAAGCACCTGAAACTCCCACTGGGGTCAGTATAGCTATAGTGCACACACCAAAGGATGATCCAAAAATCACAGTCATGGTGACTATGCACAATGGTGGATGAAGGGAGAAAGAGTATCCTAGGCCAATTCAGTGAACCACGACCATTAAATCTCAAACTAGAAAATAGAAAGCCTTACCCAAGCTCTCCAAAGTGCTGTACTTTCCTCTCCTACTATCTAAGTGTTACAGCACTCAAAAAAATCATTGCCAGGTTTGAAACATCAATTTAATTTATTTTTGTTGAATTAGAAAAGTAAAAATAACTTCTATTTGAAAGTAACAGTGCTTTTTTTTTTTTCTTCCCCCCTTAGAACCATTTTTGTCACTTTATTTCCAGGATGGTCCAGAAGGAAAAAACCCCTGTGATTCAGCAAAACACCTCATCTTACATTTAAAATCGTATTTAAATCCACCCCTGTTCTGTGAAGTACTTAACACTTTTTTGTTTAGTAAGAGGCCAATGCACCCAATCCTTTATGAAAGGAAGGCCTAGGAGGTTAACCGGTGCATGTGAGAGAGGAGGAGGTGGCTAGGCATGACATCAGGCTACTTTATAAGCAGCCACTAGACATGCTAGTTTTAGCTATAAAAATGTAATTTTAAGCAAGACATTACATTCATGCCTTAGGGACCTCTTTTATACTTGCAATCACGATTTCAGTATCTAATATTTCTTTCAAAAACATTCTATTGTATTACTAAACATAGCAAGAAGATAACATAAGCCAGGTATAAGCTATTGTAGATTTGTCAGAGTGCTTTTAGTTACAGGAACATGGGCTTTCTATTTGTGTCTTTTCCAATGCCAGACACAAATAAGATTTAAAAAACCCCATAAACCAAAACAAAAGAAAAATTAGCAAACCNCTGACCAGAGTCTAGTATTTGCCTTTGAAAAAATCCTATTTCCCTAAAAATGTTGCTTTTGACAGGACCGTAACAGAAAAATCATGCAGGCAGACAGATCTTCAGACACACACAAACAAAAAGAGTTCCAGCCTCTACTAGTGTTATTGACAGCAAAGTTCAAAAAGCTCAAAAATACACGTTTGGCAATTATTCTCCCAACTAGCTCCTGTACTGAGAGAAGATCCTCCTTGCACTGGTCGCTTTAGCCATGACTCAGTAAAACCAGGGCTGTGGGCTAAGTAAATCACAGCTACGCGAGTATGCTCTGTTACTGTCAGCTATGATAGCGTGACACCTCAGTCACAACCAAACCTGTTACACAGATCAGCAAAAGGACTAAGCATCATCTCCTTCAGCAGTAACACAGCTATGCAGAGTCAACAAAGCTTTGCCAACCTAAATGTATCACAGTGTAAAAGGAGAGGCAACCTATTGATTGTTTTTCACCAGCATGACCTCTGAAGAGATGCAGCTGCTCTGGGAGCAGACAGCTTTCACAGCTCGCTTTAGCTGTATGATGCTGTCGTGCAGCAGTTGCTGTCATCAGCCTAGACCATGCCTGCACCTGGGGGCTCTGGCAACATAGCCACCACCACAGAGGTCCCACAGGCATGTAACTAGCAAAGTCCTGTTGTGGTCCCTCATCCTCCAGACTCCCAAACACTTGGTCATACCCAGTAACAAGCGTCATTGACCTACTGTGGGAGAGGAACAATAGCATCATTTACTAAGGGATAGCTTAGTGTCAAAAAAAGAAATAGCTGCGGTTGGACCAGACAATGTTTCACTGATCTCTTTAATTACAGCGCTCTTTCTCCTCCCACCCATTCCCCAGTGGCACATTCACTGCTGACTTGTCCATCTTTACGAAGAGAACTGCAGCAACTTTCCTGGACATAGCAACTGATCAGCCTGGCTGACTCTATGCTGTGGAGAAGAGTTGAGAAATGTTACCCACAGAATTTTATATTTTAGTATTTAATTTTTCTTGGATCATCTGAGTGTTTGCTTGGGCTGCCAAATCAAAGAAACCAAATTACAAGAGCACTGTTGTTCACCCGCATTTCACACAGGGTTAACATGGATTTCCTTACCAAGGAAGAAAAAGAACAAATGACAAATATTGCCTGCCATTTTCATGAGCACAGACCTCCAAACAGCAATGTGGTTGCGGCATGCAAAACTGGACCACTAAAGCTGGTCCTGATCCCCTCTGGATCTTCAGACAGAATCCAAAGGTCATCACATTCTTGCTGTCTTTCTCCTATTATCTGGAGACATTTTCAACAGAAAGACACCAGCTTTCTGAACATTCTGTCTAACAGTCTGTGGCAGAAACCACTAACTCAGAGTTAGGGAATATGCATATATGCAAGTAACCAAGAATAATGAATGCCTAGGCAGGACAAGTACCCATTTTGTTAAGAGTTCTAAAATATTTCTCTCTTTGCATGTGTTCTTATCCTCCACAAAAGCATTACTCTTTACAAAGCCCAGTATTATTTTGTTGTTAAATGAAACCTATTAAATTTCATCCTTGTAAAAAAGCTCTACTGTGTATAAGAGCTCTTAAATTATTTCATGCAAAGAATTTCAGTGATGTGCAGAGGTAAAATAGTTACTTGTGTACTATAAACCCAGAAGTTGGACAGTGGCATATAGTAGTCCTTAAAGAAGGAGCAAAAATATAAGTGGGTTTTCCTGATCTGTGTGTATTCAAAAGATACACTGAGATTGCCTGCCAGAGGAGTGGAAAAAATTATTTGAACTGTAAACTTTTTTAGAGCTAGCATTCTTCAGCTTACTGAGAAGTTCAACCAGCTGAAATAAGAAATTTGACCCAGGGCATGTCCCTTGTTGTGGAGAACAAAGTCAGTGACCACTTTAAAGTCATTCTGCTGCTGACTCATCTTCTCTCCCAAGCATCCACAGATATACCATGAGAAAATACGCAGCAACTAACCACAAAAGATTTTGAGGCTAGCAGTTGTTAGCAAACGAAATGCTAGTCTGCAATTGTGGATCTGAAAATTTCTAGGTTTGATTGGAAAGTGAACAAGTCTTCCATGCTTTAGAATGCTGCTAAAGGGAATTATCTTTGATCTAGTGCCTTAGCTGTACCAGTGGAACAAACACTTTTTGAGAAAAGGATAACACAGCCCAAAGAGCTTTGTATTTTCCAAGTATGAAAATCATCCAGATCAGTTTCTTTCAGACATATTCATTCCTTTAGGGCAGATGAGAGATTTTCTTCCAGTATTTAACAGTAGGGAGCATATTCAGTGTATGCCAGCAGAGTTTAATGAAATCAGTGAAGTAGCACTGATTTGCAGTAATTGAGAGTCCAATCATGTGTTCTAATGCCAAAGAATCTGGATATTTTAAGTGCTTACATTGCTTTCCTTTCTGGGAAAGGGAGCGTGAGGGGGGAAATCAAAGCCCTTTTGCTTTTTGGAATGGGGTTCCATCTAAGTTAGCAGGGACAAAAAAACACCTTTCTCTTTCTGCCTTTGTAATTAAAGCATTTTTTGTTGCTGTGCTAGCTAAATTTCCACTCTCCACACTCCTGCACAGGCTGTTCCCACCACTCTGAAATTCGAATGTAGCTAGTGTTTGGACACATCTTATGAATTGTTTTTGATCTAAATGATTACTAGATGAAAACATCAGAAGGCCTTTGGGTTCTGCAAGACACCTAAACCAAACCAGAATACGGTCACTAGAGCTGGCTGCAGAGTACAGCTGAGTGTTATTCATTTACATGCGCTAAGAAGAACTTTTACAAGCTAATTATAGCCATGCATAAATAAAACCTGGGGCTAATGTTACTGTCTTTAAACTGTCTTTACTCTGCTGAGTAGGAAAGGCAGAGAAGTTAGAACCGATTTTGCCACTTCTCTTTTCAGCATAACAACACAGCTGACAGAAAAGAACGTAGTAGAAGGAACAGAGAAATAGTAATTTCTGACATCTACTAAGATTCAGTGTAACCACTGTCATTTGATAGGCATGCATGAAATGCTCATTATGTTACATTCTGAATGGCTTTTGCACATTACAGATTTGATATAGCAAATTCATTTCTGTTTTGCTCCTTGTGTCAGCCTAAGTCTGATCAAAGTGCTCTTCAGCTGTTAAACGGATCAGCTAAGTCTCTCACCCACAGAAATCAGTCTCTAGGAGATACCTCTAGGGGAAGGGTTTAGATGTTCCAGCTACTGATTGTATTTGGAGGCACTTCTATTCCATCAGTGTCTATTTGCAAATTCATGAAAACCAGTCAGCCTTTACTTCAAAGAAGTCTTACACCACATACCTTGCAAGAACAGGAATTGTCAGTGTGGCAAATGAGGAAACTGAGGCTCAAAAAGAGGAGATCACAGGTTTTCAAGAGCAGCGGCTAGCTTCAAGGCTCTCAACAAGTTTGTCTCCTAGAAAGTAAGAGCAATTTGGATGACATTGTGCAGGAAGAATGCATTGCATCCACTCCACTTCCCAAGAGAGTCCTCTAATTAATCAGTGTTACTACACAGACTACGTAGAAAGTGGATGCTACCTGTGTCTAGTAATGCAAACCTGCAACTCCTGTTGTGTTCTTTATTCTACTCAGTCCTCAGTGTGATATATATATTCTCAAAGCACACCCATCATATCAAGCTCTTCAGGTAAATCAAGAATACAGCTGCCTAGTTTTAGATTTCAGATGTAGTTTGACACGAGAACAGCGATGCAGCTTGGGCCTCCAGCAACAGCAGTTGTCCTAGACACAAGCAGCAAACAAATACAAGCTTAAGAGACTAGGTAAAGACTGAGGGCTGCATTTTCAGCCTTAGATCACCAAGTTCTTCTTGGGTCCTTTCACAGAGCTGGACTCTGGAAACCGAGGTAAGATCACAAATAAGATTCAAGTCTCACATACAGGTCTTCCAAATCTCCTTTTCTCTCTCATTTTTTTCCCCCACGTGTAATGGCCATATCCTCACCATCCACCACCGTCACTCTCAGTTCTTTTGTTTCTATATATGAATATCTCAAGTATGCCAGCCTATGAATGGTTAAGTCACTCGAAAGAATTATGACACTGGTTTTGCCCAAGTCAAACTTCAAATCTGCTTAACATTTACCATTAACCACAAATCAAAGTAGAGGGAAAGAGCAGCTGAGAAGCATACATATTCCACATCGATGGAAGAATCCAAAGTACATTGGTGTGTCCTACAGAAATCAGTGCACATTTATGTGCTATTTATTGAGCACATTTATGAAAGACTATACTGTATGAGTTTTAGTAATGCCAGACACAAATCTTTTTAGCTAGACAAGTGGATTCTTGGCTTTCATTGAAGTCAATATACACTTTGAAACACATTTGTTTCAAGCTACTGGAAAGAACAAGCCAGTTTAAACACTTTGCCAGCCCTGTGAAAAAAAGCCAGAATGCTCAGAAACCAAGCTTTTAAGCCTATGCAAAACTATCAGAATTGTCATTACTGATATAGGGCAGAGGTAATGATATGAGGGTGAACAGGATTTTGGGCACCTTTGACAAGCCAAATGTTAAACATATATTAGAACTGCTCAATAATTACAATACTAAAAAAACCCCCACCAACCAACCAACAAACAAAACCAAAATCCATCCCAAAGCAAAAAACAAGCGAAAGAAACAGCCTTACTTCTACTGCACAGTCATGATGCTTCTTGTGTACTTTTCTCCTATGGAAACAGTGATATCAGATTAGAATTCTGAAAAACAAATAAAGCTGCTGCTTTTCTACATTCTCAGCTCAGCATCTGTACAAGTCTTGTTGCCTCTCCCCCCTCCTTCCCACCCAATCACGTAAGTTTAGGCTAGATGCCCCTTCTTTACAGAGAGGACTTGATGCTGTGTCATTCACAGCTAAGAGAGTCTAGGCCCTGATCAGCCTTAACTACAAGGAGTCTATCACAGCAGGTGAAACATTTACGGAGTCTAAACATTTTTGCAAACATTTTAGGATTAACTTTCTATCATTTTCCCAGTAGACACATGGATACAGTAGACATGTAATCACATCCAAATCAAGATGATGTCCTAGTTAGGCAGTTATGGCTTGACTGCTGCACACAGAAAACTTCTTCAGAGCAAATGAGTCTCTCACCAACCACTTTTGCCTTCAGTGAGAGTTCAGGAAGATGCTTCACCCTTATGGCTGGGGACTCTCTCAATATAGACACAGCAGATCCGCTAGGGTAGACACTTCTAACACTAGGGAAAGCACTTGATATCTATTGTGCACCTGATGTGCTGCTGCAGGACCAAACTAGTTAGTCATGATCAGACTGATAAGGAAGTTACCTACCTCTTCTGAAGTTGCAGAAATAAGGAGATGGAAAGGATCAGCCAGATCCTTGGTCCTCTCTACATCTTTTTTTTTTGCAGTTACAGTCACCATTCCAAACTTCTAGGATTGTGGAATCTGAAGACTTTCTCTGTGAGCAGAAACATCCTCCTTCTGAAATTAAGTTCTAGTCATCTTGTGGTCAAATTGTTCACAAGTAATTTATGTTTAATGTTGGCATACACATTTTGCTAAGAAAATATTTATTAGGATTGGAAGTTTAACATAGGAAATCAAACACTTAACATTCACTGGACTTCAAACATAGATATAAAATACCTTAAAAAATTTTTTATGGAATTACATAAAGCAAATGCACAGGGTTTGTCTGTTTCTACACTGAATTAATCCCAAGCCAAAACCAAAAAGTAACCCCTAAAAGATCACAAAAAAGGCATGATAAACTCCATTGTTGTTATGGTTGCACTGCTATGTAAAGCCCTTTTTACAAACATTTACTTAATGTTAAAAAAAAAAATCATTTAAAAATGTATTCCATCTAAAAGAACTATTGTGTTAACAGCTGATTTTTAACTGACCATACACCCTGAAATTCTATTAATAGAGGTACCTTAGTCACTTAGTTTAAAATATGAGAGTAGAGATAGAAAAAAATTAACCTTTAGTAGTCTTTAATATAAAATGCGCTAAATTTTCCAAAATAAGAATATTATGGCACGCTAGTGCCAATTTATGCTGACAAAAGCTGATAACCAGCTTCTAACTAAAATTCATTTCACAAAACCTTTATATATTACATGAATATTCAAGTAAACTATTTAAAACAATTTAGAAATGCAAAAACTGAATTATACAGTGTTTCAGAGAGATGGTTAATTTGGGAATGTTATGTCCAACTATATATATTTATAGATATCTTTTTTCTTAGCTTTAAGATCATCATGACATTACCTGACATTGCAAGAAATCCTTATCATTAACATTTGATATTTTAAAATGTGTAACTTAAAAAAAATAAAATCAAAGGATTTAACACATCACCATGTACTTTTCATCACTACTTCTGAGTACTGCGCGAGACTGAAACACACTACTGGCTTCCCTTTGTAAAGTGCTGAGTAACAGCCAAATTACATCAGATATAACTGGAGATGACAGTGCTCAGTGCCTTAGGAAAAAAAACACCACTAAACTGCTATAACCAAACAACAAAACAATAATAAAACAAGCAAGTTCAGCTGAGTATCCTGTGTGTTCACCAGTGTCAAATCCCTAACAAAACCCTGAAAGACTAACAACACTTTTCTTGCAGGCTGCATTCTTTACGTCCATCGACTGCAAGGACATTAAAGTATTTTACTAATGATTCAAACACCAGACACCTTCTCTGGTTGAAGGCTCACTAGTTTTGGTCAAGTGGCTTTTGGGAAACTTTCAGAGCAAAATAACCCAGCAACAGGAATTTGGAATGGAAAATGTCAACCATGCACAGTTATATTACTGCAGGAATTGAGTAACACATGCAAGACAAAGAAAAGGTCAGAACATACCGAAGGAGCACTGGTTAAGAAGTTAGTAAAGTTTTCACAGTGTTTCATACAGCCTTTTACTTTAACACAAGTGCATCACTTACCACCACTATTGCTCAGACATTTTAAAACATCTCTTGGACATGCAGATCAGTTTGAGAAGAAAAGCAAATTACACTTCTTAGGCATTTTTAGACATTAAGTACAATTTATAATTTTATTTTTATATTCAGTCTTATCAAACAGATGTTTTAAAGATATAATCGTTCTAAGTGTTGGGCTTTAACATTCCTTCCAATTTTGTTGGATCCTGAGTGCTAAATGCCCAAAGAACTGGCAAAATACACAAAGCTAAGCTTTGTTCAAATAGCCAGTGAACCCTCCTAGATACTGGCCCTCCTAAATTTCTTCCTTCCTAACCTTGAGACGGTTCAGTTTTACTCAGTTGTTCACACACATCCTTGCCTCCTGGAAATATTACTCTACTTGGGTGATTTATGAAAAAGCAGAACTAGACTCAAGAACACCACTGATTTTGTTTTTCTCTGTCCAAAGAACAAAATACACATTTTTTCCCCCCACTTGGCAAATTCTATTTGACATCACATCACCACCACTCAACATTAATTCATAAACCAGAGACTTACTCCAATGTGGGACACAGCAGGGTAAAAACATCCAGAGGACGAACGGGAGGCTCTTTATCAGACATAATTGCTTGTTCATAAGGAGAGAATCCAGCTTCCCCTTAGCTATTCGTTCATAAATTAATAATTTGTTAAAATCATAGTCACAAGAATTTTAGCTATTACACAAAATTCAAGTTTAAAACAAAACAACAACCAACCAAGAATAAATTAGTTACAGCCTTGTAAACAATTGTTCATTTATGTAACATACTGGGGGCAGGGGGGGAAGTTCTTCTATATAATAAATCAGACAGTACAAGGCACACATCACACTTAAGAATCCAAAGTGATAAAACCAGCAGATGCCTTCATCTTCTTTGTTTGCTGGTGTCATTGTGCTGTAGACACTGTAAAAATATGTAGATTTTTGTTTACATTACAGTCATTTGCAAATATTCATGACTGTGCTTTTTTCTGGTAAAATATTTGTGCTATTTTACAGTACAGGAAGATTTGAAGCTCTTGGTGTGAATCTTCTCAAATGTTCTCCACAAAGCTGCCAGGGAAAAGGCCAGTCTTTCCATTGCGCTGCAGAGTGCCTTTGAACCAACCATCCTCACGTTTTTTGTGTACAAAAACAACGTCACCTTCCTTCAGCTCAAGTTCTGCTTCGCTCTGAGGAGGGTAGGATACCACCACCCGGTACCTGTGGAATTAGAAGAAAACACTTTCATTTAGGTTTTTGGTTGGTTGGTTTGTTTCTTTGTGTGTGTTTTTTGATGTTTGGGGGTTTTTTACCCCAAAAACACTCCTGTCCATGTTAAAATTTATGAAACTGCCTAGAACCATCTGCTGAGCACGTAACAACTTCAAAAAGTACATCTTGAACAGAAAATAACAAGCCACGGAGTGACTTCAAGTCAAATGTATGCATCACCTATCAAGCTTTGTGCACCAAGTTTCCTATAAAAACACATGGTTAAATAACAGAAGAAAACTGTAAACATTTTTATGTAAATGTGCAGACTCTTCAAGCCAGCTTGATTCAGCAATAATCTAAGCATCCATCTCAGTAACTGAGCAGAATTTTGCAACTGAATGTTTAATATGATATTATCCCAGGGAAGGCTCCTAAGGAAAAGAACAGAACAAAATGAAGCAACTGAAAAAAATTTTTTTTCACTATTGTTTTAAATTATTTTTGTTTATCTTAGAAACTTTTCAGGGTAGAACACATGGCATCTTATCTTGACACAGTTGCACAATTTCTCTACTTCTGTATTCAAAATGAACATGCTAAAAAGCATTAAAGTCAACACTTTTCTTAAGCACTTGATACAAAAATAGACTAATTTTTTCAGTGTTTCACAGTAAAATCCCTTTCCACATATGAACACATTAAAAAGAGGCTACACTCTGTATTTTTGAATGTGTATAACACCACTGAGTATCTTCTACCATGGTTTGACTTCCCATCAGCCTAAAATTTGTTACAGCTCTGTAGGCAATTATGCCAACTTCTTGATGAGTTTTTCTGATAGATATTATAACTCAAGTTTCTAGTTACACCACCTGTAACATCTGCACCTTGAAATCAAGCAGAATCCATTGACAGACAAACCACCTCCAGTTAAAATCAGAACACTTTGCACCCATGATGATTACATATTACTTAATGGATTAAGATAACTATCTTAATAATCTTAAAATAATTTATTACTTTAATAGATTAAGAGAAATTAATCTGATGAAAACGCAAAAGAACAGGATACTTCTAGTAAAGAGTGGAACACCAACTATAGCTCAACACACACAGAAGTGAATTCTGTTAATACTGAAATGGAAAGAGACTGTATTACAGTAGTACATTTTGCTTATGAACACATAAGCCGAAAATGAAGTCTGTCCATACAGTTAAAAGTATTCAGACAAGAGAAAGGCACTGTGTAAATCACAGGATAGAAGGGACCTCTGAGGATCATCTAGTTGAACTCCCCTGCCAAAGCAAGTTCACCTAGATCAGGTTACACAGGAATGTGTCCAGGCAGGTTTTGAAAGTCTCCAGAGGAGAAGACTCCACCCTCCCCTCTAGGCAGCCTCTTTCAGTGCACCCTCACCCTCAAAGTAAAGAAGTTTTCTCTTACACTTAGGTGGAACTGTCCTGTGTTCTACTTTGTACCCACCTTTAAAAAGGGTAGCAAGGAGGAGCCTGGGAACTACCAGCCTTACCTCTGTGCCTAGGAAGTCATGGAACAGATCCTCTTAGAAGCTATGCTAAGGCAGGTGGAGGACAGGAAGGTGATTTGAGACAGCCAGCAGGGCTTCACCAAGGGAAAGTCCCGCCTGACCAACGATAAAGCACATACATCAGTGGAAGAGGGAAGAGCTACAGATGTCAACTATCTGGACTTCTGTAAAACCTTTGACACAGTTCTCTACAACATCACCCTCTCTAAATCAGAGAGATATGGATTTGATGGGTGGACTGTTCGGTGGATAAGGAATTGATCGGATGGTCGCATCCAGAAGGTAGCGATCAATGGCCTGATGACCAGATGGAAGCTGGTGTCCCTCAGCGGTCTGTACTAGGACTAGTGCTGTTTAATATCTTCATCAATTACACAATAGGATCAAGTGCACCCTGAGCAAGTTTGCAGATGACAACAAACTGAGCAGTGTGGTTGACACGCTAGAAGCACAGGATGTCACGCAGAGGGACTTGCACAAGCTGGAGAAGTGGGCCCATGGGGTTCAACAAGGCCAAGTGCAATGTCCTGCACCTGGCTCGGGGCAATCCCCAGTATCAATACAGGCTAGGGGAGGATGGGATTGAGAGCAGCCCTGTGGAGAAGGACTTGGGTGTACTGGTGGATGAAAAGCTGGACATGAGTCAATAACATGCGCTTACAGCCCAGAAGGCTATCCATATCCTAGGCTGCATCCAAAGAAATGTGACCAGCAGGTCAAGGGAGGTGACTCTGCTGCTCTACTCCTCTCTGATGAGACCTCACCTGTAGTACTGTGTTCAGCTCTGGAGCCCTCAGCACAAAAAATACATGGAGCTGCTGGAGCGGGTCCAGAGGAGGGCCACAAAAATAATCAGAGGGATGGAAGACCTCCCCTGGGAAGAAAGGCTGAGAATGTTGGGGTTGTTCAGCCTGGAGAAAAGAAAGCTCTAAGGAGACCTTATTGCAGCCTTCCCATAAAGGGCCCTATCAGAAAGATGAGGTCAGTCTTTTTAGGAGGGCCTACTGCGACAGGACAAGGGATAATGGTTTTAAACTAAAAAAGGGTAGATTTACACTGATATAAAGAAGAAAATTTTTACAGTGAGGGTGGTGAGACACTGCAATAGGTTGCCAAGAGAGGTGGTAGATGCCCCATCCCTGGAAACACTGGAAGTCAGATTGGATGGGGCTCTAAGCAACCTGATCTGGTTAAAAGATATCCCAGCTCACTGCAGGGTGGTTGGACCAGATGACCTTTAAAAGGTCTTTTCCAACCCAAACCGTTCTAGGATTCTACAGTAATTATCAGATTCATACTTCATAGAAGTTACCAGGCTAATTACAAGATTTATTAGTGTACAGCTTCAGAATGCTCCTCATTCAACCTAGGCTGCACAGCAGATGCCTGTACTAACTTCTACTGTGAGCAACTTGGGCTTTAATGCCAACTTAGGACACAAGAAGCAAACATTTTTACTAGACTGTAAATTTAATTAAGACTTTAAACTATTTAAGAGAATACAGTGGCCTCTGCTTAGGCAGGACAAAAAAGTAAAAGAATAAAGAACTGCAATAAAGCTATGAAGAACTTCTACTGTTTTAATAAACAGGTTGCTTTCTGGCTGAAAGTTAACCAGCACACTACATAACACAGACATAGCAATAGTTTTATTCAAAAGGAAGTCCATTAAAAAACAGGTTTCAAGACAGAATACCTGCCTTGCTTACCTTGTATTGTCAAATCCTGCCCTGTAAACATCTGACTTGAGATATGCTTGGTTTCAGTTTCTAATGCTGTCTGTAAGTAATCTCTCTTCTCTCTTGAGCTGACAGACCAGCCTGTTCTTCCCCTAGCTCCTGCTGCTGCCTGCCGAGTGCTAAAACCTGTTAACAGCTTTGCAAAAACCTATCTTATCTTTGCCCTCCCTAAAGGATCACCAGCTTGCACAGAGATACTGTTCTCCTGAGCATTCCATACAGTTTGAACTCCTTCTATCCAGTAGTAATATAGCACTTCTCATTAACTTTGAGCTTCCTGACTACTTTGATACCTAGCTTGTAATCTAATGTCTAAAACAAAGCACACCACCTCTGGCGTCGAAATGCGATTTTACTGTATTTTTCACTGTTTAATGAGAACAAACTGATCAGACTTTGCACCTTTAAATCACATGTCCTTCTTTTGTTACAACAGGCCATCAAATTCTACCACTGCATTTTACAAATTCTATTTGCCCAAACAGAGGTGGCCAGGTCTAGACTCATCACACTTTCAAACAGCTGTCTAATTGGATCACCTCTGATCAGCTATGGACAAAGCCTATTTTTCCATTATCTAATTTCACCATCCACAACATACTATGGATTTGAAAATCAAGAATTTCATGCAGAGGAAAAGCCTTATGGTTCACCTCAGAAGTTCATTGCCAGGGCCCTAGAGAAAAATAATCACATTTACTAAGTGTGACCTGTGGTTTGAAAAAACACCTTCATTCCCATGTGTTTGTATCTTCAACAACACCTCGTCTTTTATCTTTTTATTCAGTATTTCTACATGTTTTCAATGGCTGAAGGTCAAATTTGCAGAACTTTTGAGGTCACCTAATCTATAATATTTCACATGCACAGTATGCATTTTCTCCTTTCCATGTTGTTTGACCTTCTTATAGTATTTTTTTTCATTTTCAAAATATGATCCTCACTCTTTTTAATCAGGTAGTGGTAAAATAGCACTATTAGAAAAATAAAAGTACTTAGCTTCCCAAAAGCATCCAGTCTATTTGCAATCAGTTCTTTCCTTATGTTCCTAATGTGTCTGGCTGTACCCCACAGTGCTTTTCAACTTTTTAGTTGTGGATTCTGGGCTTTTGTTGAGGAATGAGGTAGTGGTGGTGTTCTGCCTTCCCATTTCTCCACCCTACTTGTCGTTTTAAACACTGACACTTCTCACACTTTTCAGACACATGAAAAAGACTCTATCTTTCATGTTCTTGTCCCTTTCTTCGTTGCTTCTGTTTCACTAGACACAAAATACTGCTTTTCTTCCCAGCTATTTGTAGTTGATTTTTGGACAAGTACCAATGGTTTTCCCAATCACCAAGTGGATAAAAATATTTTCACACATGCAGAAAATTCTAGCTGAGGAAAACACAGAAAGCTGGAAGTACTATTATTACACAAATTAAATTCACACTCACTGTTCAACTTCTTGCTCAAGTTTCTTTTTCTTGCACTTTGATTTTTAACTTTTCAGCTCACCTACGCCCTGCTGTTGTGCAGCTCTCCTGACTGCTGAGTAGGTGCCTGGTCTCCTAAAGATAAATCAATGCTGACTGACTGATCAATGATTGATTCTCAGCATCTAATTAACAGCATTAAATGCTGCCAGCTGTGGTAAAACCTACTGCCCTCTAAAGCCTCTGCTACTCATTAGAAGCAGATGTTACACCAGTCATTTTGTAGTTGATAAAATGACTTTCCAGAGTTAAGCCAGCTACTTTCCCTCCTAATTCATGGAGAATAATCAGCAGAACCTGACTCCTAAGTCTTCTAGTCACCTTTGAAAATAGAACTTGAACACTAATAATTACACTGCAAAGCCAGAGCTGGACTAGAAAGAGTACTGTTTCTTTTTCCAGTTGGAACTGTAGCTTGTGATTGGAATTCTGACATGTAAGAAAGAGCAGAATAACCTTAGCAGGAGAGTTCTCTGTTCTTCAGCTTTTTGTTGAGCTTATCCTCATGAATATTTTCCTTCTCAATCCCAAAGATATTAGTGCACCATCAGTGTGCTTCTTACCCACTCCTTCTTTCACATTAAAGATTAAGTGATGCTTATAAATTAATTTGAAAATATTGAGTACAATGTAAGTAGTATTATTAAGTAATTATTATTATTGCATTTTTAGCTATTCAGCCTAAGAAAGCAGAAATGTGACATGGGCATGTCAGCAGCAAAAATATTAACCCTGCTCTGAAAAGCACAATGGGAACCCAGATGAAACTCTGTTTAAATACACTGACCAAAATGTAACAATTCTCCATGATTATCAGGGAGAGTGATCTTCTGGTAGCACTTCTCTGCTAGCAATTATCACTTAGATAATAGTAAGGATACAGAAATATATTTAAAAGAATGTTTGAATGTATGTTATTACTAGAGCAATAAAAATATACAGTATAATTTTCTGTAAGTAGTTCTGAGGAAAAATATCATTATGAAAGTGAAAAATCTGCTCTCTGTGAGGCTGCAAACAGCTTCACACAAACGTCTGCTGGTCTTGCCAGAATGAATTTGATGTTATTTTCATATTCGAGTCATTCATACATATTACTGTGCCAATCAGACATGATAATATGAAAATAAAACTATGTTATAAAGAAAACTCCTTCAGCTTTTGTTTTCCATCTGTAAGTAGAAATCTCCTTCAGAAATTCAGTATGAAATGAAAATTTCCTGCAAGGAAATTTCACAGAAA
This sequence comes from Galbula dea, assembly GCA_013399015.1. Classification (NCBI taxonomy): domain Eukaryota; kingdom Metazoa; phylum Chordata; class Aves; order Piciformes; family Galbulidae; genus Galbula; species Galbula dea. Next base: position 264,506 of record VWZX01010413.1, read on the forward strand.
CAGTAATAACCTTAAAAAAAATTGAAGGTAGGACAGAAGCAAAATAAAACACAAAGCAGAAACTTATGTACTGTCTGGCTCTTAAGACATGAATATAATTTAAGATCAGTGGGCCTCTGGAAATCCAATGGTATGTCCACACACCATGATTTAATAGTATCAGAACAAAGTCTACCAGAGAGTTTGAATGATTTCAGTCCTAGAGCTGTTAATGCTGCCACTCTGCAACACTGAACAACCCTGTAGCCATTGCAAAAGAAATCCCATGGCACACTTCATATTGGTTGTGTACTGCCAGGAGTAATAAAGAGAGACAGTTAGAAAACTGCCACTTCCCTCACTGTCTGTGTAATCTCCTGAAAACTTGGAAATTAGAAAATAATAGATGAATACAAAAGAAAAGTGACAGAACTTTAAAGCAACTGCCTGGCAGTTTCAGAGTCCAGACAACCGTGTGCCCTGCTAAGCGAGCCTGAAAAACAGGAGGCTGCCCTACAGCTTCCTATGTAGACTCCACAGGGCATTTGGGTAGTAAAAGAACCTTTGCAAAGGCTCAAGAAATCACATATTAAACCTACTCACAGATTAGGATCTCATTCACCATGTATTCAGGTTGGCAGTTACGCACTGCTCATCTTAAAGGACTAACCTGCTCTTCCTAAGTGCAAGAACGTAAACATGCTCGTGTTTTGTACAACAGGACTACTTTATCTATCTCAGCTTTCCTACCAAACCTGTCATCACTGATTTTGAGTGTCTATTCCTTCCAAAACCTCAAAGTAACACAAAAAGTAAACAAAGATGAGTGTTGGTTGATAGGCATGTAAAGCTTTGTTAAAAAGGTGATTTTCATCTTGCCATAAAATCTCAGCCTTTTGAAGCAGTTCTAACATACATTGCAAATGTCAGAGCATGGATTTTTGTCTCTGTTTGCCTGAGCCTAGTTGCATAGGATAATTTACCTTTCACAGACAAGTGGCCTGGACTCACTCAGGACAGGACCCAGGGATGAGCAAGGCTGCCTAGGCGGTGGTGCTATTGGAATAGAGGAATCCACAGAACTCGTTTTCCGATGCAGCATCTCCTGTGCCAGCCCAGTGACCTCGCTGTCGGTGGGACAGGATCCAGCTTTGCTGTGACCACCTGCTGATGGAAGCTCTGGCCCAACTGCACCTTGCAGGGCTAACTCTGCAGCTGCTTGCTCAGCCTCCAGCGTTGGCGATGCTGGAGGTGACAAGCGGGGCTTGCGTTTAGTGGATGCTCCAGAAAGCAGTTTCAGCAACCCCTTTTTTTCTCTCTGTAAAGCAAAAGCAGTGCCTCATTTTAGAACAGAAGTCTCCCAGGAAGAGCTGAACACTTCTTTTTGGTAGACACCATCGTGATCAGAGAGGACTCGAGGGGTAAACTACGAGGAGGTATTTGAGATGGTACAAATTACAAAAGATAATTATGAACATCATAAAAGATAATTATTAGCACTCTAAAGAGAAAACCAGGAGTCATTTAGATCACAAACCAGCTAAGTCCTTTCACTTAGTTAAGGCTTACCTTAAAAGCCAGTGACACTAGCCAAAAAGGTTGTCTAGCAAAAAGAGTGAGGAGTTAGGTTCCCACAATGGGAATCTGAGAAGTAAAGCATTTTGTTCATGTGGAAATTTCTAGGAAGGCATACAGAGTCATTTCAAACCAAGGAGAGAGAAAAGTCTGCCCTGGAGGCTGCTGTTTAGATAAGCCTTTATTTATCCTCCCTCAGTAAGGGAAGACCTTCATGATTTAACAGAAATTTGCCACCAGAGGAATGTATTGTGTTTTGCTGCTCTGCTAGAGGGGAGAATTGTAAACATTCTTTTTGCTTGTCCAGACAAGAATCCCTGAAGACTATTACTTACTCCAAAGAGAATTATTTAAGTTGGTTTTGTGTTTCTTGTCTCTTTTTTAAAGGGGTGTGGCAGTCATCTTCTTACCAACCCTTTGACTGGGTCAATTTATTGCTTATGAGAGGGGCCAGATTATAAACCCTGGAGACAAAAATAAGCTTTCTAACCACAGAAGGAGAAAAGCATAAGCAATGCAAGATTTTTATTATAGCTTGGGATGCAGTGGAATTGGTGAGCTGTGAATGAAAAACCCTCTGTCCTTCTTCCAAGTCTCCAATAACTCCAAGCTACTTCAGGCAAAGAACTGCTGTCTAGCAAATGGGAAAGAAAACCTCAAATTCCCACAGTCCAAATACGTTAGCATTTTTAATCTTAAGCTAGAAATGTGTTTTCTAAAAGCCCTTCCCCCACAGCCACCTCAGCCTGACTTCAGTGGATATGGCTTAAGTAATTTGAAAATGAACTTCTAGATTCCTCCATTCAACAATAAACAACAAAATAATTAAGAAGGGGTGAGATTAGTGTAGAGCCTGTAACTCCAACCTTCATAAATTTCATTAAGGAGTGCATGTGGGTGATGTAGTAAGTCTAAGAGACGAAAACAAAGTTGTCAAAAGGAGAAAACACATCTTCTAACTATACCACAAGTGTAAAACAAAACCAGTTAGAAAGTTGGAGGAATGTTTCTGCCTACACTATAACAATCACGTGTCTCTTGGAAAGTGAAAATGACTTTAGACAGAGGAAAATGTTTCGAGTAGAAGGAAGGAAAGCAGAATCACTAAAGACTCTGCTCATTCACATTTAGAAAAGAGTTATGCACTTTTGTCTTTGCCCAATAAACATTGCTGCTGATGTGTTTTTCATAATCTCTCCTTGTGACTGCTTAATAAGGAAGGCAACCTAAAAGAATACTGATTTTTTCTAAAGATGAGTTTTATTTTATCAGAGTGAACTTTTTATGTCCCCACAAGTGAATGTTTTCTCAGTTTGTGGTGGGGTTTTTTGGTATGTGTTTTCTGTGGGGGTGTGTTTTTCTTGGTTTGGGGTTTTTTGTTGTTGGGGTTGGTTTGTTGTTTTGTTTTTTGCATTATAGGCATATGAGTTTACCTATACTTACAGGTAACATTTGCTAACAACACAACTTCCTAAGGTGGTCAGGAAACGGACTGCAGGTGAAGAAAAAAACCATCTTTAAAATTCCAATAATCCATGTAATAACTCTTCTGAACTTCATCCATTCACTTCCTGGTTTTCCTGCTTATTGCATTAAAAAAAGGCATTATTTCAACCCTTCTCCAAGGTGTGCCCTGTATCTTATCCATCCTAAATTCTTCTTGTATGGCCAAGAATGAATTTGCCCATAGCTGTAGTCACAAAATGGCTGTCTGTGTTTCAGGCTCAGTCTTCAAACACATTACAATGCTGCTATTCAGCAAATCTAAGGAAAAAAATATGGATCTCTTGCACAAAGAGAATTGAGAGAATTCAAGGGAATGATTTTATTCTGTACCCACCTTGCCATCCTTGTCTGCTTTACTGATAGCAGAACTTCCGCCAGCTGCTAAAGCACTCTCTGGACATGCAGGAGCTCCAGGGTGAGCGTTCACAGCTCTTCCACTAGTATCTCCTTCCACAGGTGCAGCAGCGACGTTGGGAGGATTCAGAGAAGCTGCTGCACATGCCATGGGGACGGTTGAGCGGTTCACATTCACAGCTGCGACGTAAGCAGCAGTATTTGGAAGCTGGGGCTGGAGTTGCTGGGAGGCAACAGACTGGTGGGGAATGATCACAGCTGCAGGAATAAGGCATGTTGGACTCTGTGCTTGTATGGGTGTGACTGCTGCCGTAGGTCTTTCTTGACTGTGTGTGGCAACTAGAACAAAAGAAGACAATGTGAGAGAGTTCATCTTTCCACAGGACACATGAAGTGAGGCACAGTCACTGTGTTGTACCTAAGCAGTCATAAGAGACTTCCTTCCTACCTTCCACTTACATTAGTCCAATGACATTTTACACTGCATCAGCTTGATCTCAGCAGAATAAAGAAGTTGCACATGCTACCCTGCTTGCATCAGTATGCAACAGAACAATGACAACATTTCAACTACTCTGGAGAAATCCAAGCTGCTAAGTAAAATGTTTCATACAGACAGAGATGCAAAGTGAGGATTACATTTTAGTTTTTAAGTGACAGCTAAATACTACCTTGAACTTATATGTTGCTTTTAATATGCTGGGTAGTTGTCAGGGCACATGAAGCAGGAAGAAACACTCCTTACAGAAGCTGTTAAAAATATAATTTGATTGTTTTCTCTAAACTATTCCCAAAATCCACAACAGATTTAGTGAGTGTTTCACACAATAAGTACAGTGGCAATTACTGCTATGAGTGGTTTCTATGAAAACAGAAGCTGTTGTCTCTTGGGATCTTTAAATATAGAAGTGGATTTACTTATACTCCTGTGAAATAAAAGGAACATCTCCACTGGAAGTTGGAGAACAGCACGGGGCTGAATATACTAACCTGGGCTGCAGCCTAGCAGCAAAGCACAGAGCTCTGCAAGAACTAGTTTATCCTTTCCAAGAAGCAATATTGCTATTATATGGTCAAACATATATGCTTTTGGACCACGTCAACAACTTGGGTATCTCTGCACTACTGGGTGGTATGAAGTGCAGACATCTTAACCAAATACGAGGCAAAATGCAGCATCCCAGTGCTCCACTGCCTCTTTCCTTCAAATATTCTGAAACTTAGTATCTAAGGTGAGGTCATCCCTCTAGCCTGGTGCATGTACATCTAAAATGTATCAATTAATCTTGATTTTCGGATGCTAATTAGAGTTTTGGGCTTGTTGTAAGTGACATTCTGGAATCAAGCCTCCAGCACTTACTCTCTTTATTCTGCCCTCTACAAATGCCCCATGTAATTCAGTTAGATTGCATCAACAGTATATTAGAGGTCACAGATTTGATGTAACAGTCCTACAGTATTATACCCAGTTATAATCTCTACTACAAGAAACACAAATTCTTTCTTCAAACAGAAGCACCACCAAATGCTCTGTCAATTTTTTGATACTAACTCCGAGTACCATGAACATCTCAAAAAGGAAGAAGAGTGGAGCAAGATTTTTTTATAAAAAATCATTATTAAGGCTGCCTTTTGTCTGGGAGATAAGTTCTCTTACAAGTAGCTGCTATTCTTCAAGGTATGTCTATACTTACATTCAAATACTGGAGTACAAGCATGGATTAGCTTCTGGTTTTGCTTTCTTATCCCTGATGGAATCCATAGGAAAAATGCTTCCAGTCACCCTATTTTCATACAGTTCATCCTTTAATGAAATAGGCAGAATATACATTTTCTCCCCATTTCCTTGCAGTCAAAGAACACCTTCAGCAAGGGGTGATGTCAAGCAATGTCTCACTAAGATCATTTGAAGAAGGGTCCTTTAAGTCCTGAGCTAAACTAAAACCAGAGAACAGTCCTGCAAAATGCAGCATTGATCTGTCAAGCCTCATCCAGACAGTAACACGACAAAGGGGCGAGGGAAAGTTTAAGATGATTATGTTTCAGATGCTGACTACAAAGTTCTCTACAACTTCTAAATATAAACCAGCCACTATTGCTTCAGTTCTCAGGCCCTTATAAGGGACAGATCTGTATTTGTGACTGAACAGTACACTGTTACACCACAAGAGGAGGTTAAGTTCTCTGTGAAGAGAGTGTAGCCCCTCTGATTTTCCCATTTTGGACCTGAAAAGTTGATGGGAAGTATGTTGTCATGTTTTCCAACTGAATGGAACTGTAAGAGCTTATTCATCTTGACAGCGGTGCAGAGGTGCAGGGACAGAAAGGCCTCTGGAGTCCACAGGAGCTTTCTCCTTTGTGTTGCCACTTGCAAGCTTCTAGGCAGTTCGAAGGAAAGATTTAGAAACCACCTATGCCTGAGAGGCAGGAAAGTACAGATGCTTTGCTTAGTTTCTCTTACCAGTTGCCAATACCAACTGGTTACTTTTATTTAAAGGTAAAGAATGAAGTTGTTACAGAGGGCCATCAGATCTGTTCCAGCCCAAGATCAAACTGGAGAAAGATGTGGCCAATTAAGGAAATAAAATACCTAAAGTCACATGTACATATTCTACCTCCAAAAGCAAACCTGGTGCTGACATCTGAACACGCACACGGAGTTTTAGGAGAAGCATGACTCTGAATAGGGAGTGGGAGAATTCAAGGATCTTGAGACTGTGAGAAACAATCATCCTTACAGGGGTAACATCTAATACCACTTGCATCTTCTGCCTTTTTTTCTACACTGCCAATAAAAATACAACGATTAAAAACATCCCTTTGTCACAATTCCTGGAGCCCAGAGATCTCAGGCCCAAATTCAGGGCTCAAAGAGGGAACATTGGGAGAGTCTGAAATTGAGTGTGGCTTTGGCTTTTTTTGGGGGGTGATGGTGGTGGGTTTGTTTTGGGTTAGGTTTTTGTTTGCTTGTGTGCTCTAAAAAAAAATTATTTTATTTTGAGGCCTTAGGAGCAACTGGAACAGATTAGGCTCCAGTTGTGTGGTATTTTCCTAGCCTGGCAAGTTCACAGAGGAGTGCATGGATTTGGTAAACAAAACCTGGTGAAAATACCACTATCAGTCTTTTTGGATCTTGGTTTAATTAAAAAGAAGGCATCTTTCACTATGATGTGGCCTGCCCCAGGCAGTAAAGGCAGAGTTATACCTGTCAGAAAGACAGGATTTTACAACACAGACTGTATGGATCTTGAAGCCAGCATAGCATTAGCGTTTCAGAGTCAAAGCTGAAGGTACTTGCAGTCAAGGTTAGAGATCAAACTGGAATGCCTAAAGACCAACCCTTACCCAGAGACCTGAAAAAGAAGGAATGAATGCTAGAGGTCTTCAAAGATACTAGTAGATAATCTAAAAGTGAATGCTAAATTAGAGCTATCTGTAGCTCTTATGCAGCTAACACAAAAACAAATAAGCTATGACTCAGATGTTCTTATCACTTTCCTTACTGTATGAATTGCATGAGTGGAGAAGCTCAAAGAATGCCCCTAAACCAGACACTGCTGGATTAAAAAACATTCCACCTAATGTACTTGTATATAAATTCCCAACAGTAGGAGTATGTATGCATACGTAGCTGCTTAGAGGAGAATAGTAACAGATTCAACAATTCAGAGATATATTGCAATTTCAGAAAGCATTCAACTCAACCAACAACATTACAAGTGTCTAAGAAAAATGTCACCTCATATTTACACATGCTGACTCTGCCTAGACAGATCCCACAGTTGTCTACCACACATGAAAAGCTTTATTGTATTTTTTTTTTTACCTGTTCTAACTGCATTGCGAGCCTGGTTGACTGTCATTTGTCCTGTCACATGCATAATGACCTTGCTTTGTGGACTAGTTTGGATATGTGCTGCAGAAACCACAGCTGTGGGTACTGTGCTGGAGCTCACTGCCACACCGTTCCCCTGGAGCTTCTGAGATGTTCCACTAGCAGTGGAAGGGCTAACCATAGTGACCACTCGTCCCGTTTGGCCAGCAGTAGACATGGGAACTTTTGTTTGCGATGCGCTTGTCACCGTCCTGCCAAAATGAAGAGCAAACACTAAGAAACGCTGAAAAACGAGCTAGTTAAGGAAAATGCACAGCTCTTCTATTATCCAAATTCAACATTAAAGCAAGAACAGAATAATTTTGGACTTGCAACTAGATAAAACTATTTAGACATTTGTAGAAAAATCTACCTTGTAACGGGAGCCACGTAATTTCCAGGAAAGACGCCGATCTTGCTGGTGTGCATGGATGTTCCCTTGAACCAGCCATCCTGACAGCGCTCAAACACTAAGAACATTTCTCCTTTCCGCAGCTCCAGCTCATCCTCTTTTCGAGGAGTGTAAGGGTATATAGCAATATACCTAAAAGACAGGCAAGCAGATGTAACGGATAAACCTGATGTAGCTTGTGTTTTATGGCAGGAGGAGTTAAGTCTGAGATGAAAAGGCATGGCAGGAAGGGTTACGCGTTAGTCGATCCATCATACTGTTACAATATTAAAACAGAAGTTATGGCAATATTAAGGGAAACAATAGCCATGAAGAATACCATCCTAACTGCACTTTAATATAATCTACAATGCTCCTAATAACACTGTCCATTTTCTTAAGTTAGTGAAGTTAATTAAATAGGTGTTTCATCAACTACAGATCCCAGCATATCCCACATTTCTCTCCCTACACCTGCTTCTGTTATCTCTTACACACTGTGACACGCTAACTTCTTTTTTTTTCTGCAGAATGTGGAATATGGAGAAGTTCTGTTAGTTGGGAGTGAAAGACCAGTATCAGAATTACTTCTCAAACTGCAAAATTGGAATCTCCCTGTGCAACTGCAGTGCCAATAAGAGAGATACATTACTAGAACTTTAAGTCCACGGGTAAGGTAGGCAGTGGTTATATCCTTGTAAAGTTTAATTCCTTTTTTTTTTTCCTTAAAAGCAACATTACTGCTTAATACAGTGCCTCTAAAATCATTGTGACAGTTCAGAAACAGCTGAAAAAAGAAAATTCATTTTAGAAATATAGTAGGTATACAAATGTTAGGAAGAAATTCTATACAGTGAGGGTGGTGAGACACTGGAGCAGGTTGCCCAGAGAAGCTGTGAATGCCCTCTCCCAGGCAGCGTTCAAAACCAGGTTGGATGAGGCCTTGAGGTTTCCCTACCCATGTCAGGGCAGGCTGGAACTTGATGATCCTGAAGGTCCCTTGCAACCCAAACCATTCTATGATTCTCTGAAAAAGACATTCTCAGGGAGGGGTGGGGAAGCAGGTGGAAAGTAAAAACAAAACTGAAGCTCCTGCAGTTGCATGTTGGATATTCCCAGGGAAGTCTTCAAATAAGATTGCAGTTTCCTATTATTACATTTTAAAAGCGAGACTGTTTTAACCACCAGACTGTTTTATTTTCTGCCACAGTTTGAACCTAAGAAAACTGTTTAAATATAAAAATGTTTATATAATTATGGACCCAGACCTATGAGAAATAACATTCTAATAAATCACATTTTCTCAAAAAGAATACACTTTTGACAAAAGGCAGCTAGTTAAGGTAGATGGATCGAATGTCCCCTTTTCTGTAAAAGGATCCACAGTTACTTTCAGTGCTAGACTTTCCCGCTCCCTTTGTAACCTCAAGGCTAAAAAAGCAGCTTTACAAAATGGTCTTTCATCAGAGTTGTCTCTTGTGCACAGTAGCAATAGCATTAACTGGATGCTTCTAGTTTTTGCATTATATTTTTTTCCTTGCTTTCCACCCAGGAAAGTCTGCATTACCTGCAAAAATGCTTTAAAGGCAACATAGGTACCTGGTAAAGCCAGTCCAAAATATACTTTAAAGGCAACATATGACACACCATCAACAAAAGGCTTCACTGGTGCATGACTTTGGGGTGATCTACAAAGCCACATACTGAAGCTCTATGGGAAGGCAACTGATGTGCTTTAATGGGTGTTTGTTAAGGTCTCTTTTAGTTAAATCATTCCAAATTTCATTAGTATCCTCATACAGAGCAACTCTTTGAAGATGAAGGATGAGAATAAGTGAGATGGGAACTTGATTAACTGCATTAAACACAGTAATCCATAAGAAGCAGTGTTAAAATGCTTGACACCAAAGAAAAAGCCCAGATGCACCTGCTACACAAGAAGGGCGCTCTTTTGGAGTGAGAAGAAACCTGGTGGGAAGATAAAATAAAGACACAGAACAAAAGCAGTCCTCGCATTATTCAGACAGATCCTACTAGATGGTTCAGCCACTCCTGAATTTTATTTTTAATTTTATTGTTCTTATTCTCCAAGCTGCATACAAAGTGCCCAAGAAAAATGCTGTAGCAGAGCATGTTAATATACAAAATATTTTCCCCCAGAAGGATGATGCACATTTGCCTGCATTACAAGTGTGAAGACATAATGCTAACTAGCAGCTTTCTACCTTCATTCCAAATTGCCATCCACTAATTAAGTGAACTGTAGAATCTTCAGTCAAATTTCAATTGCAACTTACACAAGCAGGCTGACAATGACATGCTAATGTTAACAGTCTAAATGAAATGCAACCCTTTGTGCTTCGGCAGAACTTATCCCATATGAGAACAGCCTTTTCATATCATACATAGCAGAAAACAGTGAACGAATTCACTCCAGTATTTGCCACTTGTGAGTTACACAGTCTTCATTGCTAACTCAAGGATTCTTTCATCTTCTGCAATATAAATACTTCATATTTCTGAAGTGAGTCCTTTCTATACACAGCAACAGTTGATTATATTTACCTAAGACATAAACAACCTTCTAGTACGAAGGCTCTTTGGGGATATCACCTTTATTTATGTTTTGCTGCTTTTGTTCTGAGTTGTATGCTTGGCTTTCTGGGAATTCTACCTCAACACAGCCAGCTGGCATCACAAAAGTAAATGTGGAGTTACTGATCTCCTTCCATTTTTCTGACTGATGAAAACTTTCAATTTTACTTACACACTCGGACGAGTTTGTGGTCGTAAATGTGCCATCTGGTCAGTTGATCCTGATGTGGGCCTTTGTATTACACCTGCAGACTGAGGTCCAGAGGAGGCCGATGCAATGATTGCAGCAGACAAGAGAGGTGGTGGTGGAAGTGGGGGATTCATATTCTGATTTTATAAGAACAAAACAACATTAGCAACAGAAGATCAGTATTATTTGATGAGCTGTATCAGCCAAAAAAAAAAAAAAAAGAAAAGCTATGGTATTTTAAGGAAATGGGAAAAAACAGCTGAGTTCAGTATTCTTTTACCTACTGGTATGATATAACTGGAGAGTTAGGTTTGTCTGTATTTCTCTTTTCCCAGTTTAAAATGCTGAAGTCTTGGCAGCCAATTAAGCAAATCAGAAGCAATTTCTCAGCACAGAAAAAAGGGAAAGCATTGTTTGTAATTACAACGTCTTTAGGATAGGACTCAACAAAAATTCAGAAGCATTGCAGGAGGTACATTTTGCATCCTACTGCTGACTGTACCTCAAAACATGATTGTTTTTGTAACCTGAAGTTAACACATAATGCACAATTCAGCAGCAGCGCACCCAAAATCACCCCTTCTGCAGGAAATTTTCTTTTGATGTATGGGTTACAAAAGTGAGCACAATATGAGACCATAGACACTGAGATATTGTTACCACTTTCTCCCATTCTTCCAGTTTAAAGAGTTAGCTTTTGAAATTCAGTATTACCAAGATTGGTAATCTTTAGCAAACACCCCAGTAAAAAGGCACAGTTATTTTACAGGCAGATCATAATGGGGGTCCTGCCTACAGGCATCTATGCCTTTGGAGAATCAATGGAGCAATTGTTACCTTCTGATCTGTAAAGCCTCAGACTGTTCTTCAGGACCTCGTGTACTGACACTCCTGGGAAAAGTCTCTCACAAAAAGAGGACTTTTCTTTCCCCCTTTCCAAAAATAATCATTTGTGCTACAACGCCCACAAAAAGAGTAATTAAAAAACTCCAACATTTTGCATGTAAACTGAATTCGATTTAACTTGATCTTTAACTTAACACAACCCTTTAATACCAAACCAAAACTCTAGACCACGTCACTTCAGGTTTAAAACCCACATTAACAGCAATATAAATTAACAATGTCCTGAAGTACTGCCTGGCTCCTCCAGTACACCAGTATGTAAATGCTCAGCATTCCATTATCAGTTTGGAAAACACAGAATTGACAGTCATTTTAATTCTCCTCCAAGAGCCTACTTCTAAAGGTGGGGGGGTTTGTTGGTTCTTTGTCAGTGTGGGCTGTTTTTCTTTCTCCTTAACAAAAACCTGTAAGGAACGTAAGTTTTAGTTTTATGTTATAGCAATATTGTGAAATTTATCTGATTGTACATTACGAATTTCTTAAGACCAAACAGGCCTATATCCCACAAAAAGCAGACATGACCTGCTGGAGAAACTAATGCTCCTCAGCTTGCACTCCTACAAACTTGATAAAATAGATCCAAATGCTCAAGCCAAGTTCTCAAGAAGTTTTTCTGGCTTGTAACCATTTTTCTAGCTATTGAGAAACATAGCTACCTCCAGAGCACAAGCTAGTTTTGATGGTTCCCAAATTCAACATTCTGTGAAAGAACATATGCAAACCCCACACACTTTAATAAAACAGACTTATAAAGAAAATTAAGACTATTGTTAGTAGTGTTATTCTATGTAGTTGGATGAGAAAACCTGACAGTTTCTGTAACCACTTTTCAGACAATATATGTTAAAGCATACAGAAGACAAATAACACAAATTATTTTAAAATTTAAGATGATACATAATTTCATACTTCATTTATGTAAAATCTTCAAATAGGACCTATACTTATGCTCTAGAAAAATATACATGTTACTAACTTTAAATATAATTAGGCTGCATTCCCACACCAGTCAACTGAAGATCAATAATCAGCTCACACTGAGTAACAAAAGGCACAGCAGTAGAAAAGTCATTAACTGTCTTCACTCCCACAAGGTCTAGCAAAAAATATATGACTTGCAAAATCCCCTCAGGGATAACAAATTAAGGCTCACATTTAACAAAATTCCTAAACTATAAATATATGTTATCAAGAACAGGCCTCTCACACAAAACCTCATCATTGCTCTCAGCTGCTTCCTGTTCCCACTAAAAGCTGAATTTTTGTTGTTTAAAACTCCAACAGTTCGTCTTTAAACCACCTCCTGACTGACTTACACTACTGAATCAGCTGGAACTACATGAAACAGAGCTAAATGTCATCTGTATACTATAAACCTCACAGCTTGCACCTCTGTAATAATAATTCAGGCTACCTTATACACTTTAACACAGAGAGGAATGCGTGGGGGGAGGGTGGGCAAGAGAACAGGACCAAAGAAAAATCAGGGTTTTTTCCCATTTTTTAAACCTTCAGTATGTAAGTGGAAGTAAACCATCCAAATATAGACCACCTATTTCTGCTAGTTAAGCACACATACCAAACACCATTTCAAACTGAACACAGTCAACCTGCAGAAGTAGCAATAGAGATACCTAGATTGATTGCGGTCCAAAATACTCTGAACTTCTCAAGAGACTGTAAAGGCAGAACGAAAGGAAGGTAAGTTATTTGTTGTCACTCCATTCTGTTTTTCTTGTGCTCCTTTTGAATAGAAACCTTACTTTGCTGTAAGTTTTTTCCCATATCATGGTTCAAACCACACACTTCCTTTAAGAGTTTTTTCAGCCAAATCTATGGCAACTAGTTCTCCTCCATTAGATAGCAACCTTATAAATTACAGCCAAGAATTTCCTCTCCAGTAGATAAGACTTACATAATTTTACGTGCATATCTTCACCCAACTACTACTGAACTTGACATCTGCTAGTTATAAAATATAAAGAACTTCAAATATACTAAGCACCTACAAGGTTCAAAAATGCCAATGGCCAAGAAGAGCAGACCAATTAGTGCCCCCATTATGGGAAAAGTTGTGGTTTGAAGTCCCACAGAACAGTGTGAGTGATAATATCACAGTCAAAAGCCTCAGCTGTGAGAAGTTAGTCTCAATTCATAGCTTCTTCAATTTCAAAGAAATAAACCTCAAAACATAAACTAAGAATTAATGCTGCCAACTGAAGAAATGCTGCTGTAAAAAACCTTTATATAAATTATCACAGGTGTTCTGAATGCAATTTAAAATTTGCTTAAGTGATAGAAGCTGCAGACAGTGTATAGAGTCACTCAACAAAAGCACTCTCATTCCCAGGCATGACTATGCCCGTTTTGGCTGTGAATCTGTAAATTACTGGCTTCGTACAATGTTTGGTACCAACTAGCATCTACTAAAGATGATTATGGACAAAATACAGTTAGTGCAATTGGCATTTTTTCAAATCACCATAACATTTCCCAAAATATCAATGTAGCTTGTGATTCTATATGTGTACACAGATAAAAGACTCACTCACAGGCTCCTTTAGGCTAGGATTTCATCTCAACTGTCTTAGAGAAACTTGCTACCAACCAGACAGATCAAAATATCTCCTCTTAACGATAAAAAAGCCATCTTTCTTACAGAAGCTAGCAGAAGACATTAGCTTTTCTTTGCTTCTAGACTCAGGACAGACAAATGGAGCAAAGATACACAAACTCAGGATTACTGTAAAGGAATATATCCTTCCTTCTCTTCAGTGATGGGGAATCATGCTCGCCCTCTCTGATTTTTTCTTTCTCCCTTAATCTAAGTTTGGCATGGAGTAAACAAAGTTGTATGAACAGCTTCCTCTCCAAGAACAGTCAATTAATTTATGTAGTACCACAAACAACAAAATGAATGACAGGAAGAAGATCCAATTAAACCATCCTTCATGCTAGAGAAAATCTCCCTGTTCCAATCCAACTCCCTTGTCATTTGCTTAGTATTCAGAAATGAAGAAAAAGCTAAAGGGAGAAGCTTAGAGAAATGCAGCAGTTCACACTTTCAAAAGCAAAAATTCCAAAAGCCAACTACTTCCCATGTAGTAAGTCATACAATTAAAATTAATGCTCAGAATGGCAAGGCAGGATATTTCCAGAAGGGAAACAGTCCAAAAGACAAGAATGCAATTTTCACTCTTGACCTCAGAACCATTTTGCACATTTCTAAATTAAAACACAAGTTTATGAAGCAAGAGCAAAAGTAAACATAAAAAGACACATTTCCCAGCCTGTGACTATAAACTGCCTCATCGTCTATAGTAAAAGAACAGAGGAATGACCTGCCTGTAGCCTCAGCTGCCAGCTTGTATTTTAGTCATGCTCAAAACAAGTCAAGAGGAAACATAACATTAGGTACAGAAAGTTATTGACATCTGAAGAGGACGGCAGAGAATAATTCATATTCTCAATGGCAATTATATGCATAATTGGTAACATAACCAGGAACATGGTTATCAAAAAGAGAAGGTAGCATGCCAGGACACAAGACGATCATATGGCAGGCATTTCGCTCCATGCTGCATTAGCCCTGTAATTTAATTCCTGTGGGTACCAATGGTGAGATCACTTTTCAACAAGCTTATGCACCTAAAGCATCCAAGGTAGTTTAATGACTTTGCACTAGCACCAAAATAAAGTATTTTTCCATGTTGGCATCAAAGAAAGACCTACTCATTCTTAATAACAAACAAAAGTGTTTGTTACCCAGAGGAAAAACAAACAAACAAACCCCCCAACAACAACAAAAAACAACCCCCCCCCCCAAAAAAAAAGCAACTTCTGACAGAACTTTAGAATTTCTGCTTTGCATTCTACCTACCCCATCCTCTCCAAAACATATCCCAGCCACAAACCAAATCAATTACTCAGCAGCGTTTGCAGAAGGTATGTTAGCTAGACTTCTGTTCTGCCTGGCAGTACGAATGATGCCAAAACTGGTATTGTTTGCTCAGGTCTCACAGGTATTTTCTGAAGGACAGGATGAAAGAAGTACAAACAACTACATGAATTAGTATGTAAGCAGCTAATTGTTTCTAGTACTAGATGTACACCTCATACTCCAAAAAAAAAAAAAAAAAAAAGGACCCAGAGGTCCTTCTTGGTGGACAGCAAGTTGAGCATGAGCCAACAATGTGCCCTTGTGTCAAAGAAGGGTAATGGTATCCACGGCTTCATCAGGAGGAACGTTTAGCAGGTGAAGGGAGGTGATCCTTCCCCACTCCTCAGCACTGATGAGGCCAAACCTGGAGTACTGTGTCCAGTTCTGGGCTTCCCAGTACATAAGAAGTAGTGAAATAGTGGAGAGTCCAGCAAAGGGCCACTAAAATAACTAGAGGGACTAGACCATCTCTTTTATGAGGAAAGGCTGAGAGAAGAGGGACTGTCCACGATAGAGAAGGCCCAGGGGGATCTCATCAGTGTATACCTGAATGGAAGGTACAAAGATGATGGAGCCATGTTGTTTTCAGTGGTGCTCAGTGAAACACAAGAAGTTAATTCTGAACATCAGGAAACATTTTTTCACCGTGAGGGTGACTGAGCACTGGCACAGGTTTACTAGAGAGGTTGTGGAGTCTCCATTGTTTGAGATACCCAAAAGCTCTCCTGACACCATCTTTGGCAACTGGTTCTAGGCGGCCCTGCTTAAGGAGGGAGGTTAGACTAGATGACCTCCAGAGGTCCCTTCCAACCTCAACCACTCTATGACATTAAAACATGAATCTAAGTATAAGGAGATTACTCATTGGTTCCAAATCAGCATACATTTAAGAGTAGGACTGCACAAACGACCCAGAGACTGAAGGAGTCACTAACCGTAAGACACAATATAGTAACGTGGGTTGTGATGTTGCAAAGTCAGGCAGGGCAAAAGCACACTGTCTGTATAACTGTCAACAATAAAGTCATCTGAAGAACAAAGAATGTGAAATACATTCACTTGGATGAGAGTGGTGATCACTAATGATGACCAAAATTTGTGGGATCATGGTGGGTATTTATGTGAATATAAACTTTGTGCTACTCTCAGGCCAAACAAATGGATGCAAATTCTCAAGATACATCATCAGACTAATAGGATAAAAGTAAAAACATTGGTAATAAGAGACAGACAACTCTGCCTTCAATTTTGCAGACAATATGTAAAATGATCCAAGTGCTGAAAGCTGAAAACAAAACCAGACACATTTAGCAACAAGGCTATTCACCATGCTTTACTTGCTTTAAAGACTGCAAGGATAATTAGACACCTAAACAGGACCCAGCCTTGGGGGGTTTTGTTCTGGTTGTTTTATTTGTTTTCTTTAACTCAGTAGAGATTTGTTATTCAAGTTTTCCCCTCCACCAAAGGTTAGGGGCACAGTTTTTGGACTTGAAACAAGAATTAAATTTCAAGAATTCCTAGGATCAAAATAAAGGCTCCTTATGTTCCCTGGAAGACCTCTGAAAACTGGTATCCACAGTCTGTACTGCAGTTCGGGTCAAGCACTGGTAAGTGCAGTATGATATAGGACATTCCAGAGTCTCTCCACCACAAGCACAGCAAAATAAAGAATTTCAGTTGGTTTTGGAATGAAAACCAGCACTTTTTGAAGACAATGTCATTTTCCTTGTCCAAAGGAAACCACATTACAGTGTAATCCTACCTTTAAAAGATGGCCATTTGCAACAGGTTTTCATATTGATCTCCAAGAACCTGACTCAGACAAGCTAGGTATGTTCTTCATCTGCCACAGGTGTACACAAACTAAAACAGTATTATTATTTAATTAGGAGAAGGAAGGAGTTTGAAACTTATTTCAGAGAATTTTGATAATACTGAGTTAAAGAAGACACAAATATTTGGCAGCAATGGTCTTAAGTTGGTATTTTTTTTGTAAGATCTTGCTTGTTTCCCTAACCTTCTGCTGCAGCATGATTTCTTTCCTACTCCCGCTGAAAAGAAACACTGCTCTGGAAGGATGCATGCTTCTTGCGTTTGCTACAGAGAAATGACAGAGGATGAGTGGAGAAATGGACATACATGACAGGATTCAAGCATTGTTGTATCAATAATGCTTTTGTTATAGTTCCATTTATAACACTATCACATAGACAAGCATCATGAAATAATTTTAAATCACTGCACCAGAACTCAAAAAAACTCAAAAAAAAAAGACTGTACAGCCTGAAGATAAATAGGAAGGCTGAGATTTCTTAAACAATACTTACACCAAGAGCAGCTTGGTAAGTAACCTCTGATGGGAAGGTAAATGAAGGCCCTGTCGTGACTGGGCTGCTAGGGGGTGGAGTCACAATTAGCCCTGTAGTACCAATATGAACCTGTCAAAGAAAAAAAAGACAACCCAATAACAAAACAGCAGGGTCAGTTCTGAGTAGTTTAACAAGAGCTGGCTTTGACAAAGCTGTACGCTTAACAGCAAAAATTACCACTACTAGCTCATGTAAAACAACACCAACACGTCTTAGTCTCCATTACTATCTCCCAAAACAATCTTAATGTGAAACATACAATTGTTCAAGAACTACTGTAGCTTGTAACTAAAAGGTCTGAAGAAACAGGAGAATAACAAATCATTAAAGCCAGGTAAATATTTCTATTATCACAACCAGATTAATATGGTACATTTCTGGAATGCACGCAATTTTCAAGTTTAATTCACCTTTTATTTGCATCCACTTTATTAATATCCAATATTTAATTCAACTTGGAAAAAAGCCAAGAAATTAAATCACTTCAGTTTCTAGTTTAAGAAAAATCTTTGTGGCACTTCAGAAATTAACAACTGTGAAGAAAATGGTTCACAAGGCCAAAAAGGTCTGCCATCATTGTATAAAACTACTTCTTTAGATGCTCTCATGTTGCAAAATAAACTTCATGGAAGTGTAGGTTAATATTACGTATAACTAATAACTTGAAGTCAGGAATCTGACAAGATCAGAAATCTTAATAGTTATTAAAAGAAAAAAACCAAACCAAACCAACATGATTTATATTTGATTTCATGTGAATTACCTGAGAAGGGGCACTACAGGACAGTCCTGTCAGCTCACTTATGCGGGCTGCTGCAGTTGGGTTGCTGGAGCTGATGAGCACAGGAGGACTAATTTCCATTGAGTGGCGATTCTGAGAAGACTGTGAAGACTTGTTGGACATAGTGAGGGAGGTAAAAGAGTGCCGTTTTTTGGTGTTTTTCTTAGTATCGGTGTGCTTTTGGGTTGAATTGTTGTGGGCTGCCCCAGAGGTACCTTCTCCTGAGTCAGCAGCAGAACCTGAGGGCTTATCTAGCTCTATCAGCTGTTTGGCTGCTGTGTTAAACTAAGAAAGACAGTCACACATTAGGAGTTTTTAATTTATAAAAAAAAATCTTCTGAATATAACAAAAGAAAGAAAAATCTGCTGTCCTGTTATAATAACAGAACTTAAACCATTCAACTTAAAAGTGACATACTAACCTAACCTACTAACTAGTCATTACAGAGTGACAAGTCTTTTACTACAAACTCAACAAACACACTTACCCTTGGGCTGGTGTTGACTACCCATCAGAGGTAAAATTTCAATCAAGAAAGAACATTATGCTGTAGTCCAGACATGGATTAACTCAGTGTTATGGTTTGGATTAGAACAGAATTAATTCTGTTCAGTAACTGTATTTTCTAAAAGATATTCCACCACCACATACGTAGTACTGTTATTAGTTATCCCCCACACACACACACACCTTGCCTTAACTGTCCCTTTAAGAAACCTGAAATTCCTGAGTTGAGGACACTGCAAACCCCCCTCGGGGAGGCGGGGGGAGAATGCTGGGTTTCTCCGGGGGACTTTTGTTGATTGGGACCACGAGGAAGCTCCCTTCCTGCTGGGACTTTCGGCCGAGCTGCGTGCTGTCTGCCTGTGCTGAAACCTACGGGTGCTATCTCACTGCTTTGGACTGCTTGTGCTGATTCCACTGGGAGCTGGCATCGGGACGGTTCAGTATCTTGGGTCCTGTACCTGTTTATATTTGTTTCCTTTATATCTGTTATTATTATTAAAGCAGTTCTTAGTTTTCAACTTCCAATCCAGTCTCTCCTTTACCTGCTGTGTGTGGGGGGCTGGGAAGAGCCCTTAAACCCACCACACTCAGCAATATCTGCTGCCTGTGTTATCCAGAAGTCAAATGAAATCACAGTGGTCCCCTTTGACCTTACCATATAAAAACACCTATACAAAACTTCCTGAATGTTCATTTGATCTTAAGCCTTTTTCATTCTGTATGACATAGGCCTACACCTTTGCATGCGGGTTCTTGAAGACATCCCCCCTAGTATCCCTTGGTATTTACTGGATGATGGCAATTACTGAACTTCCAGTTTTTACATTTTCCTTCCCGCTAATACTGGACATGGATCATATGGAGAACATTTTGTACCACTTGCATAGTACAGAAAACATAATCATACATCTTTCTCCAATTAACTTGAAAGCTCATTATTTAGATAAATATTAGATTTTAAATTTAGGGTGAACATATTTTTAACAGACCAGTGAAAACAACATTTTTTTATCACAGAACACTGACAGAAGGCTGAAGGATGTAAAAGAATTAGAAAATAAGACAAAAAAGCCTACACTGCTACTCATCCTGTCATGGTCCCATCACTTTTTATGGAAGAATATGCAGGCTTCTCAAAAACTAATAATTTTATGTATTTTGCACATTTTATTTTTTCCAACTCAGACTGAAATTCTTCATGTCCTTCCTGAGAATCTGTGCCCTCCATATTGTCTTATACAATGGCTGCAGCCCCTTCTACCCTTATCTAACCTACTCCTTTATTTAGTGAAGAGTCTGTTCACAAATTACACAGCTCAGAGAAAGAGAAGTGGCACTCATTTCCAAATCAAGAACTACCTAACTGGGAAAAGTTAAGGGATCAACCAGGAATAGGCAGCAAAAAACCAAAACCCCCAAAAGCCCGGAGGCACCTGTTACATTGTGTTGCCTACCTCTTGAATCTATTCCCACCTGCAGAACCTGATTATTCTATATTGTGAACAACCTATTAGAGAGAACTTAAGGCCTGCCCAAGGGATCAGTTCAAGACTGACTCAGATATAAGCAACATACTGAGCTTTCTAATGTAGAGAAGTAAGCACAGTACAGCAGCATGAATGTAGATGCAAAAGTGAAGCCATTAGTGGCCTTTTCTTAGAAGTAACCTGAGGACCACAGTAGTTGCAGAACATTTTGCAGTGGTTTACTTCTTCCTTCCGAAGAATGTAAGGGTTTCAATACAGCATTCCTTTCTGCAACAAGCACCCCTCTATCTATTCCCACATTTTCTATGTTAGTTGTGTTTCTAAGCAGACTTGTTTGAACCAAAGCTTCTATACTTTTAACTTGCACGTTCACACTTACTGTTTTTTCCATTTGACAAAATCTTTACTGTAACAGGTAGCCTGAAATTCAATTCCCCTTCCTGCCAAAGCCCAGGAAACAGACCAGCTTCCCAAAGGTGGTCTAGACAGAAGCAGATGGCTGAGATGCATCTCAGTGCTGCAGCAGTGATGGAGGCTACCAGAAATGTTTCTCTCTGCTTGCAGCCATCTGGAAACTATCAAGTTGAGTACCATGCAAGACCAATTTCAAGGTCTCTTATAGTTCTGCTTTAATTTTACAATTCAGGTGTTCTTCATTCACATGTAGATAGTTAAGAGTTCAAGTATCATCAGTTTCTGAAATTAAGTGAAAAGTCTTCTCCTTCAAATGATGTTTCTAGTCATGTTTACCCAAAAATGTTATTTATGGAACTTTACCACATCACCACATGCCAAGGAGTTATTTTTCCACACTACCAACACTAGTCAAATTTCTAGACAACATTTCACTTTCACAAATATTTGGAAATAAAGGAGTAAAGTGTAAGTGGAACTATGGCAAACATCATCCTTATCTGATGTTATTATTTTTGCTAAACATCATCCTGGAGGACAGGTGAGAGGTAAGAGCTTAAAAAAACTAAATTCAGCTTTGCAACTGAAGTTTCAGAACATATTTTGTCAAAACCAGCAGAAGTATCATTTCACAAATCTGGACCAGATCACAATCATGAGCAAAGCTGCACTCTCATTAATTATTGGGGAAAAAAATGAAATGGTTCTGTACTGCAGTTTGGATTTTTGGGGTTTTGTTTTTGTTTTTTAGGAAAAGCAGTTGCTCCTAAATCATCATTGGAATGATAACATTGAGAACATCACATTCAGATACAGTGGAGATTAGGCTTATTGTCTACTCAAAAATAACAATTCTATTCTATCTGGAGTAATACACAGCATTCACCACTTTTTGCATAGTTCTAGGCAGCAAAATCAGTCAAAAAGTAGAAGAAAGTTTCCATACAAGTTTTTCTGAGTTAGTATTGTTACAGAAGTCAAGATTTTGGGGTTTTTTTTGTTCTAAGCACATCAAATCAGATCACATCATCTAACAGTGACAAAGTTTAGCCTAGTAAGTACAACATTAAAAAGATCATTCTAGAAATTCAGCCCAAAATCTAATAAAAAATGAATAGACACAATGAAAAACAATGTGTTTTGGAACACTCCTGTTTGGTACAGGAGGAGATGCAAATAAAATCCCCCAACCTGACACACTAGGTACATAAAGTCTTATGTTCTCACTGATTAAAATGTGATTGTAACTGATGGATTTAGCCACAAAAAATGATAATAAATTTAAAATTCCACCACAGTGAACATATTAGATCATTTGGGATGTTTTCCACCTACACTTCTGCAAGATAGGCTTATAAATAAAGCTAGAGGAGCTGGATTAATGCAAAGGTGTTTCCCAGTTGTTCATGTTAACTTAAGGGGGGAAAAAAAGCACCTATTTCTACTGACATTTTGATTGAAAAGTGATTCCTTTTCCTCAATTTTTCTTTGTTTTCTGGGGTTCTGTGTTCTTCTAGCTGTTCTGCATGAGTGCTGAATAACTCATAAAATTTTAAATACTTTTTAGATTTGGATTAGGTTTATTAAGTGTTAAACAACAGCACAATGTAAAAGCTGAGGTCCTTCTAAGAAATGCATGTTGTACCCAGAAACTGTATGTAGAAAAATCCTAATAATACCTGTTCAGTTCTGATAAATCTTTCACTTTGGAACAGAGATAAACATAAGTGCTATGAACTGAAATATACAGTTTCCAGACTCACTGCATTTTATTTCATCACTGTGCAAGAACCTGAGTGACCTGCTTTTAAAGTAAGCACACTGAAATTCCATCAGTCAAAAGCCTAGTAATTTGGATGTGTCATTCAGGTCTTACCCTATGTGGTGGGTTTGACCTTGGCTGGACACCAGGTGCCCACTCAGCCGCTCTATCACTCCCCTTCCCAGAGGGACAGGGGAGAGAGAGTGAGGTGGAAAGAGGACTGACCCCTGGGTTGAGATAAGACAGTTTATTACCAGCACTATACACAGCAAAGCCTGCGCGCGCAGAAGCAAAGCAAAAGCAGACTTAATCTCTACTTCCCATGAGCAGCGATGGTCAGCCACTCCCAAGAAGCAGGGCTGCAGTATGACTGGTGGTTCCTCAGGAGGCAGTCATTAGATGATGAATGCCCACCCCCCTGCTCCGTGCCTCAGCTTTTATATCTGAGTTGGCGTCATATGGTATGGAATATTCCTTCGGTTAGTTTGGGTCAGCTGGCTGCCTGACTTCCCTCCCAGGGTCCTGCCCCCCAACCAGAGAAGGAATGTCACAGTGCCAGTGCTGTGCCCAGCAGCAGCCAAAACGCGGGTGTGTTATCAGCACCCTGCTAGTCACCAATGCAAAACACCGCACTGCGAGCCTCACTATGGGGATGAATTACAGCTCAGCCAGACCCAATACACCCTAGTAAAACTAGGGCCTTTGTTTGATTTTAGCACTTTTTAGAAATAGAATTTCACTTTTTGCTATATTTGTATTATTTGTTTTTCACTTGCTGATAGAAGTAATTAATTCAAGATAAACTATACTTGTAATGGAATCACTATTAAAATTTACCTCAAACTGTCTTCAGTCTTAGCTTTAATTATTGCCACAGATTAATAAATGAAAGCAATACAGAAGAGAAGACTAGCAAATATTGCAGCACAGTATGTTCCTCCAGGTAAAAAGTTGATCTCAAATACAATTAGTTTTTCACAGACTTTAACATATCTAAAGTTGTATCCTTTGACAAGAGAATAGTTGTGATATTTCTTCGTACAAGAACTATTGCAAGCATCAGACCTAAACTACACAATAGACATCACAGACTGCATTCATTTTAAAGTTAACAACTTAAGAAAATCTCCAGTAGATGCAGCTACTAATTCACGTTTTCTAAAAGAAGAAAATAAAACCCAGTAGATGGACCAACATAAGGAAGGCAAAGATATGTCTGTCATTATGACAACAATAGGCAATGATTACAGGACTGGGAAATAGAACTAAACATACAATATAAAGAATACCTCAAAAATATTATTTACCTCTCATTTTCAGTGTCTGGGACAATAACATAGGGAAGAAAGGTTTGATATATTTGCTTCTACAACTAGCTGTATATTTTCCAGAACAACATTTATATTAATGCCAGAAAAGAGATATTTCAAAATTCAAATTGACAGTGTCCTGCATATCTCACTGCTCTTCACCACAGCACGTGTTTCAGTTTAGCATATACTGAAAGAAAGCCACCTATATGACCTGAAGTATCTCTGAGTATTACTTGTCATTCTACCTTTCCCATATCATTTTAGTGGGGATTTGTGAATGCTTCTGCCTCTTCTGAAAGGGTTAACTGAAGATATGTTCTCTTAGCTGATGGAATTTGTCTGAAAATGTCAACAGTTAAATACATTTTGTGACTAAGTATCATTTTTACATTTTTTTTTTCAGGTGTATATCTCCATTTTGCAAACTTCTGTAGAGGTCAAAACGCAGTTCTTAGCTAAATAGTTACTCCAAGTGGCAGCCCTACGAAAGGGATTTTTTCTAACTTGGATAAGTTCAGTGTTTTAGTTTTAAAAAGCACTGCAAAAAGCTTTACTGGTTGAACTGAAAGGACAGTTAATTGAAGGAGCTAGGAGTGAGCAGCGAGGAGCAAGAACTAAGCTTAAACTGGCTTTTAAAAACTTCTTAAAACCGAAGCCAGCATTGCAGTAAGCACATTGAAAACCTTTTGCTCTTGTTGCTTTTTCAGCCACATGAAATTTTCAATCCCCAGACACACAGAGCCTCTAAGAATGAATATATATTTTTATATATATATATATGTATGTATGTGCTATACACACACACATATACATTTTCCCTTTGAAAATAATAACTTCTGTGTTGGTTGAATAGAGTCAGTTTTAATTTAAGTTTCCATCTCACCAGGGCCTTCAAGAGTTGAATTAACACAACCTAACTTGATTCTTAGTACGGTTACACACTTCTTCTGGGACCGGAGATACATATTTTTCATCCCACTGGTAATGTGAGAATACTTTTTTCTTTCATCATTCTGCCTCATTTATTTTAATACAATCAAGTGGAAAACAAAAAATATTTAAAATCTTAGCAAGTATCCATAGCATACTTATAAAAAAAAAAGACAAACGCTCTTCTAAATCTCTGTAATGCACATTTTAATAACCACTGTTGCAGCTCTACACACTGTTCTTTATCACCTGTCTTTCTATATAGAAGATAGAGCTTTCAACTCTTAAACCTTCCAAGGTGGGAGTAACCTTCTCAACGGCCATCCTCTCACTGTAAATGATCATATTGCATACAAAAAACGCAGGAAGATGCAAAAGATTTTATATAAAGT
This sequence comes from Galbula dea, assembly GCA_013399015.1. Classification (NCBI taxonomy): domain Eukaryota; kingdom Metazoa; phylum Chordata; class Aves; order Piciformes; family Galbulidae; genus Galbula; species Galbula dea. The sequence continues at coordinate 289,775 of VWZX01010413.1, forward strand.
TCTGTTGGATGTAAAAGTCAATGCTTTACTTCCTTAACAACAGCGAATGTTCTCTGCCTTCCTAGTTGTGCAAATTTGATCTTGAGAGGCAGGTATTAGGGACAGTAACCAAAGCAAAGCTTACTGTTTCCCTGACTTGCTGTTTGCTATCATTTTGTGGTTGGGTGGTTTGGATTGACTGCTCACAAAAACACAAGTACTATCATTCCAACTCCATATAATGAAAATAATGGCTAAGTAAAAATCACTGGTTCAACTGCTGAGCTCATTAACTTTCCCAAACTAAGAACACCAATCTTAGATTATTTTAGGTCTAAGACTATTTATACATCAGGTCATTTTAAATTAAAATATTTATATCTCAGGTTATCACCAATATTGATTATTTTTCCCTTTAGAAAGTGAAATACACAGTAGGCACAACCTTACCGAGGGCCAAACTTTACTCACCTCAACATATGAAATTGGAAATATTCCTATCTTGTCAGCCAACATTCCTTCTGCCCAGTTTTCATCCACACGGCGAATCACAGTCAGAACATCATCCTGCGTGAACATGCAGTGATTATGTCTCCCAGCTCTAATTAAACTTCTAATTTAATTTCCCTCCACAACACATGGGTAATCAGAGAAGGCAGCACACAGACCAACACAGAGAAAGCACTGTATCAGGAACACACTGCTTTTGGGGTTGAAGTCTGTTCCAGACGTCCCTTTTTCCTCTTTTGTCAGAGTGCCGCTCACGGTCCACAGCTAATCTCAGCCATCTGACTTTGTCCTTAGTGCCAGACTTCCTGCCACGTTCAGTCCATGGCATTCTCCAGCCCCCCTTTAAGTCCTTGGCACTAATCAACAGAACCACAGTATTTTTCCTTCTCAACTGACCCGTTACCTACTCCCTAGATACTGCTTTTCTGCTTAGTACTTCAGAGCACTGAATGTTGATGTCTTTCACATCTACATGGAGTATTTGGATTAGATATGGTTTTGAGAATGCTACATAAAAGAAGAACTTACGTGCACAATAAATGTTGCTCTTGCTTCCACTGAGATATATGGTTGTTTTATATGACAGTTAAAACATACTTGGAAGCCTATATGCTTACTCAGGTAAGACTGCAGGTTTGAAAACAACCCAGTTTGCCAACAAGTTAATCAAAAGATGCAAGATAATGTCAAACATCCTCAACATCCTGTGTTGTAATAACCACTGTCTGTCCACATGTTAATGTCTTCCCCCTTCAGAATTTTAGCCATCCTTTTAAGAGGTAAGGGTAGAAAGGTGGTTATCTCATATTTGATCTTGCAACATTTTTGTGCAATCTGATAGAGTCAGAAACTGAAAAAAGGAACAGCTCTCATTTTTGTTAAAAGCTCTGTATCATTATATGCCTTGCAAGACAGAAAATGAATTATAATAGAAACAATAAGAAGAAATGTTATATTTTCCAAAAGACAATTAGTAATATTATAGAATGACAAAGATTAGTAGTACTTTGTGTCAACTAACTAGTTCCTAAAAATGTAGCTTACTAAATGCAAAGCTGAACACAGTGCCAACTTCGACAACTTACAATGAGTGTTTCTTGAGAAGATGGAGCACTTTAAACTCACAACATGGGTTATTTCTCACACATTAAAAGCATCACTACTGCAATTATCAAAAATTGCATTCTCAAAAATAAAACCTCAGAGAAATTTTGTAATTTAGGAAGAGAAGGCAAAACTAATCAAAGGAGGAGAAATGCCTGCAGGATTACCTGACCTTGTCACGTTTGTGGAGCTCCATCAAAAAAAAAGCAGACAATCTCCTTCTTTCTTATCCAAGTGAAGGAAATTATTAAAAGAAAACAAAAACTTCATTCTTTTCTTACCTTTGCAAATGGTAAACAGTCTTTATCTGCTTCCTTGTCTTTTACTTCAAAGTCATAAAGTGCTTTGCACTGAGGTGGAGGCTGAGGTAAAGGTTTAATAATCTGAACAAAATTGGTAGGAAAAAAGCCATGGATGCCATTGACTTCTCCATGATACCAATTTTCATCCACCTGTCGACGCAAAATGATGATGTCTCCTTTACTGAATTTAAGATCTCCAGGTTCTTTTCCCTCATAGTTATACAATGCTTTGGCACATGGTAACTGAGGTACACCCTAAAGAAGAAGAAGGAGGAAAAAAAAAAAAAAGGAATCACTAGAATTAGATGACTATTAATAGAATTTATACTTCATTCTTTGGGAGACTATTAATTAAGCTGCATAAAACTGCAAAGTAAAATTACAGACAACATTATTTTATTGCAATGATTCTACTGATTTTATCCAACCATGTAGGAAAAGCTTCAGTTCTGTGTAGTCTTAAGGTCATCCCTAAATTTGATTAGGATTTTCAGTAATGCTATGGCACTACCAGACACAAAAGAGGCAAAAACTCCACAATACTTTAACCCTCATGTACTAATACACTAAGCTTAAACATAAAAAGAAAAAAAATCCCTCCAAACAAACAAAACCAACAACCAAAAAAGAACACCCCACAAACAAAACTGGAAAGTATCTTCACTGAGAGATCTGACAGGAAAATGTGCAAACCCAAAAAGCACTAGAACAATGGATCTGCTGTTAAGACCTTTAAGGCATGTTTTCTGCCTGACTTTCCTACTATTTATTTATTTCATGGGCACAGAATGCTAAGGATGAGGACACAAGTTGAAAAACAAATCTCACTCTATGAAAGGTGACTTACTTCATCCTGGAGCAACCCTTTTAATGTAATTATTTTTAAACATGCATAAAAGGAATTACTGGAAAAAAAATTCGTCAGAGGTGTGTATCCTTGGGTTTTCTTCACCTCCTTCCCTGTAATATTTGAAAACTACAGGTCATTGGTGCTGCTCTTCAACACGTCAGAAGGACACCCTCCGTTGTATGCACTGTAGGTATTAGTTTTTAATTCCTCAGTCTGTGCCTCCACATTTTGCAAGAGTAAGCCATAAAGCTCTACAACTCCAGCAGAAGGGCTAACTGCCTTCACAACTCTTTTGTCTCCAATTTTAAGTACGTAGAAGGAAGCTCACCCTCTTAACAATGCAACAAGTAGTAACATGCATTACTATGACAGACTTTTCATAGCAAAACCAGCACTTACAGTCAACTAGAGCACAGTTGTTTCCCACGTTTAATGCTATCCCTTATGGGAAAGGCAAGTTTTCATGAAATTCAATGTTGGTGATATTATTTGCCACATCTACTCCATGGTATGTCTCTCCTCTTAAGCATTCTCCCAGCTCAGCCCGTAAATTGAAGTTGAATTTGCAGTATTTCAAGAGGTACACATATAATGCAAGGAAATTTCCAGAAGAAATTACTATTTTGAGTCTTTCTTGTTGGTCAGATCTGATCAGAGTGCTTGATAATTTATTTCATAGTTAACACTTAAAATTTTGTCTTTTAATACAATCCAATTTGTTTTGATATCTTATTTCTGTGCATGGCTTTATAAACGCATTCATAATTCAATGAACAGACAAATAATATTTTTAATATTAGCTTATGTCATAGTTGTATTTTTATACCAAACAGTCAAAGGAAAACTATATGTATATACATAGGTACAGACAAGCATGATTTACATGGTTCATTCTGTAGCATCTGGGAGGGGTACTAAAATTATTATATTAGCAGGATCTGTGCAATTGTTCATAAAAATTGGTCATCTTTAGACTGAAGCAAACTTTTTCTTCATGACCACACTTACCTACATCAGTGCAGAATATAAACACCACTGGCATACACTGCTATAAACCTGGACAAAGAAAAAGACTAAGACTTCACCTAGAGAATTCGTGGGCTCCAATTGATTGAGGAGGAAATTCATGGCCACAATAGAAGAATTAGAAAATATTTTATGTATGTATTTTTCAGTCCCATCTGCTCTCTGCAAAGTAAACAGAATTAAGGAAGTATATGTAGTAAGGACAACTGCAGAGACAACTGTTGAGAGAGAACTGGTGTGGAGAGGGCAGGTTGGAAACAAAAAGAAACACACCTCTACACAAGAGAGGAAACACTGCTTGCTTATCTATTTCCGTCCCAATAACAAAGAAATCAACCAAAAAACTTATAGCCCTTCAGGGACTATGAGCCAGAGAATCACTTGGCTGAAGAAAGGCCCCAAGCAATTATGGCTGCTATATGGCATACTCATCTCTCTTTGCACTGAAGGGAACAGCTGAAGTTCTCCTAGGAATCACCCCGTTGTCCCGGGAGAAAGCTTTCTATGTCCCCACACTGCGGAAGAGCTTTAAGATTAGCTGTATAAAATACAGTTGGAAAAAATATATTTTAAAAACAAACACAATCAAAACAAACCAGGATTGCCAGTGCAGCAGATCATGTCAAAGTGATCAAACTCGTCAATGAGCTATCATTTAGCTGTTAGAACTCAATATTGGTTTTATGCAGCTTATCACAAAGCCTCCCACAAACAAACCTTCACTAAAACACAGAGACATCTGGTTTTATTTTATATGGGGTTCCTTTCCCAGTGTATAAGCTGAGTTTCTGCAAAGCTTGTTTCCTACATTAAATAAAAATGTTTCCAGTCCATAATTTCAAACAGAACAAAATTCAACAAAACATACACTTAAGTTCTCAGTCAGACTGCCAGGGATTAAAGAGAAGTGGTTAAACGACCCAGAAGAGAAGTGAGTGCCTTTTCCCTCTGTCCTCGGGGAGGATGATGTGAGGAAGAGCGGGTGCGATGTGGAGTTCTGAGGGGTATGGTATTAAGGGCCCTCCAGCACCATCTTCACGTTCCTCCTCCTTCTTGCTCACAGTCAGTGCCTTCTGGGCTGTTGTAGTTAGCAGCCCTAGGTGGCTTCAACCCCCCTCCTGCCCCTCTGGCTGTTCTCTTAGGAGAGAAGGCCATGAGGATATGCTGAGCTGCAGTTTACATTTCACTCTGTCTCTCACTTGGCTAAACATGAAGGGAAGGCTTTAGAAAAAACACACTTCCCAGCCTACCCTTAGGTTTACAGCTGCCATTTACCCTGCCAGCTCTTTGAGAAAGCAACAAAACAAACAAACAAGCAAAACAAACCACCAAAAATCTCAGACAAGGAACATTTTAAGAAATTCAGAAAGACTCCACAAGAAATAGGTTTCTTAGAATTATTTTCTCAGTCCTTATGCAACAATATTTGAACTTCTTATGCTACTGCTGCTATACAAACTGTTTAAATTCATTTTTAGTTAAGGCAAGGGTATACATACATTTCACATGCCAGATTCCTTTAAAGAAAATAAAATTAATAACATATGATGACATTAAAGCAGCTTAACAAGAATATGACAAAAATGCACATGCATTCATACATGTGTAAAGTTCGAGCCCCTCAGATTCCTTCTCCCAACTTAGATATTGTGTCTTAGAAATCCACAGAACTCATGATCTTCCTTTTCAGATTTATACTTTGTCTTCAGTCAACTTATTTCTGACTTTACTATTATTTTTTAATGGAAAATATGTAAGGGTATGCAGTTTTCATGAGCTTAAGCCAAGGGAAAGTTATGCCTGTACAGAAAGATGAGATCTGATTTCCTTTTAAAAAGAAGTTTCTGTGGCAGAAGCCCAAATGTAAATATGCCTTTACTGGCATAACATAGTGCTCATTGTGTAACTTAAGTGCACTTGGAAAACTAGTGTAAGCTAAAGTAGCAAAAACAGTAAATCCCCTCCCAAGGAAATGAATGGAAAGATACTGTGTCATCTGCATCTCTGCTTCCTTCCAAGACTCTTCAGGTGCAAGCAAGCAAGGCATTCCCTGTTCTCCTGCTGTGAAACTGGGATGTGTCCTGGGACTCCCTCTGAACCAGTTAAAATTACTCAGAATATCTATGCCTTTTTCATCTGTCTGAGGTTCTCAGACACCGAGTGTCTTCAAGAGGCCATGAAGTTGTCTTTTTACAGAAGTACTGCTTATGCTAGTAGGAGTACACGCAGAGAGAGAGACTTCTGAAACTGTCTACGTGCACACCAATAAGCTACCAGTCTCCACAGAGCTGGCCTGCTCAGACACCTCAACAGCAGTTTTTATGCCTTTGTTTACAGAAAAACCTAAAAACTGGATGTTACTCAATTCTGATCCATGTTACAAAAGGATCTTTAATAATCACCAGTTCTTTGCAACTTTCTTACAAGTAATAGACTGAAAAATGGGGTTTTTTCACCTTTTTATTTTCTTTCTGTGTAGCTCCTAAATCAAACCAACAGTCACACTAATAACCAGAGCAAGATGAGAAACTATTACTAAAAAGAAATCTCCAATTACATAGCAATTTTAAGTACAGTACATCCAGTGCTACAGAAGTGCTATAGAATCGTAGAATGAAAGTGGAATAAAATGGCATTTAGAGAAGTCCAAATAAAGATTTTAAATTATCAGTGCTATCAGTCTAACTTTTCTTTTCCCAAAAGAACCAGTATTGTAAGATGTACTTGGCTGCCAATAAAAGTTGCCTTTGCATAAGGAAAGGAGCTTGTTCAGATGGTGCAGCCAACTTGTTCAGAAGGCAGATTTGGGTATAGTGAATTCTTTAAATGTACATTATCCAATAGGTGCAGGAGTACCTGAGGTTTTCTCTTCAGACTCAAATATCTTGAACTACAATATTGCTTCTTTTAACCTTAGAGTCCATTCTCTTTTATATTGCTGCCTTCTTGACTCAAATCTTTCAAATGGTTCCTTTTTATTACTTTTTTATATGCGTATTTTTGCTTTCTTGCCTTCTTTGGCCTTTACCAAGTTGTCCAGTTCTACATGCCACAATGTCCCATTTTGCACCTGTATTTTTTTCATGTCTCTTTCATCTTGTTGGCTCCAATATCTGTTTTAAAGTCTTCATTTAAAGCCATTTAATCTGTCTAGTTCCATTTTCTTTGTTTCAGCCTCCTTTGTTCTTTCAGTACCTGCATTTATTTTTTCACATATCTTGAGACACAGAGCTTGTAAGAAAACTTGACTGAAAACCTTTTTAAACTGCTTATATTAAAAGATGTGTTTTCTTCAGTAGGATTTCCTTCTAAAGGAAGGGAACACGGTCTTTACATGAATATATAGGTACACTGCCTTCACCTGAAGAAATTAAATATTCTGTTTTCCAGAACACACTAACCTGGAAATGATGACATTTGAAACTAAGTCTTCCTGTTTCTTTCTGAGTTCCAGAACACAGAGTGCCTCCACAAGCCAAGAAGAATGCTAGAAGCTGGATCCCTGCACTTATTTTTCTCATCTAAGGAACAAGACAAACGAGGTCAGATTTGCTTGAAGAATGCCTAACTCAAGAATCATTAACCTGTATCTGACACTAAATTGTTAGTGCAATCGATGTGACATACTTCTATCCCCAGATCTATCTTGGAAAATAAAGGCCAGGTTAGATGGGGCTTTGAGCAACCTGCTCTAGAGGCAGATGTTCCTGCCCATGGCAAGTAGGTTGGAACTAGATCATCTTTAAGGTCCCTTCCAACCCAAACTATTCCATGATTCTGTGGTCTAGTTTTGTTGTTGTTGGATTTCTGTTTGCTTGGTTTTGTTTGGGGGGGAAAGAGGAAAGGAGAGAGAAGAGAAAAGTAAATTGGAAAAATGTTATGAGAAAAGAAGCAAACAAAAAATATCCTACACAGGACAAAGTCTATGAACATCAAGAGCCTGTCAAAGACCTGGTAAAAGACTTAAAACTAATGCCTCAAGTAGTATTTTAAGATAGATATCATTGAAGCTCAGAATACAGAGCTATTTGAGTGTGCAAAATACCTAATTGCTAAACAGTAGTTTTGCCTAGTCACCCAGTAAATGCCTTTTGTAACCATTTAATTCCCATCCAAAATATGTTACAGGAAGGAAGGGTGACAACTTCCCTGTGCCAACACAGCCTTAAATATCTCTGAGGGTTTTTTTGCTTGATATACCAACATAAAATCACAGTACAATAACTACAGAAAATGTAACCAATCCCCACCACCTCACACCCTCCCCCCAGAACTACCAAAATACAGACCACTTCTCAGTTAATTTCTTTCCCTAAATTCATGCCTACCTGGCTGTGTCCCTTTCTACCCTTTGTATTAGTTTCCACATGAACTGGAAATTACAAATCTTTGGAATCCTTTTGCTGCTGTCTGCATTCATACTTACCCTTCTAATACAGTTATCTAGAATTTACTCTCCCTGTCAAAAGCCATATATGCAACTGATTAAACAGCCAAATAATTCCCCAGCATGATGTGTGGCATTCTGAGCTGCAAGTCCAGATTAAATAGAAACGTTCAGGTAAAATCAGAATACTCTTCTTTCCTATCGGCTTAATGGGAGGCAGCTAGAGATGCCACAGACCTTTGTATAACCTTCTACAAACAAATAAAGCATCAATAACTGCAACTATTACCATTTGAAATCTGTCTAACTAAACCATGAGCTAACCTTATAACCTCATAATCAGTCATCAGAAAAGAAAGGGAAAAAAAATCAACAAGATTCAGAAAACAACATTTTGCTGTAATCTAAAAAAACCAGTAGGGAAGTCAATATGGAAGACATATGTACATGACAGATGGTGAGAATTTCTGAAGCACGTGTAGTTGTTAGAGATAGAGGACACAGTCCACAGCAATCTTGGAGACAGGAACCATCTTGCATTGCAAAGAAACATCTCTCTTCTTTTGGTTAATACATTTAATACAAGGCTGGGTTGGGGGGTTTTTTTGGGTTTTTTTAATACATTAACATAAAACCTCACTGCATCAGAAAGAAAGAAAAGGGAGCCTACATAACCTCCTAGAGTACTGCTGAAACCTAGAAAGGATTCCACTATTAACATGGTATCAATAGGCTGTGCTACGCTGCAGTAGTGGTAAGAAACAAATAGAAGTAGCTACTACTGACTACTGGTCATCTACCAGTCTGAACATGGCTACTCAGAATACATATCTCCTCTTTTGTTTTTGCATTAAACATAAGGCATCAATGTTGGAAAAGCAGATCTACTTTACTGACCACATTTAAAACTCTCACAAATCTGCACTTCAACACCACTTTACACATCAACTCACAAAACACTGTTTGCTCACTCCAGAAAGAGAGTTAATCTACTCAGTGCAGAAGACTGGAACATTTGGTTTACCGACAAAGCACTGAAACACAGGAGGCTCTCCATTTCAGGGAGCTGGTATTTTAACACAGGTATCAACAGCTCCAGAGGACTTACCAACAATGTAAAAAATCTAAGAGTAATGCTCTGTATTGTTCTAAAGGTTTTTACACTTTGAAAATTAATGTAAGCAAGCTTCCCTCACTGTGATGTGAAAACGAATATGTTTACTTGTTGCATTAAGAAAAGGAGAGGGAATTCCAGGTGAGAAGACAGATTGAAAAAAATTCAAGAAATGAGAAATGAGATTGCCAAGAGCAAACTCTTACTGTGCTTTGAAGGTGAGGAGTTTGAACATGATATAGAAGGAGCAAAGGCAGCAAATGACTGAACAAGGGAGTGACTTGGTAAGATTACTTTTTTGTGAGATCAGCATAAAGAAAGGTTCCTTTAATCTCTCAAATACTTTGCTGCCAAAAATTGGGCAATGGGAAAACACAGTTGAAAATTAAGAGGTTGCTGCATTTTTTGATAAAACCCTGTCAACATTGGCAGGCATGACTTTTTAGCTGAGCATGCTTTGCTTTCCATTATGATCAAGTGTGAGTGCATCCTCTGCCAAAAGAGTGCAATGTCTAAAATTAAAATGTCCCTGTCAGTTACATTTAAAAAAAGAGCAACCACACACTGTTGTTCTCCTAAATTTGATTTTAAAAACCTGAGATGATAACATCTGACATTCCGCTACCTCCTAAGACAGTGGTTTTAGGTTTATTTTCCATCACTTTCACTGTTGTGTAAATGTTCAGGTGCTTGTTCAACCTTCCGGACGAACACGACATCACTGCCACACATCCTCCTCAGGTATTCCCTGCAAACACTTATTACCAAAGTGGGACTTTTACTAAGCTTGGTCTGGAATGGGTTCCATTTCCTCCTTCCTGAAACCCCTTCACTCCTCTGAAATTCTTTTGGAGTCAATTTATTTCCTTTAATAGCCTGACTCCAAATAGCCCCTTGCCTACTGCAGAAAAGGTGCTAATTTTAGCTGTCACTGTAGTATACACAAATACATAGAATCACAGAATGGCCCAGGTTGGAAGGGACCTCAAAGATCATCTAGTTCCAACACCCTTCCATGGGCAGGGATGCCACACACTAGACCACACATATCCACTCCATGCACAGAGCAAATTACAAACTCCACTTGCTATTTATTTTCACTCATGCTTTATGTTTTTCATGCCTTAAAGCCTCCTGGAAAATATATAGATTTTTTTTGTTATTATTTATTTATTTCCCCCAACAAAGAACCACATTTTTATGGTACTCAAAGCAGCTGGTTGGCCTTTTGAAAAGGCAACTAATCCTAGCTGAAATCACACATTTTTTGGCAAGATAAATGTTCCTGTATGCTCTTTACTATAACAAAAGAGCTGAGTGAGCCAGAAGAATGCTATGTTAACATTTATTTCTTATGCAGTGACAGGCTGGAGTTTGCACCTCCTGGTTATTTCAGCCAGACTGCAAAAGTAGACAAACAGCCTGTCACAAAGGAGCCTTCTGCTCAGTGCAGTACTGCTAGAAGAGGCTTGAACCCATAATGCTCACAGAAAGTACTATGCTTCACATTTCGTATTGCTCAAAGGAATGCACTTCAGCATAAAATTATGAGTATACAAAGTAAAACTGATCCACATGTCTTTATCAGGTCTGAATTGGTACAAAGACGTTTCCTAGCCCTAAGAATGTCTCCTAGCCTGGCATCACCATGCTCACCTCTGTTGTCACTGCACCTTTACAAGCCCTTTCCTGCCACCCTCCCTAACTTCCCTGGTCTCTGCTCCGCCTGAGCTTTGCCTTTCTTAAATCCATACCTACATGGTCAGTGCTCCTAAATTCCTCCAGCGAGATCAATCCCCAGTTCCATCTTCCCTACACTTCCTTTCTGCAAGGGAACTCAGTGAGGAGCTCCCCACGTGGCCAGCCCTGCATTCCCGCAAGCTCACCTCACTGCCCCCCACACTCCAGCTGCTCCTGCTCCTGACGGTGAATTGGCTCTCCTGAGCCAACATTACTCTGCTCCTTAACCAGCAAAGAAATTTCCAGCGATGTGACTACCCCCCTAAAGCAGTGCAGAAAAGCACATTCCACCTGGATATTTTAGTTAGCACCTTATTCCATGAAGAGTTGCCACTGGTTTTAGGTGGGAGCTAATACTTAAGCAAGGTGTCAAACTTAGTTACTCCAGCAGATCTTGGCCAAGTTTCCTCCCAACTTGCCCAGCTCTAGACTGTCTTTCACTGTGCAGAAGTGCTTAATTTTTACAAAAACCTATCAGCTCAAATACAGCAAAATCTCTCATTGTAATTCCACCATCTGAGGCAGGGAGAGTTGCATAAGGAGTACACAAAGTAGCACTAGATATTTCAGGATAGACAGGAATGGATTTTGCAATCTGCTTTCCAATGCAGCTGTTTATTCAAGAGGTCTGTGCTGGTTTTAAGCATAACAGGTGAAAAAGGGTTAGCAATGATAGGCAATAAGAGGTTTACACAGGATGGATAACCTGTTCACCTCTCGGTATTTTACCACTGAAGAACTATCAGAACTTTGGTCCAGGGAGGTCTACGCGGTCTGTGTCTGCTTACAGCAGTGCTGCTCCTCTAGGACACCTGCACTGCTGACATTGTACTATTAGTCAGGTAAAACAATGGAACGCATGTTGCTGTGCCACCAAAACTAGAAGCATTTAAACTACTTAAATGAGTGGTCTTCCAGCAACTGTGTTTGCATTCACCACAGAGAGAGGAGTACATCTGAAAGTAACAAATTAATCATTACTACAGTGTCCTAACACAGATTAAATGTCTGTTTACAAATTATTTCACTGGGAAATCTTATTCCATCTATTTTGCATTTGGTAGACTGCCTCAAAATGGTAAGCTTTATTATACGCACAGACCTGCTTCTTCAAAGTAGTCCTCTATTTCAAAATACATATCCTTCCTATTTCAAAAAATAATTAGATAGCAATTCTATCCTGTTGTCACATGTCTTCCTCAAAGCCCTTTGCCTCTCCAAACGTTGGGAGAACTCTGTATTCGTTTTGTAAAGCAACATCTGAAGTTTATCTTGGACTTGTACCACAGTTTACCAGTCTCTATCTGTGAAAAACAAGTTTATACAATGTGTTCAGTTTTAACTATGAAGTATTTGAACAAGTTAAAGAAGGCAATTTTTTTACATTTTTCTGTGATAGAAACACAAAAGAAACAATCCACTATTTTATCCAGTTTGACAAAAAATGATTGTTTTCCTTCCTCAAAGAGGATTATTTACATATCACACTATTAACTGTCTGAGATCTGCTCATAGTTTTCTCTCGTGTTCATTCCATAAATGAAAAGATATACTTCTCTACGATGATTTTAATCAAGGAGCTATATGCATCATCATCATGGATAGGCTTCGCGAATGAAGATTTGGGAAGGGCTCTACCCACATTTGTTGCAAGCTATATGCATAGCAGAGTATAAGTAGTACTATATTTTTACATTTGCTTTTCATGTTGGAGCAGTCTTCGAAGTTTATGAACCACACTACTTTTTGATGAAACTAAAATGGAAGATATGCTCCAACAGTGATTCACTGTTCCAACACTCCCTGGAATCAGAGTATAGTCCACTCAAAGTATTACCTCTGAAAAAAATAGAGGCTGTGGCCACCAAGTCATCTGCACCCCCTGTTCTTTTATGGACCAATTCACACTGCAGATTACTTGCTACTATAGCTACAGCCAAAGCTTTCCCACCCTATAGAAGGTTTCAGTCCTCATCTTGTAAAGTGTGATACATGCCATGATCTCAATGTTTTCTCAGAAATAATTAAGAGTTCTTACTCCAGCCACATCAACCCATTAAAAATTTATTCCATGAAAGTTAATTCCATGATATTCAGATAGATCTTTTCTTCCAAAACCTGCTCGTGAGGATAGCAAAACTGCTCAAACAAAATTACTAACAAGTGCCTAGATATCAGACATTCTTTTGAAGTAAGCTCATCCATGGTGCTAACACCATGGACCTCTTGCATGAGCAATTTAATTCCTAAAACTTTAAGGAGCCTGTAAGCTCCTCCTGCATCAGGATTCTGCCTTTGAGACTGACTCCACAGTAAGCAAAATTAACCATCTACTTACATTAACAGGGAATGCACAGAATAACTATGTTCCACATATAAATTCTCAAGAACATCTTACAAGAAGTACAGCTTTCTCATTTAGATAAAAAGTATTTTAATGATGTGGTTCAATCATAATATATTATTATGGGAAAATACTGCTTTCCAGCCAAGAGTTAAGAATCAGATAGGATAATGCAAGGCTGACAGCTCTTTAATTCTGTCTTAACTATTCATGCTACTAAACTGGTTGAGATATATTTGGAAAGCAGAATGCAGTCATGCTTCTTCAGAGTTCCCTGATTCAGACTCCAGCAAGGCCTGATGGAAGACAACTCCTCAGGCAGGATACTCAAGCTGAAACTCCATCACTTCTTGTCACCTTGTTAGGACAGCCTGTACCTTGAGGCTCACCACTAATGTGGTCAGTCCTCCTGAGCTGTTGTATGAGATCATACCTTATTTCTACAGAATCAACTACTCCTAAAAGCAACACAGATGTACAGTAAAACCCCCGTGAATCACAACTGTATTAACATGGCCCTCGGCTTTGTAATTGTTCTGCTCAGCACTTCTGTGTGAACTGCTGCTGTCACAGAAACACTGCCCTGACTAAAAAGCCCTGAATACATACTCGTGTAGGTACTAAACTTCCATGTGGTACGACAGCGTTTATACCTGACCAATACACATGCCACTAGCACACACATTCAACTTTCCTGCAAGGCAAACACTCTTCAACCCACTGACCTGAGCTCAAAGTTCCAGACCAATTACCTTGGAAGCAACAAAACCCTCATGTTTCTCCTAATTGTCCTTCCTGTTACCTTTGTAGACATTTCAAGTTTTCTCTTCATCCACTCAACTATGCTGTCTCTTTGTAGGACAGCTGAGGGTCAGGATTTGATGTGACCCCAGACAGTGTTTTGGAAAGTACAGAAATACTGATGTAAGCCATGACATGTTCTGTCCAGAACTTGCTGCCTTCAACAAAGTTGGCTTCTAAGTTTGTCCCTGCACTGCCTGAAAGCCTGCATTTAAGGTTGTTTCTAAAGAGCTCATTAAACCTGTGATGCAGAAAATCACATTTTTCCAGAAAGGCACCAAGTCTTAAACTGAAAACATCAACAGATGAGCAATTTATCCCTTCCATTAGGAGGTTTCTACTGGATTACCATACAACAGAGATTTATATGCTTCCTAAAGTACTTATGTAACTCACAGTAACTTTAGCCCATTATTTACCATAATTCTTCTGATGACATAAGGCTGTAATTTGTATTAATTGCTAATCCCTCTTCCTGCTCTTGTCATATGAGACGATTTTTGGTAAACTAATAAATTTTTTTCAGCTTTGGTCAAGTAGCCCTTTCAATTAACCAAAGATATATATTAAAGGCTGCTTATACTGAATATAATTTACTGGGTTTCCAGGCAATCGATACTCTGGTTTGAACTTCATTATGAAACCCCCAAATTACTAAATTCCTGGACTAGGAAATTATAATTCAGTCATATTTTATATGTTTCAATAAATTCTTTAGAGTAAAATAATTATATTTTTAGAAATTAACAATATGTTAATATAAGCTACACAAGACCTTCAGAATAAGACCGCTATACTGAAGAATCTCAGACTGAGACACTTCTTCGTTTATGTTACCTTCAGTGCTTAAGTAGTACTTCTTCTCTTTTCGAAGGGTTTTTAAAAAATTATTTTAAGAGCTGACAGCCAATTACAGTTAATCTCTTTGCTCTCTTCTTCCTTCCAATATTATTTAAGGTCTTCTCACATTTCCCAGTAGATAAACTTTCCTCAAGTACGCAGTCATACTGATCCTCAATTCATCATCTATTATCAGTTATGAATTCTGGAGGAAACAGAAGCCAGACTGTAAGAATAGATACAGAGAGCCTGAAATCTCTTCCTAAATACATTAAAAATCCTTCCAAAACAACAAGCTGTTGTTTACAGCTGCCTGCAGGGAACTCCAGTTAAAGAAATGTATTTCCAGCGTTCCAATATAGGAAGCAAACTCTTGAGAAGGTATTTTGAAATCTTGGATTTGCCAAATCAGAATGGTTTCATTAATGTCACTCTTAATGTTGCCACACTGCACCAAAGTAAGACCTCCTCTTATCAAAGAAGGATGAAGTCACATGAGCACAACTTCTGCAGCTCTGCAGTATTTCAACAGAACTGGCAGACTAATAACTAAACTTTTGACAATTTCAATATGCTTCCATAATTCAGTCATAGCATTGCAGTTTCTGTGCCTTTGTCTTCCAATTTGAGTATTTATTTTGATAGTCTAGTATTTACAGTTACACTCTGATGTATTCACAAATAAATTTAAAACTCTCCTAGCCACCAAAAGAAGCCAATAAAGTAATGCTGGAGCTTCAAAATCCAAAGTTAAATTAAAGTTAGCTCCAAACCTATCCAAACCTAACTCTTCTTCCTCTTCTTTAAACATGAGTTTGGAAGGCCCCTCCACAACCCTGAATGCTTTAAGTTGCTGGTAACAAAGACTAAGTAGTCTTTAACATTATTTATGAGACCTGGAGTACAAGAAAGTAACAAGCAAACCACATACTCCCATATACCTTTGTGTCCTTTACAATCACCTCAAATCTTCCCTATTAATAAACTTGACTGATGTTTTCTCTGGATGCCTTAACAGTCTTTATATCATTTAGGAAGGAAAGGCCAAAGGAATAACTTTCTATGATAATGATTGTAACAGGAACCCGTATTGACTAAAATTGTAAGACTTTCCACATGAAACCACTGGTTTTCAGTTCTCTGGATTCAACTCACGAACTTGCAGACTGAGGAAGAAATCTAAATGCAAAATAAAAAAAAGCAGCCATAGATTTTCTATTTCAAGACAGCTTAAGACCCAAAAGTGAGGCTACTACAGCTCTTTTCCCAAGGTATCAAATAAAATACCAAAAAAAACCCAAGCCAAAACCCAGAAAAAAATTTTAATAGAATGTTGATTTTGTATCATCAATTCTTAACAATGTGAAAAAAATTAATTATATATTAATTATAAGGTCTGTATAGGATAAAATCATAATAATTCCTAAACTATGTCTTCATTTTATATTTAAAGTTTTGGGGAACCTTAAGAAATGTCTCTCCCAGGACAAATCAGGGCACTTCCCTTGTTACATGTCTCAATTTTGATGAGGCATTAGCATGACCATCCTGCAGTACAAACAAAACTACCCTTCAGAAAAAATGAGTAAGACACCATACTGCTTCTAAGTATTCTGCTGTGTTGAGTGCGCACGATTCTGCAAACCTCATTTATCATCCATGCATCAGACAAAATATGTGGCAAAATTTATTACATTGCCCAAAGGAAACCAAACCTATTATCTCATTATTCAAGTGTTAAAATTTCCTTACAGTTTTAAAGTCTAGATGAGCAGCTTATGTTTAAATTTCCAGATGAATAGCAATTAATTAGCTTTACACAGAAGTGGTCAATCTTGGTAAGATGGTGTCTCCAGTGCTCCTTGCATCACCCTGGTTTTGTGTTTCCCAAAGTTTCAGTTTAGAGTTCTAAGTACAAGGTCTGATTTGTTTCTGCAGAGCTATACTGCTCAACAGTTTGGTAACATACGGTTTGACAGATGGCTTTTCAATTCAATTAGTTAGATGTTATGGAATGTCAGATATTTCCTCTGCTCTCCCCTACTTTAAAAAAAAAAAAACAAACAAAAAACAAACAAAAAACCCACAAAAAACACATTTCTAGGACTGTACTTAAATTGTTTTCTGTGTGTAAACAGTACTGCTTTAAACAGCCTCTGCAAATACACCACTAACTAGTTCCAAGTAAAAGCTTTGCCAGATGTGTAGTGTAGTATAGTCTGGTTTCCTAAATTCTCTTTGCAGCTGATGAAAGCTTCTGTGTGAAATGCTACTTAAATACTAGAAAGTATTAAACAATATTCTTTAGCAAGTCAATCTACATCTGTAACATTGCCCCTGAAGTTAACTATACACAGAAGTCTTCTGTTTAAATTCAGTACAAGTCTTTGAACATTGCACAGGAGATTAACATAAAAAACATAGCAGAAGTAACTGTATTTTACAAATCAGCATTGTCATCATTACAAATCAGGATATATTTCAAAAGCATGTCATTAATTTCCTTTTAAAGTATTAAAGACAACAATAATAAAAGCCACACATACTTTGGGAACTTGTTCTAAACAAGAACTGTTATTGTTAACATCTGCTCTAAACATGATCTCGAATACAAACCTGAATAATGTGGATGAAAATTCCAAGATCTGATCATGACTTTGCAAAAACAATCCAATCCATATGAAATGTTCCATGTCTGCTATGAGGCCAAAGGCAATTTTTAGCTTGGTTACATCTGAAAAGGAATCCCTGCAGGCTTGGCCAGCTCCACTCCCCTCTCAATCAAGCTGCATTAAAATAAGCAGGCACATAAAAAGGCAGAGTGCCATGTTACTGCATCACCCACTCGGTTCTCTCCTCAGCTGATGGCTGCTTGCTGAGGACATCTATAACTTGACACCAGCTACGGGGATCTCTTTTCTAGCTGGTTGGAAGGGGACAGACGTGCAATAAGGGACACAAACAAACCCCAAATCCTGGGTTAACAGTTAACACAGAGGCCATTAAAAGTCATCACAGATCACCGCAGCGTTAGCACAAGCCCAGATCTTAATCCAATGAAAATAAGTAACCTTCTCATCCAGAGAAGACTTCAAGTTGAAATGGCTTTCTTTGGAGAATGGTCTTTTACTCTCCCCTAGCTATAGGAGCAAAGGAACAAAACCAGTTCTCTCTTTAGTTTGGGTTCTGTGGTTTGACTGTTGCAGCTTAGCACTAGCTAATATTAAACATATTGAACAAAGACCACTCAGCTAGTAAACAAAATTCAGGCAGGGTATGAAACTAACAATGACAGCATAACCACAGCTTCAGCAACACAAACAGAGGCAATGGGACTCACCTGGTCTCTCCAGAGAAAGAAGAGACCCATACCTCCAGATTACCCCAGCACACACTGACCACTTTAATTACCCACTGATCAATGTCCCTTATATTACACTTGCTTTGTTAAATAAAATTATCTGCCTCAATAGGGAGTTACAAATCCAGCCTCCCTAAAAAAAGATTCCAGGTGAGAGGAAGAGGACAGTAACATGCAGACTCAACAGCATCAGGCAACCATCAAAATCCAGCCTGCAGAAGCCCTGCAGCTACCCAAGCAATGGCTGTTTCATTTCCCTACAAAAGGGATAAACCGCATCTCCTATCTTACTGCATAACTTGATTGCCACACAAAATTAAAGCAAGTCTCAATTTGTGAAATGTGTTACAGAGTGATCAGTCTACGGACTTCTGACAGGCTTGAAGGAGGCAAGGTGAGGAGAGCAGTTTTTATCTAGAACACCACAGACAGTATTTTGATGCGGCTGACACTAAGTAGTATTTCCATATCACCTTTTGTGTTGTGTTTGTCCAAGGCGAACCATCTATTAGACTCAATTATCTCTGACAATAGGGAGAGGTAAAAGTATTGGTCTTTGAAGGAAAAAAACCCTCATAGTCCTTTCCTTGCGTTTCTGCTTTGTAGCATTTTCCTGCCTCAGTGGACCAGCTATATTACCACTTGGAGACAGAGGAAAGAAGGCTTAAAAGCAACTGCATGATTTAAGCAACTCAAACACAAGTTTTTAGAACAAAGCAACATTTACGTCCCATAGACATATATCAGATTATAGAATTTGTCCCTTGATCTGTAACATCTATTCTCTCCTGACACAAACTTTGCTTTTTAGTTAGCTATAGCTAACCTCATATAAAGACATCTGGCCCAGCAGATACCAGCTGTAATATGCAACTTCTACCAACATAATTTTTTTGGCCTTATTCTCTACCCTCCCCTTCCTGGCAAAGAGTCTTCATTTTCTCTCATGAACAATCCCACTCTTTCGTTCCTCAAAACAGACTGAGCTCCCCTCTCTCATGTAGGCAAACATGATCTAAATACCACGGTTGGGCTTACAAGCCATCATTATCTATACTTTCACCAGTACAAACTCAGATGTAACCTAAACTTTAAAGTTTAAGTGCAACAAGTTAAAGACTTTGTAACTGGTACACTTCCCAGTCATTAAAAACAGCAAGAGTAAAAAAAGTGAATTTGCACATTTTTCCTCTCATCCTCCACATCCTACTTGAAAACAAGCTTCATTGAAAAACTATGCTCTGCAAGAGTGTTTTCCAGTGTTGAATAATCAACAAAATCCAGAAACTACTGTAGTTATATATTAAAAACTCCTTCTACTCTATTAAATGGACCATTTAAATTCATCATGTTAAATACCTTCCCATTATGACAGTATTTTGTAGTCTAACTCATAGTTAGCATTACAGTATTTGAGACAGGCAACTGAAAATGGAAAAGCCAGTGCCCATCCATCTACCTATTTTCCATATATTGTTTGCATAGTAGAATTTCAAAGGATCTATGAAATAAAAATCAGCCTTCTCAAGATACACAGAGGGACTCCAGTTACCCCCCAAAAATGACAAATCATGTCAGGAAAAATTAATAAGCATTTCAAAAAAATATTGAATGCAATAGTTAATGACTGTTAGTACAGCTTGCAAAATGCTTTTTAAAAATCACAAGAGATTTAAAAATGCTCACATTTACACTTATGGCAATGTACACAGATTTAGAAATTACTTGCTACATGGGGAGGCAGCACCCCTACTAGAGCAGATTTTTTGCATTTTACTGTATTTCTACTCATACAAAAAAAAAAATATTAAAGATAATCTCTTATTCTTCTGTTCCTTAAAACAAGTAAGCAACACAAGGTTACAGTTTAAAAGTTAGCCAGCGTTACCAGAAACCTAATTTCTGGGTGAACAAGAGTTAGTACTCATTCATGCTTTGGCACAAGACAGTTCATTAGTAGCTTGACAGTAAAAACAGAACAGCAGCTTCCTACAATAAAGTCCTACCATGGAATTTGTACATGGAGCACATTTTGGAAATAGTAGAAGAAGGAAGTATTTTAACATGAGTTAGAAAATGCACAGTTTTCGATTGTTTCCTCAAACCATGTAGTCAGATACATCAGAGAAACAAATTTACAGTTAAAATGTAACCAACTTCCTTAGCAATAGGTTTCCATTTTGCAGATGCACTAAGGGCTTTGAGTCTTGGAAGAATGCCTAGAAGAATGCACTTAGAGAATGCTAAAGGTTAGAGTTTGGTTTTGTTTTCTTCAAATATGTGTTGCAGGGAATACAGGCTCTTCAGAAAAAATATGCTTTTTTTGTTGGCCCTCATTTTTCCCAGCAGACAATGGCTGCTACTGTCCAGCGTTTAAACGACCTTTGCCCTACCCTCCTACTTTGTTTCCCTTAGGAATGTCATTCATCCCTTTTGTAACACATTGCTACTCATTATTGCCTTATTTTTTCCTGCTACTTTTGTTCTAGTCTTTAAAAGAGAATACATACAC
>VWZX01010416.1:4923-74484 GCA_013399015.1 Galbula dea
GGAGAGGAAGAATATATATCATAAGACCTTAACTTTTTATAGCCAGGTAGCTCTAGCTGTTAGGAATAAGCTTGAGGGAGGCAGAAGGGAATGGTCTACAGAGAATTCACCACAAGGATGTTTCACCCCTTTTTAAGCCTTCACATGGCTGCTTGAGAGGTCCCAGGTAATTAGTGCTGTCACCATTAGTGAAGCTTCTTTCCTGAGCACCAAAATACAAGAAGAAAATACTCAGTGCATCCAGGGTGGGAAATTGCAGCAGAAATGGAAGTTTGGCAAGGAAAAAAAAAGGGGCTCCTTCAGCTAGGAGGCTCTGCAGTTTAACTTACCTTTTGAGCAGATATATGGGTTTGATGTGCCTCTTTACCAGGCTTTTAAATAAGAACACTAGTTACTATAGTAACATTTACATCATAGGTTGC
Source organism: Galbula dea (assembly GCA_013399015.1). Lineage (NCBI taxonomy): Eukaryota > Metazoa > Chordata > Aves > Piciformes > Galbulidae > Galbula > Galbula dea. The sequence continues at coordinate 5,346 of VWZX01010416.1, forward strand.
ACTTCTGCTGCCTCTGAGACACAGAAAACCAATCTGCTGTGTTAAGCTTTGCACTTCTGCAATATTTTAAATGGAAAAAAAACCAAACCTGTTTCCTAATGAATTGTCTTTTCCTCTAATTAATTTACATCTCAGATTATAAATTAAAATCCATTTGATCTCATTTTCCTTGAAATGACTAAGCCCCATGTTCTCCCTGGTCCCAGAGAGAACAAGGAGAATGGATGGGGAAACAGGACATATCTTGATTTTTCTAGTCCTTCTGTAATTCAGTTTCCTCTTGTAGGAATCATCATAAAATGACATATTATTAATTTTTGGATACATTCCTCTTCTCTGTAGCCTTTATTGTAGCCTGTTAGAAGAGTGAAGCAGCATAGCCCATTTTGAGGTCTGCCTCTGCTCTTCTTTGCACTATTGTTCCAGTCTCTCATCAGTTAAATTACCATTTTCAAGTGCTGTATTTGCACTTATGAAAGTTACTTTATTTACTTTATGAAAGTTACAGTGATTCAGCAGAAGAAACAGAACACAGACAACCTGGCTCAGCCAACTTTGCTCTTGGGGATCCCCTTCACTGGCACAGTTCTCCTAGAGCTTGTGTTGTCCTAAGTCAGTGCTGGGAGGGCCATGGTTTAGTGGTGGACTTGGCAGAGTTGGGTTAATAGTTAGACTTGAGATCTTAAAGGTCTTTTCCAACCTCAACAAGTCTATGATTCTATGATTCTAAGACTTATTGGGCTCTCCATGAGGTCTCATTGCTACAAGCTGGCATGGTTAAACTCTGTTCTAACTCTGGAGAAGCCCCTCTGGGAGATGAGGGAATGAGACATGGACATAGAGAACAGGTGCCTGTAGCTGCTCCTTCCCATAGCTCATATCATGATGGGCAGGAGTAAGGGCATTGTGGCCAGCAGATCAGGGTGGGGATTGTGCCTCTGCTCTGCCCTGGGGACACCTCACCTGCAGATCTGGAGTCCTCAGCACAGGAGAGGCATGGAGCTGGTGGAACAGGGCCAGAGGAGGCCACAGAAATGATTGTCTGTGAAGATGTGCTTAAACACCCCCTAGGGAAAGGTGGTTGGGGAGAATAGACCAAATAAAGGGAATAAAAAATAATGTAGCTTGACAGATTAAAAGCTCATTGTTGCTTTAACCAGGGTTGAAAGCAAAAACACTTCTCAATCATGCCTTTACCTCCCAGGAGTTAGCAGCTAGAAGCTACAGAGAGCAGAGGATAATGGAAGGAGGAAAGGGGACTTACACAGAGCTATCAGACACCTCTCCAATGTGTTCATTTGCTTTTTCCTTCTCTTTTTCTTCCAGCTGTATAGACACCCAACTCAAACTGTAGTGCAAAGGTGCATGAATGGGACTGTAGCACAGCCAACACTCTGCTGCTCATGTCAAGTTCCTCTTTGCTGATACCATAACCATGCAACAAACACAGTTTGGTTTTGGTTCAGAAGAGCAGCCCATGTTTAGTCTGTTATCCCCATAATCCCTGCCAGGATGAGAGCATCACTCCACTACACTGCAGGGAAAGCAAATAAACACCACTCCCTTTTCCCTGAGGGGGTGGTGGTAGAAATCTATCTCTAGCAAGTGTTTTACAAAACCTGGCACCAGCCTGGAGTTTCTCAAGAGTGTCATCAAGCATAGAGGATATGAAGTCACAGAATGTAACTGGCAAGAGAGAGAAATGGTGGAGAAAATGAGAAGGTGAACTAAATCCAGGCCTTTTACCAACTTAAGACATTTCTACAGCTGGCAGAAGTTCAGCCTGTTGCCCACTGTGACATTCATGCCTTCAATACTGCAAAGAAATAAAAATCCACATTGGGATAACCCAAATGGAGACAATCCAAACTGAGGCCATTTTGGGGGGCTTGGCTATGGAAACAGGATTTTACTTCAAATGTTTAGGTATTGGTGATGAGTTTCACCCCACACAGACTAGAAACCCCCCATGCTCACAATAAATCCCAATGTCCCCATTTTCCCATGAAAGCCAAGAGTTACAGAATCTAGAAAACACATCTCACATGTATCTCAAAACCAGGTGTGCTGGGTTGCAGCAAAGACATTTCTGCTCTAGATGGACCTGCTCTGAGAGTAGGGTTGGACTAGATGATCTCCAGAGGTCCCTTCCAACCCCTAACATTCTGTGATCCTGTGTCTCAGTAACTTACCAGAGCCAGATCTGACAATTTCAAACCATCAGGGAATATTCCAACACAAATGGCAAAGAGTTTTGGAAGGAAATGAGAAAAATGGAGTGGCAAGAGAAGTGGGGAATGGGTGAACTCCTTCCTAGGCTGAGATGTTGACATTCTGCATGATTTATTTTCTAGGCAAATAATAATGGGTGAGAAGGAAGGCACAGCATGGGAAAACAGCTGAGAATAAAAACAAACAAGGGTGTAGAATGAGTGTGTGGTGGGAAAACAGGGAAAAAACAGGCTAGGAAAGGCCAGATATGGGATAAAGCAAGGACAATAAGCAGATGGACCCTGCCAGGGTGGAAATGATGTGTACAGATAGCCCTGGCACAGAGGAGGTGTGACTGAAGGGATCATGGGATTCTGATATGTGGGGAAGGGTCAACAGGGAGACAGAACCCCAAAGTGGGAGGGTGAGGTCCCTGTGAAGGGGCTCATGCTACCAGCAGGAACACCACCCACCAGGAAGGGTTCTACAGCCTTGTACTTAGGGGCTGCTGAGAGCATTTCTTGCCTGTGACACTGGCTTTGGAGAATTTTGCCCTCTACACTTGGCAGCAAAAGCTGGAGCAGCAAGGCACAGGCAGCAAGCCAACACACACTGCCTGGGACAGCTGTTTCCCATTGCAGCAAGCCCAGTCCTCAGTGCCATGTGGAGGAGACACAGAGCACACTGCCACAGGCAGGGGAGTTTGTGGGGAGGGAGGTGGTCTGGATGGCATGTTTCAGCCTCACATGGACACCCCATGAGAAACATCCCCTCAGGCAGTGTTACTACCCTTTGCCAAGTGCTCTTGCTTCTGCACCAGGAGGAAGCACAAGCTGAGCCACTGCTGATGGTGGAGGGGATGAGAAGAACAGGCAGGGAAGGAGTCAGACCTCTCACATTGGTTTCTGTTGGCAGAAACACCAATGAACTTCTAAATCTGGATCACAGGGATCATGAATTTCAGTCCTTCAAATGCTGTGCTGTATGCAGGCCAGAGCTGTTCATACAAGACTAGATGAGAGAAGAAGAGAAGATTCAGGTACAGAACATCCTCTAGTCCTTCCACTTGCATCCCATCCTGTTTCAAATGGCCCACTCCTTTGTTTTGCACATTTAGAGGAACTCTGCATCTCCAAACATCAAGATTCTCCCTTCTTGATTATGTATTTTAACCAGAAGGTCTCCCCTTGAAGGGTGTCAGAGACAAATCTAGTTTGATTATGCAGTTCAGAGAGGTTTTCCCTTTGGAAAGGTCATATTTAATGCAGCATTATTCCATCATGCAGGATGCTAATGCTGTGGCAGCCATGGATAACCTCAGCTAAGCATCAGTTGCCTTTCCCTTCACCTTGTCACTTCTCCAGCACTCCAGTTTCTTTGCAGGTAGGTTAAAGAGAGAGAAAACTGACTACTGAACATGATGAATAAAACCAACTGCAAAAGGTTGCATTTTGGGTAGGATGTTTGGATGTTCAGATGGGAACAAAACAGCCTAAATCCTGTTCCCACACCTGGTCTCCAAAGAAAAAGACTAATAACAAATGACCTATTAGTGCAATTTAAAAGTTTTCAGGAGGCCAGGGCAAAGCTATTGAGTTAATGTGATTACTCCAAATGCTACAGGAAAACATGTATTGACAGCTCCTCATAATGAGTTTACCTCCAGACTTCCTCATTACCTGCACATTACCAGAGAGATTTAGTGAAGAGAATACAATTAGCTTCAGTATCTTCAAATACCTTACACCAGCAGGAGGAAGAATTGTGTCCAATAAAAACAGGCACTTAAATACCAGGCAAACCCATGGAAGAATGATGGCTTCACCCTTTGATTTGCTTATAGAAAGACTCTTACAAAGAATCAGAAAGTTTAGGATCTAGTTCTGGAACCTAAAGTTGGAAAAGACCTTTAAGATCATCGAGTCCAACTGTTAACCTAACACTGCCAGGTCACCACTAAACCTCAGCACCACATCTCCAGGGCTTTTCAGTCCCTCCAGGGATGGTGACTGCACCACTGCCCTGGGCAGCCTGGGCCAGGCCTTCACAACCCTTGCCAGGAAGAAATTGTTCCTCATCTCCAACCTAAACCTCCTCTGGCACAACTTGAAGCCATTTCCTCTTGTCCTTTTTCCCTGGGAGAAGAGCCCAACCCCACCTGGCTCCAGCCTCCTCTCAGGGAGCTGCAGAGAGTCAGAAGGTTTCCCCTGAGCCTCCTCTTCTCCAGGCTAACCAAGCCCAGGTCCCTCAGCTGCTCCTCACAACACTTGTGCTCTAGACCCTTCCCCACCTTCCTTGCCCTTCTCTGGCCACGCTCCAGCCCCTCCATGTCCTTCTTGGAGTGAAGAGCCCAAAGCTGAGCCCAGGATTGGAGCTGTGGCCTCCCCAGTGCTTAGGACAGGGGGAATGAAACACCCAAGTTGACTTCATTATTATTTCTGTCTATTGCTGTAATTATTCCTGTTACTAAAGAAGAAGCACTATGTAGAGATACCAGTGCTGTCATTATGACTTTCATCACTTGTCAGAGTATTCACTGTCTAAAAAGACAATGAAACTAAACTTAATTGGGCCATTTTTCATACCAACTGAGAGGTATACATTTCAAAATACCTTCCAGCCCACAAAGGTTTAGAAACCATTTTTGAACCAACTTCACTCAGCAAAAGACAGTAAATCATAAACACTGCCAGAACATGCACTTGCAGGTTTTTCTATTTAATAAAGATTCCTCCATTCTGTCTAGAGCCTAGGACAGGAGAGCTGAATTTAAAACAGAAGAGTAAGAAACAGCCAAATATGTAAAATTGGAGCTAGTGAAAAGGTTTAACTTTTAAAACTCTTCAAAAAGTCTTTAAGCCTTTAAGATTTAGCTCAAGGAATTGACTCTATACCTCTTCACTGGAAAGACAGGTAATGAATCACAGCCCAGATACAATCAATTGTGACCTCTATGGGGTTTAAATCAGAAATATCACCACTGCATCTGAAGAAAAACTGGAAACTGCAACCTGTCTGGAGATACTGGAGTAGTGTCACAGCTCCTGATGCTCTCAGGTGGAGTTGCCCCATCAGGAACCACTCCACAACACAGGACATGAACCTGCTTCAGCTGCACTCTTTGAAGCTTATTGAAATGATTTCCACTGAAATTAGATTGGGCTATAGAGGTACCAAATTGTGCAGTGCTCACTGAAGGAAAATTCAGGTCTAACCTCAAGCCCAGGGATTTCAACAGGAGCTGAATCAAGCTCTGAGAAGAGCAGGACTGACTCATTTATTAATGCTGGAGTCCTCTCACTAGTTAATCCCAGCATGGTGGGGTTGGAAAGGACCTCTGGAGATCATCTAGTCCAACTCCCCTGCTAGAGCAGGGGCACAACTTTACACATTGCTCACTTAGGAGACAACCAGATAAAGACTGGGCATTGGGAAAGTGTTTCTGATGAGTACCTGTCTAGCTATCAAAGGATCCTTGTAAACTAATATGTTTTCTGCTCCAGATTTCAATTCAATAGCAAAATATCTCTTGAGAATGCAAACTTAACATAAAAAAAATAGAAGAGAGACCATGCTCTGGCCTTCCTAAGGTATATTATTTGGTATGATCTACTTCAAAAGGTAAAATTGACTTTATGTATGCATACAACAAACATTCTGCATTTCTTCATCTTTTAAAACCAAACTAAGAGCAACAGTTCTCTTTCAAGACTTACACAGGGAATTGTTTTATCATCATGGAGCTCTTCGAAACATCCTAATGTCTCACTGCAATCAATTAGAGATTAAAAAAACCCAAACCCAAAGCACAATACCAAAGCAAGATTGGCCCTGCAGGATGACACTGAGCCATGTTACTAGAAACAAGGACAAGCTGTTGATCTTCTCCTGGAGAAAAGTGCCCTCTGTTGAAGTACAGGCATATGGATTTCTGCAGCCAACATCACTCTCATATCCTGTGTAGCACAGCCAGAAGAAACAGAGACTCAGAAAAGGCAGAGACAGTCTGTGGCACAGAAGTGACTCATCAGCATGCTCACAGATCAAGGGGTTTGGCATCTGATGGGATCAGGCTTCCTTCCCCACCACACTAACCCCACCAGCTTCAAAAAGGAAGAGTCTGATCCCTAGCCAGTAAGAAAACTGTTGCAGCTTTTGTTTCTATGTTGTGTAAAGGCTTTTTTTCCCCCCTAAAGATGGAAGATGGGTAACAAAGGCTCCTATTATATTGTGAAATACTAGTCTTAGGGAGGAATTAAATAACAGAATCACAAGCCCAGATCAAAGAGTCCCAAGGATGGGTAAGCAAAACATAGAAATGTCATGATCAATCCTCTTATTCCATGAATATGCACTGTGAAGCATGATAAATACTGTTTAGTTTCTCCCTAAATCCTCAAGCAAATAAAAACATCCAAGTAGCATCTCTCATTTCTTCCTATGGACCAAGAAAATGAAAGCATCTTAGCCAGAACACTGGAAAATGAAGCTCTAAGCAGGTGATAAACCCCAAATTCACAGACACTGATAGCCTCAGCTGATCAGCTGGATCTACCAGGAGACATCAGCATCCCTGTTTGCATCCAGCTCTGTTCTCCACTCAAGGGTTTCAAATGAACTATCTACAGCCTGAACTTGAATATCATTTGGAGGATTGTGTGTGGGGGCCTGGGGCATGGGTTTTATTTTTGAACTCCCCAAAAGCAAGCAGTTAATTTTATAAGCATTCCCTGGGAAAACATGCAACTAAAAATACACTATAACACAGGCAACTTCCACCACTGGACACCAGCTCAGTTGTCAGCAAACAGCTAGCAAAGAAAATAGCAGGATTTCAGATCAGCACACCTGGGAGAACTGCTGAAACTACATACCTGGAATTCTTCATTTTCACAGACAGCAAAAACAAGCTTGTTTCATAGAAAGAAGCCTTCCCTATACAGAAAGACTCCAAAGCAAGACTATATTAAGTAGAATTTTGCAGAATTATGTTCATTATACAGAAGTTCTTTTACTAAACAAAGGCATATGTATAGTCTTACCTTGAAAACAATCTTCCTCTTGTCATCTAAGGATTTCTTGAGGAGAAAAAAAATCTCAGAATTCAGCATGGATAAGGTTGGAAGGGAGCTCTAGGGATCAGCCAGTCCAACCCCCCTGCTCCAGCAGGGGCACCCACAGCAGCTTGCCCACGGTCACCTCCAGCTGCCTTGGCAATCTCTCCACACGAGGAGACTCCACAGCCTCTCTGGGCAGCCTGGGCCAGGGCTCCAACACCCTCACACCAAACAAGCTTCTCCTCCTGCTCAGCTGCAACCTCCTGGCTTCTAATTGGTGGCCAGTGCCCCTTGGCCTAGCCCTGGGCACCACTGAGCAGAGTCTGGCCACAGCCTCTTGCCCCCAGCCTTGAGCAGCTCCCCTGTGAGGCTCCTCTTCTCCAGGCTAAGCAGCCCCAGGGCTCTCAGCCTTTCCTCCTGCCAGAGATGTTCCAGTGCTCTCAGCATCTTTCTAGCCTCTGCTGGACTCTCTCCGCTAGTTCCTTGTCTCTCTTCAACTCAGAGCCCAGAACTGGCCCCAGGACTCCAGCTGTGGCCTGACTAGGGCAGGGTTGAGGGGGAGGAGAACCTCCCTCAACCTGCTGGTCAAGTAATAGTCAGAACAGCATGCTTTTTTAATCCCTGTGCTCTCCCCAGCAACACCTGCCTCAGGTGGCCCTATGAACCTCCACACGTTGAGCATCAGCAGGAAGAAAGTCATCTGCAGAGGCAGACATGGGAGGAGCACTCTCACGGAGAGGAAGCGGTGAACAATCAACCAGTCCACTTAAAATGAGCCATTAGAAGGATACAGTATCCACTGTGTTTGCTGAAATCTACAAAGAGTCTATTGGAAGTAACAAAGTGTACGCATGAGTATAAGTAACTGTAACCAATCTTTGAAACTGGCTCAGTGTCACAGCTGAAACAAACCTCAAGCTGAAGAGCAAAAGCAAAGCAACAAACCCAGGTCAATACAGCAACAGGCCACTGGAGAAAATCTAAGAGTCCAGCTGATCTTGAACATTGAATCACAATTCACTAGTCAATACTTCCTTATGTATTTTATCAAGAGACACTTCCCTGTGAAGCCCTCCAGTCCACACCAGTATTTGCAGGGGCCACTGAACCAAGTCAATAAATCATTAGTACCTTGGATGCATCCAGCTTAATGAAATACTCTTTTCATCTATTCTCACAGGTCAGAAACAACCCCTGCAGAGTCAATGATGTAGTATCTTTAAAAGTCATGCTGTGGTAATAACTGAGATCAGGGTTATCAAGAACATTTTAGAGCTTCACATAATTTTCAGTTTGCTTCAAGTTTCTAGAGAGTCATCCAAAGTCATAACTAGTTAGGAAGCTCACAGATTTACCATGTCCATGAAGAGATAACTGATGATAATGAGATAAGTGATGAGAAGAAGAGATAAGTGATGATAAGAAGAGATGGTAAGTGGAGTCACCATCTCTGGAGGTGTTCAAAAACCATGGAGACATGACACTTTGTGACATGGTTTAGTGGCATGGAGATGTTGGGTCAATAGTTGGACTTGATCTTCAAGGTCTTTCCCAACCTTAATGATTCTAGAGTAATTCACCTGCATGTTTCACTATGGTCTCTACACAACACTCCAATCCATGTCAGAACAGTAATTCCACCTCTTGCAGCTGGATCATGTCTTCTGGAATTTGTTCATGATCCCATTATGAAAGCACCACTGGACATGTTTTCTTTTATCCTTCACACAAAAGTCTGTTGACACCTCTTGAAATTTAAGACAGACAACTACTGAAGCATCAGATATCTTTATTAGACAATTCCAAAAGTCAGTTTTATTAGGCAATTTGAAAAAAAAAAAGCAGAATATGTTTTAATGTCCATGTTTTAATACTTCATCAGCTCAAGAACTATGTCACAGAACATAAAAATAGTGTTTACAAAAGTTACAAAAGCTGCACTGCATCCAGATTACAGAAAAGGGGATTAGTTGACAAGGAAGCTTTATAAAATGCAGTAACAGATTCTCAGCTGACTATGAAACAGTGATATTGCCAGGTATATGCAGTGTCAAAATCAGCATAGTATTGAAATTAAGGCACTTTGGATACACAGTATTCACCTCCACAGAGGAAAATAGCATTTCAGAGAAACCACAGTAAACTGCTACTGGTGGATGGTGACAGTATGTCCAGCACTGGCCACTGAAGCACTAGCTTTGGGTGAATGAGTGAAGCTCCTGCTAAAGAGCTCTTTACCCGATCTACTATTGAAGACTCATTCAAACAATTTACTTTTAAAGAGGTCAAGGAAGATTTCCATCATTTAAACACTGTTAAACACAATTTTTTTTCAAGTTAAACCTTTTAAAATAGAAGTCCATGGTGAAAACTGCATGAAGTTCACCTTAAGGCTTAGTGCATGTAGCTGCTTCAAAAGAAGAAGAAATAAAAAAGCATTGACTTTCTCCATATAACATCTAGCTGCTGGTTCAGGAGGTACCCACCAACCCCAGCAATATCAAAGGAAATACAGTACCAGAGAATAATGTGTTAAAGCAGCAGCCCCTCCTCAAGGCTGTGCTTTCTAATCCTCCTTTTCATTTTAGATTGTCATGTTCACTGCCTGGAGCCTAACCTGCCACCTGCACACTATTTACTAACAGATCTACAAGAGAGTCTACAAGTAAGGATTCTCTAAGTTAAAGAAAAAAAATCATCTCAGATGTGTTCACCCCACTGTCTGGAATGCCAAATTTCACCACTAATTGGCTAGTTTTGTAGACACCTATTGCAGCCTTCAGTCCATGAATCCTATCTCAGCCTGCAAGGACATGAGTATTTTAGCAGGAGTTAATTAGAACTGCTAGGCATTTACAGGATCAGGCACTTCAAAGTATGTATTATTGTTATTGTTCTACTTCACTAATATGAATGAAAAGTGCAGGGAAAATAGCAACCTCTCCAAAAAATCAAAGCAAGACTTGACTATGGAAACTATGTTTAGTCTAAACAAGCTGGCTCCTAACTAGAACAAAACTTCCCCAGCAGTACTTTACAAAGCAGTGGGGTCCAAGAGATTTTACCTGAAGTCAGGAAGAAGCCAGGGTAAGAGAAGTTGTTTGTGCACAGCAGCTGTAAAAGTATCTTCCTGCCACTGTTTTGATGAAGCTTTAACATCCCCAAAATAGTGTCCTTTAATGTTAATGCTTCCACTTCAGTATAAAACACAGCTACTCAGCATTTCTCAGCTCTGAGCTGTTCACCTTCCACACATCTGAAGCTGAAATGTAAAATGTGTGCTTAACCTTCCTGAAACCTGGCAATTCCATTCCTACTTCAGTGAGATTCCATTCCTTGGGACCACAGAAGGATTTCTGTACCCAGTACCAGAGCACTCATTTACCATTCACTAATTTTGGAACCTTTGCTCTGCCCAGGGATCCACAGGATACCATTTTGCAGTCCAGGAATATTGAGAGGTTTTTGGAGAGCAAGTTCTCTACAGCTCAATGGACAGAAAGCACTGAGCTAGTGAAGCTGCTGCATCTTGTAGGGTGGATTCCATTACCTCCAGAGACAGCATCCCTCATAGTTATGCAGGGTGCTAGCAGTCAGCTGGGAGCTAACTCACATGACTACAAAACACTTATTTGCAACCCACTAAAGAACTTGCAATATTGAAATATATCCTAGGCAGGAATTCAGCTGCTTCACAGAGCAGAAACCTCTTTATATGTCCATTTTTCTAGGACAGAACAAACTAAGGTGCCTCTTCCTTTACCCCTTTGCAGATTACTGAAGTGTCTTCTGGAGTTAGGGTTGTATCAGAATTTCTACACAACCACAATCTGCAGGATTTGGCCAGTCAAAACAGTAATAAAATTTACTTTGCTAAGTGGGATTATGTGAATGTTCACTAGGATAATGCTATTTAAAAATAGACTGGTTTGCTATAACTACCTCTTCTTACAGACAAAAAATAGTAGTTGAAAAAGTATGTTTGAAAAGAACCAAGGAGACAAGAAGTCCTATCCTGCAGAACACTCACTTCTTTGTAATTCACACATTATTCACACATTAAGGAGTTGTGCACTGCACTCTGAGTTTAAGTGTCCTGAGCACAGTTTCTTCTTTTGTGACCCTTCCTAAAGAGAAGTCATGTCAGCTCTAAGCATTAAAGAGGCATGAAAATACTTTATTCCCCAAATAGAGCCACAGTTGTGGAGTAGGGACAAAGTCTGAGTATCTTTGGAGGGGAATTCTTTCTTTTAAAAGAACATCAGAACTGGAAGGATTTTTAACCAGGTTTTGGGGTTTTTTTGGTCTTTTTCTTTCAATTAGGTAGTAAAAGAGTTGTCATAACCTATGTTTGGTTTTATGTAATTTCAGTGGAATATTCATTCAACCCTAATCCAAGCAGAAGGATCCATCAAGTTGAACAACAGCAGGCAGGATAATCTTTATATTGGCCTGTTTTGATTACATGGTTAAAAACCCCAACAGGCATGCTGACCAAGATCACATGTATCACTGATACTGCTGGGATTAACCCAAAAGTTCATGCATAAACAGTTGGGGAGGGAGGGGGAAAGAGAAGAACTGCTAATGTTTTGTAAACTGATCTGGGGACAACTCTGCTGGTGATTCCAGCTTTTCCTGAACACATGAAGTCAGGTGTCCCTTTGGTTGAAATGCAGCTTCAAAAAGCATGTTGTTATGATCTGATGATGTCCAACTCCATGCAGAGGCACATCCACCCATCTCAGCATGCACACACAGCCCTATGTTAGAATATAGACACATATACACACCCAGAGGATACACATGGTGATACATGCTGTAAGGTTATTACCAGCAGCAGAGCGAGGTCCTACCACTGCTCCCAGCTAAAGTCATCTCCTCTCCCAAACACAAGAAAAAAGCCTAAAATAGTAAGGAAAATGACTGCATTGCCAGCCAGCACCAGACCACAGGCTCCCCATTTGATCTGAAATGCAAGGAAATGAAACAATCAAAGCAGGTCTTGGACAACAGGTTCAGGCCAGTTATTTATAAGCATTAGATAAACTAAACTAAACACTTCAGAGAGGTGCTAAGAGCATAAAGAAACAAGACAAACAGTAAACAATTTCATTTCTGAGACTAATTATTCAATTACCAACCACTTGTATTATTACTACTTCAACAGACAAGCTAATAATGCTGTAGGTTTAGAACAAAATAATTACCTTGCCCTCATTAAAACATACCTAAGTCATAGCAAAAAAACCATCTGGTGAAACTAGTGCTCTCTTTAACTAGTAGGCAACAAAAGAAAAGATCATCTTTCAGATAACTACCAGTAACAAGCATGGAAAACAGAACACTGTCTTAATGGTAAAGAGCTTTCTTCAACCAGCTGCCTGAGTTTACTCAAAGAAGGGACATTTATTCATATAAAAGGCAGAGCTACAAATCTGAGTTCCCCCCTCTGTGGTCACTGCTGGTTCTGCCTACTGCCAGGTCTCCAAATTCTAATTCCCCCCTCCCCCCCAAAAAAAAAAACCCCATGCAGCATCAGAGAAACTGTACATTACAAACACAACAAAACTAAGCCCACATGTCTTTAGCAGAACTGAAAGGCTGAAGGGGAAAAACAACATGAGACAAAAACAGCATTAGGGAGTTTGGCAGAGCAGGATGAGAGTTCTTTGCTTGCAAAACAAACGTGACCAAAATCTCACCACTGAAGAGCAGTTCAGAAAGCAAAGGGAAAAGAAGCTAGCAGGATTTCCTCAGACTTTGAGGGGACAAAGCATGAGCTTGGGAAATGCTTTGAAAACCAGATGGGCAGCTCTGGAAGTTTGGCTTTTTAATCTTTTAACTGATAATGCACTCCAGTCACCAAGTTTTCAGCATCCTAAATGGAGAAAGCAGACATTCTGAGAGACAAATAAGGAAGGTGAAGCCAGCAGCAGTGCAAAAGTTGATGAGACAGAGCAGCAGGAGATCTAGGAGGAGACAGTATCTTGTGTAGGACCAAAACTATCTGGACAAAAAAAAAAACCCAGCTGAAAACTTTTCAACCTTGTAAGTCCTTTGTTCAGGTCAAAAAAGCAGCCCATTTCAGCAGAATCCAGAAACATTAGAATCATTTTAAAGACAGGATGTACAAACAGCAAGAGTGCACTGGAAGAGCCTACTCAGGAAGTGGTCTCTTAGCAATCAGCAAGCAGAACTTACCGCCTCCACTCGTGCCAGGATTATAGGAAAACCAAAGGCAGAAACAACAATTCCTGTTGTGAAGAAATATGCCAGCTCCCTGCAGGCACTGCTGGCTGCATCAGTGTCATCACTTACTCTTTTTGCAATGAAGTGGGGAATGGGGCAGATGAAGTAAAATATTAAGACAAACAGAGGCCAGTACACACTGGAGAGGGGGGGAAAAAAAAATACATAATCAGTTCAGATGGATGCTACAATAACAAGTATATTCTGTTTAGAGAAAGTAATTGTAATTACTTGCTGGTTGGAAAAGTGGATTATGGGGTTTAACTACATGCTTTCACCCAAAGAGGCAATACAAACTCATCCCCCTGCACACTGGCACAAGCACCCACATGGCCTCACATAGAGCCAGATCCACTCTCTCACATGCCCAAGTGTTAATTGATTTTTACACTGATTCAGCTCCCACCACTGCCTCACAAAACCCAGGCAGCACACAGAGAACAGGAAATGCAGACAAGCTGCACAAGAACCATAAGTTTTCCCCAAAGTAGAGGGATCCTAGAGTATAAAGAGGTGACCGTGAAGGCACACCCTTACACTCTCATCTCTGTGTGAGCACTCTGGACGGCTTCACCTGGATTTTAAAGTGTAATAAACATCCCGACTGGAGTCTTGTGGTGGGAGGGTTGGTGAACGAACCAGGTAAGGAAGGGAAAGAAATGTGCGAGGTTAAGAATAGGGCTTGGACTAAGTAACCTTTAAAGGTCCCTTAAAACCCAAGACATTTTATGACTGTTTAGCAATGGCACCACTTTTCCTGAGGAAGTAAGGAGTTGTTTTCAGTCGGTTTTTAAAAGGCAAATACCAACTGCTGGCTAAGGAGGTGGTAGTTAACCACAACAAACTGCCATACCTCCAAACCCAGAAAACAAAACAACTCGAGCCAAGCACCTCAGCTAAACACCTCAGTTAACAGCCATTAAGAAGGGGAAGTGCTGCAAACACGAAGCCGGCTCGCTCACCCGTAGTACTCCAAGGCGCAGCCCAGCATGAGGAAGGTAAGGCCGATGGCTCCGCTGAAGGACAGTGCCACGAGAGCTGAAACGGCACCAGGCGGGGAGGTGAGGCGGGAAACGCTTCACCCCTCACCGGTTATTCCCACCTCCCTCCCACCACAGCCACAGCCACCGCCGCCACCGCTGAGGCGAGGCCTGCGAATCGTAACCGCAACCAAGTCGCTCTTCTCCCTCAAAAAGGCCCTGGCCCGCAGACAGGCAGAGACTCGAAACTCCTCTACCCACCCGAGGAACCAGAGAGCGATCGGTACCTTTGATCCCCGCCATGTTCTGGGCCCTGAGCGATGGGAGGCGCTGGCGCCGCGCGACTTCCGGGTCACGTGAGCGGCTCCGCTCCCGCCCTCTGGCTGGGGATGGGCGGGCTCGGTCGCCGTGGTTACGGGGAGGGGGTTGCCTGCCTCTAGTTAGGCCTTAGGGAGGGTAGTCGAGGTTTATAGGCACAAAAACGTCGCTTTCTTGATATAGAGAGTGTATGTGTGTGTAAATACATGGATATGCGTGTGCACAGAAGTACAGAATCTCAGCATGGTGGAGGTTGGAAGGGAGCTCTGGGGATCATCCAGTGCAACGCAGAGGCACCCACAGCAGCTTGCTGAGATTCACCTCCAGGTGGCGTTGGAATCTCTCCTCAGAAGGAGACTCCGCAACCTCTCTGCAAAGCCTGGGCCAGGGCTCCAACACCCTCACACCAAACAAGCTTCTCCTCCTGCTCAGCTGCAACCTCCTAGCTTCCAGTGTGTGCCCAGTGCCCCTTGGCCTGGCCCTGGGCGCCACTGAGCAGAGTCTGGCCCCAGTCTTTTGCCTCCAGCCTTGAGCTCTTGCTGAGGATTGAGCAGCTCCCCTGTGGGGCTGCTCTTCTCCAGGCTAAGCAGCCCCAGGGCTCTCAGCCTTTCCCCTGCCACAGATAGATGCTCCAGTTCCCTCAGCATCTTCCTAGCCTCTGCCAGACTCTCTCCACTAGTTCCTTGTCTCTCTTCAACTGAGGAGACCAGAACTTGACCCAAGCACAATTTAAACACACAAATAAGAGTTTTCAACAGCCCTCACATATCAGCTGCTCCCACTTTGCAGCCTACCCTCTTTTCACCCCAAAAAAAGAGGCTCGTGTCCCCGCTTGTCTCAGGATCTGCATCATTCACCCTTCTGCTAATTCATACCCAGAAGTGCATGCCTTTTTCAAAGCAGGATTTTTCATACCTTGGGTTTTTGAGAGACCATTTTTGAGCAAAGAACAGCCTTTTGGAGGTAGATTTTGCAGAGCCATTTGGCTGCACCTCCCCAGGGACTTTTTCCTTCGCTGTCTCCCACCTCTGCTTCTCAGCTCTTCTTGCTCCATATCACCTTCTCTGATATAGTTATTTTTCCCTCAGTTTTGTCATTAATTTTAAATCACTTGAGCCAAGAAGGCTGCCAAATTGCAACAGCAGGCTTGTGTAGCTCAATAAGTGAAAAGTTTCTTAGGTGCTACATTTGCTGACTTGCTTGGGCCTTTTAAGTGTAGTTAGCATGGAAACAGCAAGGGACAAGTTTTTCTCCAAAATGTCTTAATTTGAGAAATCCTTCTGGAATGCTAAGCTGTGAATTACTACACAGCACTAGTCACCACCTTAAAGCTGTGACCACCATTTGTGACCACCACCCATATCATGGGAGCAGATGTACAGTTTTAATGCTGTGGTCTGGTTCCAGTTTTTGGTCAGCAATTACTCTCAGCCTTTTTGAGGTTTTTTTTCTATTGAGACAGAAAATAGTTTAGAGACCCTTTCACTGTACCTTTCCCCTACCTCAGGAGCAGAACAGATCCTTTGGCTGCCATCAACAAGCCAAAAAGCCTGAGGAGTATTAATGCAAGCTTACATCTTGGTACAGCTACTGCTAATGGGCTTTGTTTGGATCTACAATAAATATTGAAACATGCACCTGGGCTGAACTTGCCTAAAAAATGAAAACATGGAAGGAAGTTGACAGCTTTAAACTTCATCTGGGTTGAACAGTTTTTCTCTTCAGCACAACAGGCTCCATCTTTTCCCATTGCACATTTTCTCTAGGTTAAGCCCTAACTTTTCTCAGAATTAAAGCCCTTACTTGCAGTAGAGGGAACTTGGCTTCTTCATGTAACTTGTTTGCTCTTGAGGAAGTAAAAGCTCTGGAAAAATACAAAAGATGTGTCTAGAGCAAGTAATTGTGGCTACCTTGATGTGTACCTCACAGGTCCCACCCAACTCTGTGCAAGAGCAACTGAGGTGTTAGTCATCTATGCAGGACACGGTTGACAAAAGCAGCTGCCACTGATCATAGTTGGACTAGTTGTTGCTTATCCAAGTTACAGAGAGGTAACTCTGACCTGTGTTGAAAGCAAGAAGGTTGAGGGTTTGGTGTTGTTTTTTTTTCCCCTCCCACAAGGACAAAACATAGCTGAATATGTTAATTCGAGCTTTTTAATGTATATACAAATGTTTTAGACCAGTCACAATTTCATTGAGTATATACTGTATTTACAAAAATTACAATAATTTAGTCAAACAGAAAACCTGAACATTGATAACCTCTGTCACTACCAGATATGACAAGAAATCTTTTTTTTTTTTTCTCTTTTTTTTCTTTTTAGTTAACTATTTTGATATACATTATGTCCTAATACTTTCATGCATCCATAAAAACATTAGGGATGGAAGTAATCAAAGCTTAAGTGGGGGAGGGTTTCTTTTGGTAGATCAACTTTAATGATGGGTTTGTATCCTGTGAACAGATGAGTATCCAGAGTTATGTGCCATGACAAACTCCATACAAAGCTAATGTAGGTTTTCATCATTAAAAAAGTACAGTAGAGTAATGAGATCCTTTTCATTATATAGGCATAGGTCACAATATCTACAAAGGTGAATGAGAAACAATAAACCAACAAACCACAGGAACATGATTCACATTCCAGTTATCTCTTTAAAGAAGACAAGCACAGACTGGATCAAAACATGAATAAATAACATCCAGTTTGTTAACTGTTATCTTAAGGTCTTTTCTAGAAAAGGAGACCTATGTGTTGGCTTCACATTTCCAATGGATGGTAGCAAATGATGGAGCAATACAATAAAAGGGATGATTTCTATTCAGAAAGCAATCTACCTTGACACCCTGTCTTTGCAGTCAAAGCTTTTGCCACTTGAAAAATGTAAGTGCAACACCAAGTGGATTGTCTGTAAAAACCACTAGCTTTAAAGACTTGCATCAGATGGCAACCTGTTCCTTCAAGCAGTCAATACAAAGGATCTCCTGCCCACCTTTACCTTCTAAATGGACCTGTCCTTTCAAAGCTGAGATACAGATGCCACGTGGGGGTAAATAAACTGCTAAAGGATTTGGGTTGAAGAGTGTAACTTGCTGTTTAACTAGGAAGGATGCTTCAGCTTTAGCATCAGAGAGATTTCCTCATGCTATTATTGCTTTGGTCCAATATAATTCTTTGGAAGGTAAGCAATTTGCACTATGTTTCCCATCCAAAAATCAGACCTGCTCCACAGATATCTTATGTGACAGCTTGGACACCAGGATCTGAAAGAGTGTTAAGCTGCAACAGGCTGCATTCTAACAAGAGCCTTTGCCAAGTCCTCTGGAGCTGGTAAAGGTATAAAGGTGATACAAGTGGGCTGGCAAAAGTCTTCTGGATCCTCAGGAGGGGAACTGTTACCTGGAGATGGGGAAGTTTCTACAACTTGGCAGCAAACTTTTAGTTAGTTAATATCTCTGTTGTTCAATGGTTTCAAGCTACCAACGAGAACTTCATGGCAAATGCTCATGCTCATTCCTCCCTCTTACAAACATGAATTTGCCTTTCCCCCCCCCAACTCCCTTTCCCCCCAAAACTACTGTTTAACAACCCATCAAGGTGCTTTTTAACATCAACTACTTGTTGCTTGCTTTAGAAGAAACTTGCTCCATAGTGCTGAGGTGAAGGATGGAATTCATGTGTAAAGCAGCAGTCAGCTGCCACACTGACCTAACCCAGGATTCAGTTTTGTCTCTCTTCAGGCCTATTATACTAAATCAGCAATGAAGCAGCAAATGGTGACAGTTAGAAGTGTGCCTAAAACACATCTGAGCACTGAAATTTATCAAAGTTTGATCCAAGTTACATGGAAGTTTGGGCTTCACCACCAGGTATTGAGCTCAACTGAAGTGTTGTCATACCACATATCACCAAAAAAAAAGAAACAACAAGAAAAAAGTGGGAAATCTACCAGTTACAGTGTCAAAGAGAGAACAATTCCACATTTTCCCAAAGCATATTCTCTCTCACCCCACTTGAATGCAAAGAAAACCAGAAAAATGACAAGAAACTGTAACCCCGAGGCTCTCACAGGGCAAACCAGGTGGCTAGAGTTCCTCTGAGCTCAGGATTCTTGATACAAGCATAAGGAAACCTTTCTCTTGCTCTTCATGACAAGTATTAGGCTCTTAGTTTTCTGAAACCTCTGAATTTCCAGCCAGAGTTTGCTTGATCTGTGACATTTGTGACAAGAGACTATAGAAGAACTAGCACAGGTCTGTGGTGGAGACTGTGAAAGTACCTAATACAAGGGTTTTTGTCCTTGGTTTTCAAATTCTGACCAGGCATCATTTAGCTCCATAAATATCATCTTTGCATATTGTTCATATGGCTGCCCTGTAGCCTGCAACAAAAACAGAAAGAAGGATATCACCAAATCAGACCACACCAAGGCTGATGTTGGAGCAGCTAGATACTCCAGCAGGTATCCCTTCACTTCCCACAAATGCTGTTCACTTCTTCTTTGCCCAAAGAAGCTCCTGCTTGTTTGCAACTTCAGAATTTCTTGGCTTTTCAGCTCTTCTGCTCCTCAGAGCTGACAAACCCCCAAATGTGATAAAGCACTGGAGTCCCAAGGGCAAAAGAATTGAATCTAGGCTTTCCAAGAGGCATTCTACCTCCACTGAAGGGAAAGAGCTGCCACCTGACACAGCTCCTTGATAAAAGTAGTATTCCTGCAAGCTTCTGGGCAGCCTACATCTTCTCCAGCCTCACCCACTGCCCTGAAACTCTCAGGCTCTCCATTTCCTTGCCAGTGGAGGACTCATCACCATAGGGTTTCTCAGATGGCACCACTGCACTCTGGCTGGCAAGTGGAAGCAACAAGACCACAAGCCACAGGTTGGATAATCAGATAACTCAATCCTTCTCTTTTAGAAGTTGGAATTTAAGATGCTTGTCCTTCCATATGCCCTTATTACACCCTTGTCTCCATCAGCAGGCACAATATTCTGGAGGGTTCACCACCAGAATGGCTTAGAGTCAAAGTGAGGGTGACAAAGGCTGAAGATCTCAACCTCTGCTGCTCGGAGCAGCTTGTACCAAGCTGGAAGGGGTTAGAGTTCTCACCTTTCAGACACTGGCAAAACCTCTTGAGCTACTGCTTTCTACAAAGCTGTTTGCACCCATCAATGAAGCAGATTCAGGACTTGATCATGAAGAGAACAGTGTTCATTTCTGAGCCATGGGAAGCTAGGAAAGCCTTACCTTGTCAGGATGAACGACGAGCACTGCCCGTCGGTAAACCTTCTTCACCTGCTCTGGTGTGACAAGATCTGCCATGCTAACAGGTTTCCACTTGGTCTCCCCTGCCCATAGGACTGTATGCATGGTGGACAGCAGGGCTCTTATGTTCCTCTCCTTCCCTTCAATCCATTCCAGCACCTGGCAAGAAGAAGGTGAGTCTCAGTTTATGCCTTACTTTAGATATTGCAGTAGGGAAAATGTTTCTTTGTTTGAAGAGCAGTGACTCCAAGGAGGAGCTGACATATCTTCCAAGCTTTCAAAAACCTTATTTGTCAGTCTCTGCTTTGACACTGGTTTTTATACCACTGCTTGAAAGTTAAGACACACCTCCAGCACCATCTCTGCTAAAAATACTGGATGGATAATCACAGAATGTCAGGGGTTGGGAGGGAACTCTAGAGATCATCTAGTCCAACCTCCCTGTCCACTTTCCTAGTCCAATTTCCTAGAGGATCTAGTCTAGTTCCCCCTTCTGTGGTTGCCATCTCAGCCTGTGGCTGGGGAAGAAGGAAAGGGAAGTAAACACCAGAACTGAAGTGTAAATAGATTGAACAGTTCCAGGCTGAAGTGACTCAATGAAATAAAACACTTGAGAGCAAAAAACCCCAAACCAGGGTACTGGGAAGGGAAAATCCAGCTGTCCAGCTTGGTTTACAAGTAGCTGACACTGATGTTCAGCATGGTTGCTGGCAAACACCTTCCAAAGGTTAAAGTTTTTCCCTCAAGGTTAAAAAAAAAAAAAACACACAAGAAAAAATAGAAGAAAATTCAGTTATTCTGTTTGGCAGAAGTTTGGCTTTTGCTTGGCCTTTTCCTCTCAGTTCTCTGTCCTTCTGTAGTTATGGTTCATGGCTTCATGCTTCAAATGTAGAGCAGGACAGACTACATTTCCTTCCCTTCATAACAGCTCAAGGCAATCTCCTCATGAGGAGAACATCCCTCATTTCTCCATCCCCTGGCTTTGGCAGAAGGATTCCCCAAGGCAGTCACCACTCTTTGGGATGGTTTCCCAGCCCTTGGGATCCAGCAATGATGTGGAGACCACACACTAATGTAAGTGCTGACACAGGATGAGACCTTCTGGCACTAAATGAGCTGAAAGATTTGCTCATCTGCCTTATATGCAAGAAGGCTGGTAGCTTACTGCTCCCTCCCCCTCCACCTTTCAGGTTTCAAGCAGCCTCCAGCAGGCTGAAGAATTGTAAGAGCACAAACATTACTTACTTTTAGTTTTTCAGGGTCCATCTCCTTAGCCATTTCTTCTTTTCTCATCTCAGCTATTGTTTTGGGGCCCTTCTTGTCCTTGTGAGCATTAAAACCTTGCCCAGATAATAGATCTTCAAAATCTGCAGACACTTTTGGTTTTGCATCTTGGAAAAAAACAAAACAACAAACCCCCAAAAGATTTGCAGTTGGTATCACAATACAGGGTTTTTAACACTGCTTTTCTACCCAAGCCCCTCCTCACACTGCCTATAACAGTCTCCCAGTGCTGATGAGTGTGCAGGTGCTCCCAAGAATAGGCTAATGTTGCTTTTGAATTATTAATTATTATTAAAGCCCATTTGGAATACAGGATTTCCTTAAATCCTATGAGGACAGACTAAGAGAGTTGGGCTTGTCCATCCTGGAGAAGAGAAGGCTCCAGGGAAACCTTCTTCCAGCCTTTCAGTACTTCAAGGGGCCTAGAAGACAGATGGGGAGGGACTCTCTATCAGGGAGTGTGGAGATAGGATAGGGAGTAAGAGTTTCAAACTGAAAGAGTGTAGATTTGGATTAGATACTAGGAAGAAATTCTTCATCACCACTATGAGGGTGGTGAAACACTAGCCCAAGTTGCCCAGAGAAGTTGCCCCATCCCTGGAAGAGTTCAAGGTCAGGTTGCATGGGGCTTGGAGCAACCTAGCCCAGTGGAAGGTTGGAACTAGATGACCTTTAAGGTCCCTCCCAAACCAAACCACTCTCTGATTCTATTCTATGGCTCTCAGTATGAGCACACTTGAGAGTCTAGGACAGGACAACCAGCACTGAACTTGCTCTATCACCTTCATCCAATGGTCAGCATGACTGACTTGCTTAGACTCTAACCCTGTTGAGATGTTTGAGCACTAAAGCCACCTGAGGAGGAGCCAACCTTTGGCTGCAGGGCTCTGAGAAGCTTACCCACACTCCCTGGGCCTTTCCCACGCTCACTCTGTGCTCCTGGCATGGCTGAGAAGCTCACATTGTAGTTGGGCTTGTTCTGAGGAGAAGCATGAGGCATGCTTGGCTGGGCCTTGCCTTGTGCCTGCTGCCAGCCATAACCAGCTCCTTGCTGCCAACTGCTGCCACCCATGGGCTGAGGAGAAGGTTTCTGTGGAGAGGGAGGGAATCCTCCACCCATGCCTGTTGGAGTGGTTGGTTTGCTGGCAAAGGAAGGACCTCCTGCAGGGTGTGGAGAAAGGGGGGACAGTGGACATTAGCAGGCAGGACACTGACTTGCCTTCCCAAAAGGCAACCTAAAGAAAACCTCCCAGGCATCTGGCTTCCGTTTGCAGCTTTGCCACAAACTTCTTGATGCAACATCAAGCAAAACCCTTCCACTGCCAAACAGCTTACAGAGGAGTGAGAGGAAAAGACAGCACCTGCCTTTGAAGGAACTGGAGCAGCAACAGGTTGGGAGAAGACAGGGAAGGCCACATGCAGCTGACTGGGAACCAGAGCTGCTGCTTGTTATGGTGGCAACATCAGGTTGATATATGGTGAAATAGCATCTCCTTATGCTGTGCTGATGGAATACTAGCCCACAGAGTTGTGGGTTTCAGCACCTTATTCCTTCAGGGGATGCTCCTCTGGCTCAGTTTGTGGTGGGAGGTGCCCAGTGTTCATCTTTTATTATTGGAGACTAAGATCCCCACTTGACTTCCAGCTCTGAAACAACTCATGGGAAGTGGATCCAGTGCTTTAGACTTCGGTTACACATCCTGTGGATGCCAAGTCCTTTGTTTTGAAACTCCCCAAGGTTGCTCCAGAGCACACATTTTAAAAGCACCTCGATGGCTCTGACATGGATTTTGGCAGACTCTTTTATTTTTGCTCCTGCAGAGGAGCTGGTGATCCAGCAGAGGGAACTGGGAAACCTAACTCCAGAACCATGCTGCTACTGACGCAAAGGAGAACACAAACAGCAGCTCAAACCACAAGGGCTTGCAAAGAGCTGAAGGTAGTGGCAAAGGGAAGCAAAAAAACCCCCCCAAAATCTAGTTAGCAGAGTCAGGGAAGCTGACTGGGGTTTAAGGAAAACTTAATGACTTTGGCAGAATTGCCTTTGTAACACTGGGGCTGAGGCTTTGCTGATTGTTTGCTGAGAGATAAAAGGAGGACAAAATGCTTGAGCAAACAGTTCTTTGTAGCCAGGGGCAAATGAGAATGAGTTCAGACTCCACCTTTAAGACAGCACTGCAAATGGGAGGCAGATCTGTGGGGTTCCACAGGTTTCCTCACAACCAGGAGTCAACTCTAAAAGGAAACAACTCCTTCAAGGACCTCAGTAGCTTTGAAGAGCCAAAGGCTTTTCCCAGGCACTGCTGTGAGGTCTGTAGCAACACTGTTAAACACAGAATATCCTCAGCCAGAGGTTCTTTAGACTTAGGAGAGAGAGGTTATGCTTTGCAAGGGTCCCAACAAGTTGTTAGCTGGGGGTTTTTTTGTGATGGAGGATCAGTGCTGGGATTCTGGGACAGTATTCACCCCAGGGACAGTGAAAACACAGAGAATCAGGCAGAAAGGAAAGCTTGAAAGCATCACTGGCATGCAGGTAGGCTAAGAGGACTCCTAGAGCTCTTTGTCACATACCAGGCTGTTCATCCTCTTTCTCCAAAATAGAGTTGGTCATTTATCTATTTATCTAGGTCTTTATTTGAATGAGGGATGCAAACCTGCTAAACTTGCTCCAAGAGTCCCCAAATCAGCAAAGGGATCCAGTGTTTGGGGTTTAGGCTGATGAGTGGGAGTGCTGTGGAGGGATCCTGTAGGACTGGTAGCAGCTGATTTACTTCCCATTCCTAGGCCACCTTCAAAGGAAAAAGAAAATATATATATATATATATTTAAAAGAAAAAATAAGTTTGGTTTTATGCCTATTTCACAGGAGAGCAGCTCTTCCCCAGTGCTCAGCCCCAAGATGCTAGAAGACTGCTCTTAAAATACCATGTACTACTGTCAGGTTCCTAAGCAGCCTCAACTCAGACTAGTTGCACACCCACTCACAGCTAGGCTCAGCAACAAAAACCTTCCCCAGACTGTCTGCAGTGACTGAGTAATGATGCCAAATGGATATATTTTAAGAACTAGAAAGCCTTCAGGAAGCAACTTTTGGTAGGACTCTTCCCAAAAGGGTTGAAAGAATCCTGCTATCATCCAGTGGTATCCCAGGAACACAGAGCAGTTCCCAGGTCCTTCTTGTGGCTCTGCTCTGGAATGAAAGACAACTATGGACACCCTCACTGAGCATCTGTCCTGCTTCAGGCCCTGGTTTCTGGAGGAAAGAAACCCAGAATGTTTGGGACAGAAGGAGCTGGGTAGTCCTTAGCTAGATCCTCACCTGGAAGACTGGGAGACCAAGACAACAGCAAACTGGCTTGCAGTTCAGATGAGACTAACTAAAATCTTGACTGAAGCTTTGTTGTACTAGTCAAAGTGCTAAGCAGGAGAAAGAGAAGCTATTCTCTGCAGTCCCTGGTAGTATTTTCCCTCTGCCTCTCCTCTCTCAGGGACCCTTAAAGGTATTTTACTAAATGGCCTCAATTCTGATGATACATACCTGGTTTGTTTGGCCAGTCCCAACCACTGGAAACATCTGGTTGGATGGAAACTGTTGGTGTGCTAGATGCTAAGCAGAATGATTACTCATTAATACCTCCAAGTAGTAGAGCAAAACCAGCATAATCCAGCATTTAGGAAGGGTAGAGGGCAAGGAGCAGGAGAGAGACAGAGTCCTGTCCATCTAGCATTTGCCAATTTGAAGTGACCTTCTCCCCCCCATGATGGCCATTGCAAATTTAGCAGTTGTTTTCCTCTGGTCTCATATTATACAGAGGTTAAGTGAGAAGGACACAGATTTATAGTGGTCATTTTATGGGAGCTTTGCTCAGAGGCTTTATATGCTCACTTCTAAAAGCCTTACCACCAGACTAGCCTGGGGGGCTTTGCCTTTCTGACTCCATCTCAACCCAAGCAAATAGCCCACATGCAAAGGGCAAGGATGGAGAAAGCCAATCCAGCAGAGCAACCCACACAGATGTCAGCCAGAAAGAACACACACAGTCCTTCCTCCAACCCTGTGTCAAACAAGCACAGCCTGTATGTCTCTGCAGCTCACCCTGCCAACATTTCATCACCCACAGACAGCAGCATGGCAACTGAATACCTCCCCATGCTGGGTTACCACTTCAATTCTTTTCATGAGTGCAGCCAGCTCCAAGTGTGACCCAACAGTGTCATCTGCAGAGTTACTATCCAATGCCCAAGTTTGGCAAAGCAAGGACATGAGCTGTGCCAGCAGCATGCTGCTTCCCTCCTTTGTCTCTCTGGCTTGCCAGTGAGGTTGTTGCACCCAAGGGACATGTGTGAGATGATCAGGCACAATACAAATTCCTCTCTGAGTGGCTTTCAGAGAAGGCTCCAACATGACATTTCAGCATGGAGGGAGAAGGAGACAACTAAGGGACTTTGCAAACAAAGCAAAGGAAAGAAGTCCAATAAAGAAAGCAAATCCTCTTCAGAGAAGAGGCAAATTCAGCTGTGAATTTGGCCAGGGTTACTATCAGAAGGAAAGAAAGCAGGAGCCTGTGACTAAGCTCACCAAAGGATGTGTGTTTTCTCTAGCAGGCTTAACATGCCATGCTCTACTTAGCTCAATTAATGGCAGTTTGGTTCAAATGAGACCTCAGGACCACAGGAACACACAGGCAGGCATTCTTCATGGCTTCTTTTATTTCATGGATACAAACAGCTTATTAATGCAGTCTAAGAACTGAGCAAAACTAGTCTCATCCTACCACCCTTCAAATGATGAATATGCTTTAAGTCTGGAGATGAAAAGCTCTTGCCTGTTCAGTGGAGTTTCTGTGGTTTAGGGTCATTTTATGGTGAGCATCAGGTTGTACTTAATGGCTCCAATCACTATCTGAAAGCAGCATTTCACATTTCCTTCCATTCACTTTCTTACCCAGGTGAAAGGGATCACTGTGCACAGTTGGTGAAGGACTTCTTGTTGCCTGCAGGAAAGGGTCACCAGGGACACTTGATGAACCAAGAAAGGAACCCAGGAGGTCTGGACCAGTTTGCTTAGGGCTACTTCCAAAGGGATCAAAGGCAGTGGCTGTAAAAAAATATGTTGGGGAAAAGTCAGTCATGCAACTTTGTACAATGAATGTGCTTCAGGGAAAAGACACTGCTGTGTGGAGAAGAAAACCTAATACCTGCAGAGACCAAACAGGAGACAGCAGGTGGCTGTAGGACAGCAACTGGAGAGTTATCAGTCCCCTAATCAAATCCTAGGGGACCTAGAGAGACACAGGACTTGGACACAGCAACACATTTAGGGATCCCATCTGTCCTTGCCAAAGAGAGAGGCTGAATTCAGGAGGGAGATGACTTAGGCACCTCAGAGAAAGGTTCAGCTTGCACATCCTGCCAAGGCATAAATGGGTGGTGAGGGACCGCTCAGAGTCAGTGCCCTGGTGTAATTCCTGCTTCCTCTCAGGAGCTGAAGGCAGGCCCAGGTGATTTTAGGCTGTCCAAACTTATACTTGTGGAGGGTGAAAGGAAACAGCTTTAGAAAATAACTGCTATCTTGCCATCGCTTGTTCCCAAACCCCAGTTCATTCTCAAACTCCACTTTAGATCAAGTTCTTTTGCTTTCCATCCTTCATGTAAAAAACCCAACAAGCCCAAGCAACAAAAGAAACCCCCATGAAGTCCCTCAAAGTCTTTCTAAGCCTAAGGAGAAGAAGATCCTGAGCAGAGAGGCAAGATATACTCCTGCAAGAAAGATACCATCCTGAGAAGCTATGAATTGTGTTACTCTTTGCTTAGGATGCCTAATAAATTACTCATCAACCCTTCTCTCTTATTCTTAGGACAATTTAGCTGTGTGATACTTGACCTTTCTCTTTTCAAGCATCAATCTGGCTCTGCAAAGCTCCACAGCAACACCCAAAGATCTTTTCCTGATGTTGTTGCTGCACTTCTGCCTTGTGAGATGTGTATCCAACCTTCCCACCCCTGGGCCAAAGCTTTCAATCTGAGCATACAACAGTCACAGCAAGATGAAGCTTCTCCATACACAAATGGCCACATTTCTTCCTCTGAAACTTGCATTCTTCTCCCTTCCCCTGCCTCCAGTCCTCAGGCTCCATCTGTTCCTTCCTTTCCAAGTCCTGCTACAAGTAGACTGTTGGATAGTATCACATCAGCACAGCCTGGAGAAGAGAAGGCTCCAAGGAGACCTTCTTGCAGCCTTTCAGTATTTCAAGGGGCCTAAAAGAAAGCTGGGGACAGACTTTTGAGCAGGACCTGTTGGGACAGGACAAGGGCTGATGGTTGGAAACTAAAGGAAGAGATTTAGACTAGAGAGAAGGATTTTTTTCTAAACTGAGGGTGGTGAGAGCCTTTCCCAGGCTGCCCAGAGAGGTGGGAGATGTCCTATTCATCCCTGGAACCATCCCAGGTCAGGTTGTCTGGGGCTCTGAGCACCTTGCTCTAGTTGCAGATGTCCCTGCTGGCTGCAGAGGGGTTGGACTAGATGACCTTGACAGGTCCCTTCCAACATAACCCAGCCTGTGCTTCTCCAACTGCTCCTGTCCTTCTCACTTCAAAAAACACCACAGGCAAACCTGGTCTTTGATTTGACAAACCTCCCAACCCTGCAGCTGAGAGAAGAGGACTCAAGAAGTGTCTTCAGAAACTGGCTGCACAACCATCCTTGCCATAGGTGCTCCTGATATCAGCCCCAGCACCACCCAAGCCTGCACCTCCTTAACTAAATGAAGAAAAACTCACTATTTCTGGACCAGAAAGTTGGCTTTGAGTTATTAGTTGCTGAGAGACAGTTAAGTCTCTTTGAACTGAGCACATGTTGACAATGTCTGCTCTTAAAACACAAGATAAAGGCTAAGGCCAAAGCAAACCTGAGGAGACACAGCTCAAGTGTGGTTCACCTGCTGCCAGGTCTGGCCCCTTTGGCAAAACTGACCATCAGTGAACCTGAGCACCTTGGATTGGGCTCTTCACCTGTTCCTTTGCTCTCCTCTCTTCACTTAGCCCTCCAAAAGAGTCTTCTCCCTAACATCTCTTCAGCCACACTGTCTGCCAGCCTGATCTCAATCTGCCTTTAAGAGACCTTCCTATATTGCCTGTCTTGTCTGCAGAGAGACCAGACAGAGCAGAACTGGGAAGCCATATTCCATAGACCATGATCAGCATCACAGCTCCAAACCCCCTGCAGTTACAAAGAAATTAAACTCAGACTGCTATTGGTTTACCCAAAACCTAAAAAATACTTTCTTTTTCCTTTTAAATAAATACATGTTCTCCTCACATGTATTAATGGACACAAAGGAAGAGCAAAACTGATGATCTCCAGGGGCTGCCATTGTAAGGAGCCAGCCAAACACTTGGGTGAGCTCCAGGAGAGACTTCAGGGAATAAAGCAGATAATCTGGTTTGTGTTCTTGAGTGTGAAGATGCACCAACTCCTCCCTCACAGCAGAGGAGCTGACTGGCCTCTTGGGACCTCTCCCAGCTCTGAATCTTGAGGAAATGAATGTACCCAAGAGGAATCCAACAGCCCAGAGCAGATGACCCAGGTGGGACTCTCAAAGGAGGTGCCCCACCAAGCCACTCTTACCTTCTCCCACCCTTGGGGAGGGGGATGGAGATGCTGAAGCTGCAGAACGCCGAGGAGTTGACTGCACAGATCCAGGTCCCCCCACGTGGAAGACCTCCTCAGGAGCAGGCTGTCCACTTTGACTCTGGGAACTTGGCCCACCAACCCCAAACAAATCATTCAGCAAGTCTGAGTTAGAGGGGGCAGCCGTGGGCTGGGAGGGAAAACTCTTGCTCATAGGGCTACCATCTAGGCCCAGCAGGTCCACATCTTCTGGAGGAGGTGGGGGTGGAGGTTCTTGTTGCTTTTTGCTGTGTTTTGGGGTCCCATGAGGCTTGTCACCACTGGCATTACTGTGCTGACTGGAAAGGGACAAGAGTTCGTCATCTGACTGTTCGCTTTCCTCATGCACCAACGCTGCTCGATCCTCTGAGGTGGGGTGAGAGCTACTTTTGTCAGATTTCTGATCTAAATGATGATTGAAAATAAAATTAGGCAGCTGTTAGTTTGGTCATCACAAAGGTCCTGTACAAAGCAGCTTACAACAGAACAAAAAGCTACTGAGAATGTCACAGCAGCGTTTTGCGAGGTCTGAAAAGAAGGCAGAGCTTTGCCATGATGAACTGAGAGCCTTGGCTGGTCTGTCTGGTAAGAAGTCAGCTTTGTAGATGAGGAAACAGAGGCTCATTGGCTCTCCTCAAGCCTGAAAAGTCAACAAAGGTAATGCCCAAAGATACAAACTGAATGAGTTTCTGGGTCAGGACCAAGCAGCCAGGATGCTCTCCAGGCATGCCTCAAAATCCAGGCAAAACAAAGGCTCGTTGTAAAGGAGCAATGACATCAACCATTCTCCTCACTGTGGATCTCACAAGGATCTCTGACACCAGCTTCCTACCTAAGGAAGCACTGATGCCAGAGGAGGAACACTGCATTTGGCAGAGCTGGGAGATTTTCAAGGTGTTCAGCAATTCCAATGCAACAGCATTCTGGCTTGGATCAGCACTGCTGTGGCAGCAGGACTAGGGCAGGGATTGTCCTCCTGGTCTGGGCACTGGGGAGGTCACACCTGGAATCCTGTGTTCAATTTTGGGCTCCTCACTCCAAAAGAAGGACATTGAAGTGCTGGAGAGTGGCCAGAGAAGGGCAAGGAAGGTGAGGAAGGGTCTAGAACACAAGTGTTGTGAGGAGCAGCTGGAGGAACTGGGCTTGGTTAGCCTGGAGAAGAGAAGGCTGAGGGGAGACCTTCTCACTCTCTGCAGCTCCCTGAGAGGAGGCTGGAGCCAGGTGGGGATTGGGCTCTGCTCCCAAGGATTAAGTGATAGGACAAGAGGAAATGGGCTCAAGTTGTACTAGGGAAGGTTTGGGTTGGATATTAGGAAAAAGGTCTTCCCCAAAAAGATTAAGCTCTGAGACAGACTGCCCAGGGCAGTGGTGGAGTCACCATCCCTGGAGGGATTGAAAAGCCCTGGAGCTGTGGTGCTGAGGGCCATGGTTTAGTGGTGACTTGGCAGTGCTGGTTACTGGTTGGACTCAATGATCTTAAAGGTCTTTTCCAAGCAGAATGATTCTATGATTACTAAGTGGCCTCTCAGAGAAACACTCTCAGTGCCACCTTCTCATAGCCCTATATATAAGGTGCAACAGGAGGAAAAAGCAGCTTAAATTTGGGTTTATCATCCAGGAGGCCTCAGGTGAGGCTTTACACTAGAACTATGCCAATAATTGTCATATACATCACAAAGAGGCAGTATCTGAAGAGAACATTGCAGGCAATGAATTCCCCACTCAACTGCAACAGAAGGGTGTGACCAGCGGTGATCTAATGGGAAAGACATGTCCCAGCCAGAGCCTTCTGCCTGACTCTGGGCTCCAGGGGGAAAAAAGAAAAGTTGTTTATCTTGTCTGAAGCAGATGTGACTTTGAAGAGCAAGTCTGCATACCTTGCCAGCTGAGAGATGAGAAGAATGCACTCTGGCCAACATTCCTTATGTTATCCTGGGGTGAATCGGTCGCAGCTCTACCTGCAGCACAGAGCAGCAAAGAAATGAAAGCCAGCAAAACAAAGCTCAGCATGCAGGTGAGGAGGTCAGCTGAAGAGATCTTTGCAGCTCTTTTTCACTGCTGGGGCCACACCTCCAACCCTGGGGGTCAGGTTTGGGCTCCTCACTCCAAAAGAAGGACATGGAGGTGCTGGAGTGTGGCCAGAGAAGGGCAAGGGAGGTGGGGAAGGATCTAGAGCACAAGTGTTGTGAGGAGCAGCTGAGGGAACTGGGCTTGCTTAGCCTGGAGAAGAGGAGGCTCAGGGGAGACCTTCTCACTCTCTGCACCTCCCTGAGAGGAGGCTGGAGCCAGGTGGGGGTTGGTCTCTTCTCTCAGGTTACCAGTGATAGGACAAGAGGAAATGGGCTCAAGTTGTACAAGGGAAGGTTTGGGTTGGATATTAGGAAAAAGGTCTTCCCCAAAAAGGTTGTTAAGCCCTGGCCCAGGCTGCCCAGGGCAGTCCATCCTGGAGGTGTTCAAAAACCATCTAGATGTGGCCCCTAGGGCCATGGTTTAGTGGCATGAGGGTGACAGGTTGACAGTTGGACTCGATGATCTTTGAGGTCTTTTCCAACCATAATGACTCTGTGATTCTCTCACCTGCCAAAGCAAGAGTGTCCTGATGCTCCTGATGAGATGAGAAGAGAATGCTTGGATTGATGTCTTTTGTGGTGAAGTTCTCCCATGGGGGAGTTAATTCTGTTTGTCTATCAGTAGATTGTATTTCAATGTCCAGTATAACATGAAAGAGCTGAGGATATTTATCTGGAGAGTCACAGGCATCCAGTTCAGGCCTAAATGAGGACCAGAGTTGTAGAGTTAAAAAGGAAAGGAGATTTTGTAAAGCTCTACCAAACCTTTCCATGCGTGCATGCACACTGACTGCTCACATTTCATCAGGGCAGATTCTCCTTTGGCCTTCAAAAGGCTTTGGATGCTTTAGGTTTGAGTAACCTTCAGCTTAAAATACTCACTTGGTGAATTTTAGTGTGGTTGTTCCCAGGGCTATGAATCCAGTATGGAACTGAATTTGGAATATTTGTGTGTTGGTCATCTGGAAAAAAAAAAAAATGGCCATGGTTTAGTGGTGACCTGGAAGTGCTGGTTAACTGTTGAACTCAATGGTCTTAAAGGTCTCTTCCTACCTCTGATTCTACCTCAGCCAATATTTAGACTAATTATAACTGCTATAGGAGCCAATTAATTCTGCTTGTTCTACAAAAAGCAGATCTTCTCCTTCTTGTAGTATCATCTACACAGCCAAAAGCCCTAACAACAAATTCAGAAGAGAAAACCCATTCATGGGTCACTCTGCCACTTGAATATTAAGGTTTCCAACACATCATCAGGGAAGTTCTGAAGATCACAGACTGAAGTATCAGTAGGTAGTGACCATTTGAGAATGTAACCTCCACATCCAACTGGTTGTGAGAGTTTGGGAGCAGGTCTGTCTGACCAGCCATGCAGCACCCATCTGTAGGGAACAAATGAGGTGCTACTCAAAAGCAGGTGGGGCAAAACTTGGTTCTTCCCTTGCTTTTTGTGCTTTAGGTCACCATAATTTAAACTGGTTACTTCACTGCAGGAGCCAATTAACCCTCATCCCTTCAAAAGGGAATGAAGCACTGTATTGTATTATAGCTAGTTTTTGGAGATCCAAGCTCTCTCCTCTGACCAAACTGCATCTCCAAATTGCCTTTTTGCCCCACTGACCAAAAAAGGTGAAGGCTGCTCTAGAGCAAGGAAAACAGGCACCACACAGGAGCCATGGCTCAGGAAGTCATTCTCATCTGAGCAGAAGAACATCATCTTCCATCTTCTTAGAGTGTGCAGGTAGAGGTTTTGGTGGTGGTTTGCCCTGAGCTGGTTACTGATGGATGGTTTGTGTCTTCTACATCAGCTGGAAGGATCCTACACCCTATCAGTAGACATCATCTCCATAAGGAGACACCAGAGTCATCATGGACTTCTCCATGTGCAGTCCTGTGTTTTCAGCTGGCACTGCTGTCAAGGAAGGGAACTTCCACCACAAGTGCCATGTGCATTCTCAGACCCCATATTTAGCCATCTCCTAGTCAGCTCCATGGCCTCTACCATGCAAGAGAAGTTAAACAAACTCCTACTTTGGCCTGAAGACGTCCTCCAATGGTTGACCTCATATGGTAGACAGAAACAACCACATCTCCATGGACAGTGGCTCCCAGTGGAATGAGGACTTTCCCTTCTTGCACACGGTATTCTCTGTGACAGGAGGAGAAGGAAATCCACAGTTCAGCTCCTTTTCACAATGTCATCCCCACCAGCAAAGCCAACCCCACCAGCAATGTCACCTCCATCAACAACATCAACATAGAAGCTATCATCTCATCCAAGCCAACCAACCCATGAAAGGCCAAGCACCAAGAAGGTGCCTTGAGTGCTCTGCTTAGGGTTAGGCTGAGTTGAAAGACAAACATTTTGACAGGGGGAACCAACACAGCACTAAACTCTCTCTCTCTCTCTCTGAAGGCATCCCACCACAGGACAGACTCAGACTCACTCTGGCACTTCATTCCAACACGAGGCACCAACCTTCAACTCATGAATGCACTCCATCCCTTATCAGGCAGCCTGGCAAGGACTGCAGCACAGATCCTGGACAGCCAACTGAAAGCCTCCCTACATTAAGCTCCTAAGGATGGTAGGAGATGGCAGCAACTCACTTCATTCTCTCATACTCCTGGGATGTGGTAAGGATCCTGGTTTCTCCACTGAGGATGTCACAGAAGGGCCGGCAGCCGTTCCGTTGCTTGTTGAAACAGGGCACTGGGCTGAGGGTGACTGACTTGATAGTGAGTGGTTTGCAGTGAGGGATGATGGGCTTGTCTGCTATCAGATCACAAATGTATCCTATGTATCTGCAGAGAGAGTGAAAGCCATTCCTGAGACCTCCATCCCAGGTGAGCAATTGGCATGCTCTACTTGGAGTCTACCTTGAAATCCAGTGAACTCCAGGAGTGGAGTTTCCATGTACTCCAGCATCCTGGCAGCTAGCACTAAATCCACACTTCTCTTTCTGTTTAATTACCAGAACTGGAGCTCAAGAGGAAGGAAGTTGTCCTTTAGCTCTGAGCTGAAGATGGTTTCTCCTCACCTTTTAGGAGAGGGTTTGTCTGGTTTACCAGTAGAAGTTTGCCTTCTCTTTCACATGCACATGAATTACTTTGGTGGCCATGCTCTGAAGGACCATTATTGTAGCCTACACAGGACTGTGTCTGTGGGTTGCTCTGGCAGGCAGTTTTTCTTCTGCTTAGTGGAAATGAATTGTGAGTCATTTGAAACCATTTTGAAAGGAGAAGGTGATTTTACAGCATCAACTCCTGCAAGGACACAGCTGACATGGGGAGAGGGATTCACCCAGGTCCTGTTCTTTACAGGTTCATCAACATTCCTGAGCTAGTGAGCAAAGCTATTGTAGTATTTGACTTTTCCCCTCCATTACTCTTATATCAATGTGGTTAAGCTGGAAGTGGCCATGAACATCAGTAAAGATCTATCAAAGCTACGTGCTGTGGCTAACACATGAGAACTGCTTGGGTAGTTTTTAGCCTGAGGAATTTAGCTTGGATATCAGGAAAAATTTCTTCCCTGAAAGAACTGTTAGGTGCTGGCCCAGGCTGCCCAGGGCAGTGGTGGAGTCACCATCCCTGCAGGGGTTTAAAAACCATAGAGATGTGGTGCTGAGGGACATGCAGGGGGATGATAGGCTGACAGTTGGACTTGATGATCTTAGAGGTCTCTTCCAACCTTACTGATTCTGTGATTCTGGTTAGCCAGTGTACACTACCTCCTGTGAGATGGCCACAGGACAATTCCAGGTCTCTTTGTGTTCAGCAACTGCATGGCAGGGCCTGGATTAGAGAAGAGGTGACAGAAACAGAACATCGCGCTGACCAGAACTGCTGAGGCTGCACGGCCATCCTGGAAAGGGAAGGGATGGGAGGGGGGGGGGGATGAAAAACAATCTGTAAGCACTAGAGACATCATTTACATTCCAGCAGAACACTCTCCACTCTTCCTTAAATCACACCCAATAATTGACTAGGATTGAGGCCACCAGATAATGTTCAGCACTGTCATTCAGGAGGTGGTGGAGTCTCCATCTCTGGAGACATTCCAGCCCTGCCTGGATGCCATCCTTTGCAACCTGCTCTGACAGGGGGGGTTGGACTACATGATCTCCAGAGGTCCCTTCCAACCCCTAACATTCTGTGATTTTGTGATTTGGTTAATACCTAGGACTTCAGTGAGCAGCACTGGCCTGGATCAAAGCTAAGCTAAGATCCAGCGAGCAGCCAAAGCTGAGCATGCTTTAGGCTTGTTTTGAAAGCCCAGAAGGACATTTTGTCTACCAATATCAGTGTTTCATGGCTGCTCTCAAGCTGTAATAATATAATTATTTCAAACAGAGGCCTGGAAGTGACCCCAGGGGTCAGAGCACACCTATCCCACAGCCAGATCTGATCCAAATTTCACCCCAAAGAGTTCACAAACCAAAGGAACCCAGCCCGAGGCTCCAGGCATGCAACGTGCAATACATCTCAGGACTCCTAGGTCTAACAAACCTGGTTCCTCCCTGGTGTACTCACCATGCAGTGGATGACACACACATTTTTGGGGTTCTGCTGTAGCCAGTTGTGCATGTTCTTGCAGACAGCATAGAGGTTGTGCAGGCTGGGCGCTTGCCGAACCGGCCAGCTACATTCGGATACCTAGGGGAACAGCAGGGTGAACAAGAGCCAGCTTCAACAAGCATGAAGCAAGACATGCTTCTACAAATGCTTTCTGACAAGGAAACAAACATACTTCTCTTTTACAACCTAGAGTTGTGTGCTTGGAACCTACTCCACCTCCTTTGAGGACTCATTCCCCTCGCTGACATGGGTGAGCGAATAAGGAGACAAACAACAAGAAGAAGAAGAATTCCCAATTTGAGGGCATAATGTTGCTGTATTC
Source organism: Galbula dea (assembly GCA_013399015.1). Lineage (NCBI taxonomy): Eukaryota > Metazoa > Chordata > Aves > Piciformes > Galbulidae > Galbula > Galbula dea. The sequence continues at coordinate 41,355 of VWZX01010416.1, forward strand.
TCACTGGCTACACATTGGAACTAATTCACAGTCCAGGTCAGGTTATCTCCACTGCCCTTCCACAACACTGCAGTCTCACAACAGCACAGACATTGATTTCTGCTGCTGTCTAAAGCCTTTGTACAACTTGTCCCTCAAAACTACAGCTCTGCTTTTCCAAAGGATACTGAGCATCTGTTGTTCTCTCTCTCTCTCTCTCCCTTTGTGTCATAGGAGTTTTCAAGCCCTGTTTGACAGATAGGAGCCTGATGAAAGGGCAACTTCTGTTTTAAACAACAAAATAATCATATCTGAGTAAGTGTAGTTATGAGCCAGAAAAAGGAATGACTTCTTAGAGCTGAAAAGCCACAGATCCTAAAGTATGTCTAGTTCCTGTTCATCAAGTGCTGGTTCTGAGTCACAACACTTCTCTCAGGAGCAGCCCTTGCAGTCTCAATCAACAGATCAAATAGCCTTCTGCAGGCATCTCTGTTTCATCTGCTTTTAATGGAAATCTCTCTTTTAAAAAGGCATTTCTGGTGAGAAGAAATTGAGAGGAGAAACATCATGAGGCTTGTCTTCAAAGAAGGAGTTCTCTCTTCTGGCTGACATTTGGATCCTGCTAATGAAAGCCAAGAGCAGGAAGGAGATGTTGCCCAGATGTTCTTCAGTAGCCACACATTTCCATCCCTGAGTGTTTCCTCTCTCAAGGGAAGGAAGTGCTCCAGCTTTCACCAAACTTGTATTTTAGGTTCTCTTTGACATCCACCTGCATATGCTATAGCAGAAACAGGAATCCCAACACAAACTGGAGAACTTCCCAGCTGGGTTTTGTCTCACACAACAGCTGCAGGGACACCCAGAAGATACAGGGAGAGAGCAAGTGAGCAGCACTGCCTAACCCAGTGCATCCATCCTGCTGCCAGCCTTTCTGAGCTGGTGGACCTCTGCTGAGCATTTGGGGAGATTTTTGTCTAAGCTACTCTCTAATGAGCTATTTGTCTAATTGCTTTATAGACTCAGGAAAGTTTTTGGTCTCCACAATAGCCTGAAATTCAGCTGTGCATTTGGTGAGCTAGAAACTACCCAACAAGTCAATCCACACTCAAGCTTTGGAAGGCAATGAAGGACCAGTCCCTATTTACCCTCTCTACAGCATCATCCTCATCCTCCATCTTCTCCTGTCTCAAGAGCACTACTTCATTTCATCTCTTCTTGATTTTCCTCTGCCTCTACCTTTTCAGGAAAGGCTGAGGGAGCAGAAACATCCAAAGGTTGACTACACAGCAACCTCCAGTGTGGGAACAGCCAGTATTAGCTTTCTGGTCCAAGGAGCTGACCATGTTTGCACAGCTGCAGCCCTGGGACCACTGTAAAATCTGAATTACAGGCTGATCATAAACATTGAGTCAATTCTTTGTCAGTAATCACTGATGATTTTCTGGAGAGACCTCATGACAACAGTGTCCAGCCTCTGGAAAAGCCATTATCACTTATCAAGTAAATAACATACATTTCCCAACAGTCCATAATTAGCCATTAACTTTGCCTATAATTAGACATCTGCCTGCTGCTTCACCATTAGGTAATGCACCACTGCCTTTATTTCCAGCAGAACCTCACCACCACTCCTAAAAGACAACCTTGCAGGAAAGTCAGAGCTCTTCTAGAGCTTTGGAAAGAAGCCACCAGTGCTTGTTTTACTTTAGCAGTAGGGAGACAACAGTCAAGAATGTGACCTCTCAGGGACTTTGAAGTTTGGGTTCATTGTTTAATGTTATATTTGAGTTACATGTTCCCAAACTGCTCACACTTCCTCAAGCAGCCATGAGCTGTCCTGGCAGGAGACAACAGGCAGGTTATAGTGACCACAGTCCTCTCTTCTCCTCAATGGATTAAGCACCTAGGGCTTTGTGCCCTGCACAGCCATGAGGGCAGGGACATGGCCCAGCAGGAAGTTAACTGTCATCTCCCTCCTCTCCACCACACAGTAAAATGACCTAATTTGATCTTAGGAAAAAGAAGTTAGGAATTAAAAAGCCTTTCACTTCAAAGGGCAAGTCTGAGTCTCAAAACTTCAGCTCAGAAAATACTCCTGCTGCAGTTTTTACCTCCTTGATAGCCCATTAGTCTTTTTCTCTGATTATATATATATAAAGTTCAGCCTGTTTCATGTCTCATCTGATCTCAGGTACTTGAAGTCAACATTTCCTAGTCCCTAACCTGAAAAGGACAATGTTTTATTGAAAGATGCATCATTTCCTTCCTGTGTAGGTCAAGGCAAGAGCTTACAAAGCACCTAGTCATGCTTTGAGAGTGACACCCAAAGTCATCTGCTCAGCTGCTGGGTAGGGTAGGAGATAAAGCACAGAGGATGGAGGACTTATGGCCAGGTCAAGCAATACACTAAGAGCTGTTTAGTGCTGCTCTCTCAAAAGTAGACCTGTCTTTCTCCTGCCACCAGCAGCAAGAGTGATGCAGCAGAACCAAGGGAGACTGAAGATTCAGAAGCCCTTGAAGTCTTTTAATTAGTCTTTCCCTTTCATTGACTCCTATTTGAAGTTATGGCTGGTTCCTGACTGCCACTGGGAGATGTGCTTCGAGGCTGAGTGTGTCATTCCTGGTGATGGGAGCAATTGCTGAAGGTAAAGGCAGCTACACCTCCAATGAGAATGAAATAAATGAAGCTTGTGCAGCCTGAGATTGTCTTACCCTGGCTGAGGGTGAAGCCTGGAATCTGCTGTTGCCTTTTTCATTGAAGACAACAAAAAGAAACTTGAAAAGTAAAAAAAAAAAACAAAAAAAAAAGAGATAAAAATCATGACTCCCCTGTGGGAGAGGGAAAGAATAAGAAGTGCACTGAAAGATTGGATCTAATCTTGCATTTCAACAGCAGTATTTCACAGAGATTTCCTCCAAAAAGCCACTAATGAACCAGAGCCTTGTGATGCTCCTGTATGCTGTTCTGGTTTCAGAGAAGGAAACTGGGGCAGAGAGAGGAGCTGGGTTTTTAAAGTCAGACATTAGTGGAAGAGCCAAAAATCCCCCTTTTAGATCCAGTTTCCAGGCCTCTGGCTTTGCCTGCTAAGTGCTTCTGCTTGATTAAAGCACAGCTGATGGATTGCTCAGTGTGAGAATAATTTACCTTCTTTTATTGGTCATTTCTTTCAAAGAGCTTTTGTTTTACTCCTTCTTTCTCTGCAGCAGCTTCTAACAGCTACATAGGAGCCATGAGCAGCACAGGCTCAGCTTAATGCTATGCCATATACTCTCACAGGTTCATAGAACCCTAGAATGGTCCAGGTTGGAAGGGACCTTAAAGATCATCTAGCTCCAACCCCACTGCCATGGGCAGGGATGCCACCCACTAGACCAGGTTGCCCAGGGCCACATCCAGCCTGGCCTTGAACACTGCCAGGGATGGGGCAGCCACAACCTCTCTGGGCAGCCTGTTCTAGTGCCTCACCACCTTCTGGGTAAAGAACCTCCTAATTTCTGGTCTAAATCTCCCCTCCTTCAGCTTGTAGCCATTCCCCCTTGTCCTGCTGCAACCTGAACTTTCCAGCTCTTTAACCCCTGTGGTCTTTGGCCTCAGCTAAAGCCCAGAAACGACCAGAGCAGCTTAGAAACACCTCAAATTCCTTCTTCACCTCCTTATATCCTGCCACAGTGAGAGAGAAAAAGGACCTGGTGCCCCTTTTGCCAAGAAATTGCACTCCCTGCTCCTGTGGAGCTCTCAGGAGACACTCACCCTGTTATGGAACTTGGCACTGCGATAATACTTGGGGGACAAGTTGAAGACTGTGTAGTGGTCAGGATGTCTGGAATCCAAAAATGTTCTCACATCTTCAATGTGGTTCCTGAATCCCAACTCAACACCTTCTGCTGGAAAGGACATCACTGGAAATGGGTTAAAAAAAAACCAAAAAGAGCCAAGTTGAGCATGGAGTAGAATGTGCCTCTGGACTCCTGACCCCTGAGATGCTACCAGTGTTCTTGATCCCACCAGCAGGACTCACCTATGATTCTTGAGGTAATGTATGAAATATCAAGCTCTCCCTTGGTGTAGCTAAAAGAAGACAAAGCAGGAGACAGGTATCAGGTACATGCTTCCAGAAGACAGCCCATTAGAGGAACCAGAAGAAAGTTTTTCCCCCCTCCCCCAAAGTTCTGCTTCTGGCAGAAGCTCATCAACCCAATTCTTTGTATTTTAGCAGTAAGAAAAGGGTGCAGAGAGCTTCCTGCAGACAGTGACCCAACCTTCCCTCTCCATGTGCAATTAACAGGATGGAGAAGCTTGCAAAAGCTTCCAAAGAAAAAAAAAGGTCCCTTTTCCCTTTTGTCATTAATTTTCAGTGCCAGTTTTCAGGAGGAATCTCTAGTAGGTTGCCCCTTTGCAGATCTCTCAAAGCCTCTGAGATCTTGCCTGCATGAAGTTCCTTTCATTTACTGTAGCCAGGCATGGGGGGACAACATCAGCAGAGGTAACCAAAGCAAAGTCACCTCAGCATTTTCTTCTGCTCCAAAGGTGGCTTCATGGAATGGTTACACCAGCAAATAAAGCCTCCTTGTGCAGCAAAGGGAGGGCATACAACAGGAGCCTCTTTTCAGGGACAAAATATTCAAGTGGTGCTTGAGTAGAAGGAGTCAATAGGGTCAAGGAAGGAATCAGAGACCAAGCGCTCCACTTCAAATCATCACAGAAGGGTTTGGGTGGAAAGGGACCTTTCAGGGTCATCCAGTCCAACCCCCCTGCACTGAGCAGGGACATCTTCCACTAGATCAAGTTGCTCAGAGCCCCAGCACTTTCATTGGGAGAGACCTTTTCCAGATTCCAGGACCTTGATGCACACTTACTATAAAGCTTAGACATTTTACTTTGGTTTCCCTGCTTTCTGGAGGCCAAATACCAATTATGAGACAGAACCAAAGAAACCACTTGTGATTCTTCACCTCCTTCCTTCATCAGGTTGGCTGGAAGTTGTGCTCTGCCTAGTTAACTTGTAACTCAAACCAGCACTCTGCAGCTAGTGATTTTTACCTGCATGAGGGCAGCTTCAGCTGTACTGTACCTGGCAACAGATTGCATGACCTTTGAAGATGTATCCTTCAGGGTATCCTTCAGGTTATCCTTCAAATTGCTGAAGAGTCTCCCTGCTCCTCCTTTCACCATATCTAGCAAGCCTCCCCCATAGCTGGACTCCATGTCTGGTGATGAGGCACCTTCAAGTACAACAAAACCAAAGCCAACATCACTTACTTGGAACAAATCCCCAGAGCCAACAAAGCCACTGCTCTATTCAGACCAAACATGCTCACATGTGCTGCTACTGGTCAACTGTGGGGTAAAAGAAGTTTTAAAGTCATGAACTTCCAGAGATGAGACAGCAGTTCCACAGAATGCCAGCATGGTTGGGGTTGGAAAGGACCTCTGAGGATCAGCCAGCCCAACCCCCTGCTCCAGCAGGGTCACCCACAGCAGCTTGCCCAGGGTCACCTCCAGCTGCCTTGGCAATCTCTCCACACAAGGAGACTCCACAGCCTCTCTGGGCAGCCTGGCCAGGGCTCCAACACTCTCACACCAAACAAGCTTCTCCTTCTGCTCAGCTGCAACCTCCTGGCTTCCAGTTAGTGCCCAGTGTCCCTTGGGTTGGCCCTGGGCACCACTGAGAAGAGTCTGGCCCCAGCCTCTTGCCTCATGTCCTTGAGCTCTTGCTCAGCATGGAGATGATTCCCATAAGACTAACTCTTCCACTACCTTAACCAAGAACCCATTTGTTGCAACCTTTCTTGTTCCAGCAGTGCTGTGTTAACAGCATTGCTCTTAGAAGACTAAAAGGACAATGAACTGGATGTAGACATGAGTAAATGTGGTTTATGTTTCACTGCAGAACTGAGTTGTTAGACACAAACCCAGTAAAATGCCATTTTAGCTGCTTATTAGGTAGGAATTAAGCTCTTGACTACTTAAAAATTGCTTTCTTTCAACTATGTTGATCTTAGCAAACATTGACTATAGTTAATTATACATTTGTTACCTCATTATGTCAGATTAGCTGGAAGACACAGATCCCCCAGCACAGCAAAGGAAGCAACAAGCAGGTCTGTAATTGCTTGTCACGTTCATCAAGGAGGTGACATCTGCTAAGAGTTGCCTTTCCCAGAGCACCTGGAATGTCTGAGAACATTTGTCCTGCTGTAGAGCCATGGGAGAGCAGCTTTGTCATGCTGGTCATTGTTCATTGTCTAGCTCCTCTGTGCTAGGAGAGCCAGGGATGGAAGGAGAAGGTAATGTTCAAAAGATACTTTCAGTGTTGCAGGTCAACCTCTAAGAGAAAGGAAAGCAGAAAGGAGGGAGCTTGGAATAGGGGGGCAAAGGGATGAGAAGAGCAATGATACTGGGTAAATTGTTATGGCTGGAAATGCTGTAGGAGAATGCCAGACCCCCACCATGGTGAGGGTAGGAGGGGACCTCTGGGGATCACCCAGCCCAACCCCCTGCTCCAGCAGCTTGCCCAGGGTCACCTCCAGCTGCCTTGGCAATCTCTCCACACAAGGAGACTCCACAGCTTCTCTGGGCAGCCTGGGCCAGGGCTCCAACACCCTCACACCAAACAAGCTGCTCCTCCTGCTCAGCTGCAACCTCCTGGCTTCCAGTGTGTGCCCAGTGCCCCTTGGGCTGGCCCTGGGCACCACTGAGCAGAGTCTGGCCCCAGCCTCTTGCCTAATGTCCTTGAGCTCTTGCTGGGCATTGAGCAGCTCCACTGTGGGGCTGCTCTTCTCCAGGCTAAGCAGCCCCAGGGCTCTAAGCCTTTCCTCCTCCCACAGATGCTCCAGTGCCCTCAGCATCTTCCTAGCCTCTGCTGGGCTCTCTCCACTAGTTCCTGGTCTCTCTGGAACTGAGGAGCCCAGATCTGGACCCAGGACTCCAGCTGTGGCCTCAATAGGACACAGCAGCACTTGGTACTCTACCAGGTCAGTATTTGCTCAGGTATCTTTAGACACTGGATGAAAGCTGCACCCTCAGTGCTGCCAATCTTTCTGAGTTACTAGAAATGATGCAGTCTCCTCAGGCTGCTCACAGAAGAATGAAATCAATCCATCCAGAGGCTCCTCTGCTAGGCAGCATCTCCTACAAAGCAGAAAGTTGCATCCAGGAGCAGAAGGGGTTAAGACATTAACACAATATATATATATACAGGAACTTGCAAGAGCAGCCAAAGAAATCTGATTTAAAACAGAAAGGTAGCCTGCCCCTGCATTTTTTTTTTGCTGAATGAAAGCTTTCTGTGCTGAGTCCTCCTTGTAAAAGGAGACCTTCAGAGCTCCTGCAGAGCTTTCCAAAGGACAGCTGCAGTTCCCTGGGCCGTGTGGGGCAGCCATTAGAATGGGGCACCAGGACAGGGAGGACTGAGCCTCATCTCCCACACATGTCCTGTGGAAGTCAGCCACCTCCCCAGGCCATTACATGGCTCTGAACCCTGCTCAGAGACAGTTATCTTCACAGGCTTGCTTTTCTTGAACATGAACCTCCTGAGAAAAGAGCAGTTGAGATTTCCCTCAAGTAGAGCAGCCAGCCTGCAGAGGACTGGGTCCTATTCTGTGGTAGAAGAAGGACTAAAGGCCATGGCTTGGTCTTGAAGGGATGAGCCCATTGTTGCTCCCTCTTGGAGCCCAGCAGGAAGGAGGTTCAGGTTTTACCATGAGGATAATGTGATCACCTCTACCCTGGTCAGAATATTGAGTTAGCAGCATAAAGGCATTTCCATGCTTGGAAAGATCTTCCCTCCAGAGTTGGGTGGGAAACCCAGAAGAGAGAAGCAGTTCTCTCCATTAGCTCAGGGTCAAAAGGCACATTTTGTATTAAAATGAAGTGCCCAAGACACATGACACCTTCTCCTTCCCCTCCATCTCACCAGGAACTGCATCCTGTGCACACAGACCCCAGAGAAGCTCCAAAAGCACCTTCAGCTATGGCAGAAGCAGGAGCTTGGAAGATTGTCTGCACTGGAACACTTCAGGGCAAGTGAACAGCGTGGCTCAGATCCCACTTTTTGGTCTATTCTCATCTACCACTTTGGGTAACATTGACCATAGGTTGGAACTGCTGCCTAGAAGGTCTCATTCAATTACAGAATGCCAGAATTATGGAGAATTAGACTCCATGTCTATGAGATCCATCTTGTTCCACACACTGCAGGAACTCTATTAACCCAGCTCTTGGATATTCCCCAGGAGGCTTCGTGAGCTTCAGAGACAGACTGCTGACCTGGTTTTGGGACCACAAGTTCCAGAGAGGTTGCTAGCTCCTGGCAGCCTTTTCATTTGCTACTAAAGGGACTTCTCATGGAGTGGTTTTACTGCTGTGGGTGCCCTCCAAAGCATGGCTGAGATGTGTGGGATGGCTCTTGTGGAAGAGCTCTGGCAGTGATGATCGAGTGCTTCGAGTCAGTGGAGCAGTGTGGAGAGGAGACAACCTCATCCATTGGGCTGACAAGTTGAAGGGTGCATTGCTTCTGGCTGAAGGCACTTGCTCTGAGTTAACACCTGCTCTGAGAAGAGACTCTTCTACCTTCAGAACCCCCTGAAGGTCCACAGCACCTCAACTCCTCTTGCTGCAGTCCTACAAGGAGTGTTTGTGCTTAGTCTCAAAAGCAAAGACACTTAAACCAGATCTGTTCCAAAGCTCAGGCTTGGGGGCCAGAAATGAGTGAAGGAAGCTGGTGTAGCCCTGGGTGATGGGGACATCATCACCTGCAGCCAGAGGGTTCCCAGGACCACAGAGATGCCAGCAGCAGAGGGATCCACACTACCACCACCTGATGGAGATGCTCACTGCTTGGGCCAAGCAAGAAATGCCCAATTTGGAAGCTTTCCCTGCAAGAGCTGCACATCCATGGCCCTTGTCTGACTGAGCACCAGCTCTCCCCAGCAACCCACAAACCCTACAAACCACAGGGCATGAATTCCACCTCTCCAGAGACTGAAGAAGGAAATGAGCCCACATTTAAAAGGCATTTAAGACTCTGTCAGTCTGAATATTCATGCTGATGAAGCAACACTTAGCTTGAGAGCAGGGAGGTGAAAGCAAGATGGCTAGGAAATGAAGCTCAGCAGTAAAGTCCCAGATTTCATAGGTTACTTAGCAAGAGTAAACAGACTCTTTTTGCCTCCAAAGGGCAGACAAAAAGCAGACATGAAAGCCAAGGAAAGGAAGCAGGTTTCCCTCAGGCTGCCCAGACTCTGTGGAATAGTATCTTCAATGTCAAACTCTTCTTTCTGTGTTGCTCAGAGCTGCTGCCTGTGCTTGCTTTAGAGATGGAGCCAGGAAAGAGCTAAACCTTCCCTGTTCCTCACTATGGTTCTTCTCCAGAAAAGTATTAAACCCTTCATTTCCCAACTTCTACCCCCCAAAAACCCCAAGAGGTTAGTCTGGGGACTCTCAAATGCTTCTCTGTATCCTTTTTCTACAGTACCATGAGAGCCTGACACCACAATGAGAAAAAAACCAAAACCCTGCTGTCTACATGTCCCAGTCCCAAATTCTACATTTCTGGCAGTTTTCTCCCTCCCCACAAAAATATTTGGGGGGTGAGGAGGTTGTTTGCTTGTCTTCCCTCTTAGAAGGCATGAAAGAAGGAGCAAGGGATCTGATGGAGGCTGCCCTGTGCCTTGGCAGAAAGAGCCCTTGTAAAGGTCCTTGCACTGAGAGGAGTCGAGTCGCTGTTGTTGTGGCTTCAGTAACAAAGCCTGGATTGTTTTGCAGGAACACTCAGCAAAATAAATATATAAATAAATAAATAAAATACTATTTGTGCCTCTACCTCCTCCTCCCCCACCCCTCCTCCCTCCTCCCAGCCCCAGCAGCCTGTGGAGGAGCTGCCACAGCTCACGTTCCTCCCACACGCAGCTCTCCCAGCAAAGCCTGGGTAATGTGGGATGAGATTTCCCACCAGCATTAAGGGATAGAAATCCAGGCTGCTCTGGCCCCTTCATCTTATTTATGAGCTTCACCTTTCCAGAAGAGTCCATTCAGCCTGTGGAAGGGGAGGAGGAGCAGCCCTGCTGTGGGCATCTTCTTACCACAGCACTAATAGAGCATCCTCCTTGGGGTGCAACGTGTGGGGAGGGCTATAGGTGTGCCAAAAATGGACAGACAGACTAACTGACCCAGGCAGAGAGGAGAATCATGAAATCATGGAACAGTTTGGGTTGGAAGAGACCTTAAAGATCATCTAGTCCAACCCCCCTGCAGTCAGCAGGGACATCTGCAACTACAGCAGGTTGCTCAGAGACCCAAACAACCTGAGCTGGGATGGTTCCAGGCATGGGACATCTCCCACCTCTCTGGGCAGCCTGGGCCAGGCTCTCACCACCCTCAGAGTAAAATATTTCTTCATTCTCTTCAGTCTAAATCTCCTCTTTTAGTTTCCACCCATCACCCCTTGTCCTGTCCCAACAGACCCTGCTAAAAAGACTGTTCCCACATCCCTGGGTACCCTCAGGAGCCCTGGGTACCCTCAGCAGCTCCTGCTGTTCTGCACACTGAGTCTGTCTTCCATGCTCAGCACTTTGTCTTTCAAGGGACTCTAAATCAACCTGCAGACATTACTGGAAGAGTTTAAACTCCCTTTTCAAGGGGGAAGGTGGCAGGTATTTCTAAAGACAATCTCTGGGCAGGAGTCTCCTTTGCATCCAGTGATAATTGAGAGCAATCAGATCCAAGTCCTTCATTTGTTAACTATGTTTTAGGAGCCCTGAAGCCAAATCCTCCTTAACCATTCCTTCCAGCACATCTCTCTCTTCTGGAGAGTTGAGCTTTATCCCATTTCAGCAAAGGCTCTACAACACCTGCTATTATATGCATTTACATCCCTCTCTTAGGTCAGCTGTAGTCCAAGTGTCATCATTACATCAGCTTTTTCATACTGAGTGGTGGTTTCCAAAGGGGCTGGGGAGAACTCAGCAGCCATGGAGGCAACTAAAAGAGATGGATTTCTACCTGCAGAAATGACTTGGGAAGTTCCTCAGACTGATTCTTCCCCCCCCATTATTGTTTTTGCTGCCAGTTTCATCTGTCCTCTCCCTCCCCACTGTCCCAGATTTCTGGTAGAGCTTGATTCCCTCTCAGGCTGAGCAGAGGTATCTTAAAGTGTTACTCTGTAAAAATAAAGAGCAAAACACATGCTGAGTAGAACAGCAGGAGGACAGCAGCAGCAGAAGCTCTCACCACTGCTGAGATGCCCCCACACAGCCCCCCAAAGCCAGGCTTCACTCCTTCTGATGCTTTAAAACCCATGGTGGAGGGATGCAAGTGGAAGGCTGCTTTAGCAAGTGTCATTCCCAGGAAAAGAGGTTAAAGCCAAAGGGAACAATTTGGTGTGGAAAAGGGAAGTTTAGGATGAGGCTGTCACAAGGGGGTTTTCATCAGGAGAGGAAAGCTGCATTCACCAGAGACAAGTCTCTCCAGAACACAGCCAGCTGCAACACATGGGAAAAGGCAGAATATCTCCCAGAATCCCAGCATGGTGAGGGCTGGAAGGGACCTCTGGGGATCATCCAGTCCAACCTCCCTGCTCCAGCAGGGGCACCCACAGCAGCTTGCCCAGGGTCACCTCCAGCTGCCTTGGCAATCTCTCCACACAAGGAGACTCCACAGCCTCTCTGGGCAGCCTGGGCCAGGGCTCCAACACCCTCACACCAAACAAGCTTCTCCTTCTGCTCAGGTGGCACCTCCTGGCTTCCAGTTGGTGCCCAGTGCCCCTTGGCCTGGCCCTGTACTGGTGCTTGGGGTTACTCCTCCCCCAGTGCAGGACTTCCTAAGCAGGCAATAAGACTCAGATAGAGGCAACACTACAAACTGCAGCTGTAGAAGCAATGCTAGGGGAGGGTGGGAGAGGAAGGGCTGCAGGAGGTAACCACAAAAAAGAGTTTCCAGCTTTCAGGAGGACAGGCAATGCAGGCAGCTGCCAAAGCCACCACTCCTCACTCAACATCTGCCCCTTCCATCATAAGGACCAGCTCAGTGCACCAAGGCTTCAGCACAAACCCATTTTGTGGTGCAGACATCCCCAGCATTAAGGTATCTTCAATAATTGATGAAATGATGGAGTAGTTGGGGCTTTTTGGTGTTGTTTGGGGCTTTTTGTTTGTTTCTTTGTGTTTTGCTGTTTGTTTTGTTGCCTGGAGAAGACAGAAACTGCCTCAAGACCCATAGCTGCATTACTCACTCTCTGACAACTTCTTGGCAGCTTTAGCTCTACCAGAGGGGTTGCCCCATGTTGTCCTCTGCCCTTCTCACTCCCAAAAAGCTATGAGCATCCTTTCCAGATGCAGTTAAGCTGGGAAAATAAAGCTCTTCTAAGCTTACAAGGGGCTCATAAAGCACAGACATGGGGAGGAAGGTGAGGAACCAAGAAGGTCCTAAAGGAGATGCTTCAAGAAGGAATTGCTGGCACTGGGAGATTTTGGTGCATTTTTGCTGCTGTTGGGCAACACACAGGGAAGCAGTGACTGCTCTGACCACAGGAAAGGCTTTGAAGGAGTCACAGTCCCTCTCTGTGCCTCAGTTTTCTGCATGTGGGCTAAGGACAGAGTCCCTGACCTCCTCTGGGAAGCACTTGGAGCCACTGACAGCACACGGCATACTGTGGGGCAGAGAAGCTCCAGACTTTCTTTTGATGCTTTCCTATGCTAAAATGCTAGAACCAATATTGTATGAGCCCAAGGTTTTCTATCTGAAGGCTCACTGGGGACTGCCTGAAATGTAAACTTCATGGAAATGTGAAAAATTAAGAGATTTCTGCTTTTGCCTGAGAAACAGTAGCTAAAGAATGCTGCTTGCACTATCAGCTGCATCATATGGAGGATTTCCAAGGTTTGATTCCTTTGTTGGAAGAATAGTGATGTTGAGAAGGGGGGAAAAAAAATAATCACTCCCCAGTCCTGTGCCCAATTTGTTCAATTTGTTCTAGATTTCCCCTCATGAAGCCTGTAGGATGATGAAGCCAAAACACTGAACTAGCACAAACCATGAAATTGGGCTTTAAAGTTGATTGACATCATCCCTGCTTCTCCTCCCTGTCAAAACAAGAGAAGAAAAGGAGAGCACCACTGCCAACACCCAATCATTCAAGTGTCAAAAAAAAATCCCCCAACAACAACAACAACAAAAAACCCACCAGCAACCAGACAAAAGAGTCATTAAACCCAACCTCCCCCTTTGAAAAGGCAGCTAGGAGAGAAGACAAGACAACATTGTCAGCCACGGGCTTTGTCCCTGTGCCAGTGACATGGAGATGTCTCTCTTCTGAGTCAGTGGAAAGGAATCACCAGAGTACAAGAGAGGATGTTTGCAAGTGCAAAACAGCTCAAGAAATCTCAGCTTCAACACTTGCAGTTTCTGGACAACACTTTCCTTCTGCAGTTACTCTGCCTGAGGAAGAATTGTAGCTCCAGCAAGTCTGTCCTCCAAGTGTCTAGAAGCTATTTTGTAGGTTAGCTAGCTTATAACCACTGAAGAGCACAGAAAAGAGGGGGTTTTTTCCTTCACACATATCCCTGCTGTCACTTCTGTATCTTATTTCCTAGAACCTCCTCTTCTTTCCATGTTCAGCCAGCTGCTAGGAAAACATCATTGAATTGGGGATAGGTTGATGGTTGGACTGGATGATCTTACAGGCCTCATCCAACCTTCATGATTCTGGGAGTGTCACAGCAACCACCTAAGTAAATTGCTCCTTCCCTGCCTGCTTCTCCCCTCCTGAGCACTTCCAGGGACTTAAAGGGACAAAAAGGAGGCTAGATAAATGCTCTCCTTGGACTTTGTTTTTTGAACTCACAATGTCCTGGGTCCCACCAGCTTCAGCTCAAATCTCCCCTTATTACCCCTTCCCTCTATCCTCAAACTTCCAGTCCAAACCCAGCACCCTTTCTGGAGGAAGTGGCCATTAGCAGTAACATCTAGGTCCCCTTAGAGCCATCTGCTAGCATCATGTCACTATAAGACACCTAGGAGTGGCTGGAAGCATTATATCAGGAGCTGAACACTCAGCAGTTCAGGGCATGAGCTGAAGTTGCACAGAGCTTTAATGTCCACCTGAGGCATGGCAGAACTTGAGCATAACCTTGGATGAGCAGACCACACTGGGAGATTTAAATCTGAGGTTTAAACCACAGACTGACCAAATATTTCCTCCTGAATGGTTTAAGCCAGGCAAAGTTTAAAGCAACCAAAGACTAGCTCCTCACAGAAGCACCATCAGAGCCCAGCAGTAACTGATCCCTGACATAAAGTTCCTGCTCTTGGCTCCTTTGAGCTAAACCTAAGCCTAACAGGGAGGCAGTCAGCATTGCTGTGGGCAGGAGTTTCCAGTCATGGTGCCTGGGAGCACACAGATACTCCAAGCTACAGATGGAGCAACTTCAGCTGTCACTACATCAGGTAAACATCTCACGTTAGCACTCCTCTGTGTGGCATGGCTGGTGGTGGCAGAAGGATTTTTAACAACCTCAACCAAGAATCACAGAATCTCCTGAGCTGGAAGGGACCCATGAAGATCATTGAGTCCAACTCCTGACTGTCTCTGCACAGAACAACCCCCAAAATCACACCATGTGTCTAAGAGCATTGTCCAAGTGCTACTTGAATGCTGTCAGGCTTGGTGCTGTGACTACTGCCCCAGGGAGCCTGTTCCAATGCTCCACCACCCTCTGGGTGAAGAACCTGTGCCTAATATCCAACCTAAACCTCCCCTAGCACAGCTTCATGCCATTCCCTCCAGTCCTACCACTGACTACCAGAGAGGAGAGATCAGCTCCTGCCTCTCTGCTTACCCTTGTGAGGAAGCTGTAAACCACAATGAGGTCTCCCCTCAGCCTCCTCTTCTCCAGGCTGAACAGACCAAGTGATTTTTGCTACTCCTCATATGGCTTCCTCTCTAGACCTTTCACCATCTTTGTGGCTCTCCTCTGAACACATTTATCAGTCCCAGAAACTTGGAAAAACCTCATTTTTCCCAGGCTCAGCAGCCACTGAACACAGCCTGGCCTGATCCTCCATCCCAGTGCCACAGTAGGGTCAAAAAGCCCCTCAGGAGCTCCTCTGTACCAGCTCCCTTTCCAGCCACCATCAGATCCTGCCTTCCAAGAGCATCCTCCTCCCACACACACACAGAGCACTCTGGGTTCCTGCTTCTCTCTTCCTTATTTTTCTGCCACCAAGCCATGCCAGCCCCCAAAATATCAAGCCAATAACCATAAGTCCTCAGAAGTTACAGCAAAGCTGGAACCCCTGATTATTTTCATTGCAAGAAGCTGTTCAGGAGATTGAAAGCCCACATTAAGAGATGATGCTTGGAGATCTAAAACTTGGATTGGTCTGAAAGAAATGAATAGCAAAACCCAACAGGGTTCCACTTCCTCACATCATGTGAGTTAGTGTCACTGCAAAACAGCCATGCTAGCTCAAACAACAGCCATTTGCCCCAGAATTAGCAGCACTTTGCCTTCAGCACAAATCCTCACCCATCTAACTTCTATAATTGCTCAATATATTCACCTACACCCCCATCTTCCAGAGAGCAAAGACCATTTTGGTGTGCTCAGGGTGCTCTGCCCTGGTGCAGATACAACAGGGAGAGATGAGCAAGGTTTGATCTCCAACTTCTTCACTTCATCCAAGATGTTCTCTATCTGCACCCAGAGATGTTGGGCCCTGCCAGACAGACCAACCACAGCCCCACCAACTGTCCCACACTGCCTGGTGACATGGAGCTAGGCCTCCAAAGTCTTTAAAAAGCAGGTAGATGAGGTATTTGGGGATATGGTTTAGTGGCAGGGTGGTGAGAGGTTGCTGGTTGGACTTGATGATCTTAGAGGTCTCTTCCAACCTGAATGATTCTGTGATTCTGTGTGACTGCAAACAGTCATTTTGGCAGTTGAGGCAGCAGCTGCTCCACCAGACATAAACCCATTCTTCAAAACCAGTATAAAAAAGAGAAAAACTGAAACATGAGGGAGGTCAGGCATGTGGGAGACACATAATGAGCTCTGATTTGGGCACCTCAAGGATTTCTGTCACCTAATTAAGCAGGAGAGAGGTTCCCTTGCCCCACCAAAACCCAGCAGCACACCTCCCTTGCACCTTCACTCACCACCAATTTACCTCACCCTTCTCCTGCCCAAAGAATTGAGGTCTTTCTTCCCCCAACTGAAATATGCTCTACCACTGCCCAACCTGAGAATTCAGACTTGGGAATCATGAGTGGGAGGAGTCTCAAGTATTTATAACATTAATATATTCTCTATTTTACTAACAAGTAAACCACAGAAGGTGGGTGATGGGGTTTTTTTTTCCTTGCTTCTAGCAAGCCAAACCCCCAGCACCTTATTTTCCTGTCTCTCTCTTACACTGCTCCCTAATTCCCACCCCAGCTACCCATCTTCAGCCAGCATTAAGGATAAATCATGTCCCACAGCTCACAAGCAGATCCAGTTCCCAAATCACAAGCACACCTGAGAGATGGATATGGCTCTTGGAGATTTTATCATTCCAGGCTTGGCAAAGGGAATTGTCTTGGCAAGGAATTGATAAAAATTAGGCATTTATCAGCAGAGGGTGTTCAAATGAAGGAGGCAGACAACAAGTATCAGGTTTAGGGCAGAACATCACACTCAATACAGGGTGTTGGCTTTAATATCTTAATATCTATCTGCTGCTTAAGCACCAGGTGTGGTTTTTACAGAGCCTGTAAAATTTAGGCAGTGTGAATACCAAAGAGAACTAAAGGAAGGAAACTCTGGTTAACAAAGATCTCCTAACCATCAGCTTCCAAATCCCAGAGTCAGCCATGTGTTTAAGGGGAGAACATCCTAGAAACTCATAGAAGACATAATTCAGTTTATGGGATGTCTTCAGAGTTGAGCTGGCTGAATACTGCACAAAACCTCTCAATAAAGGTATCCCTGAGCACTCTGTTTTTTCTTGCCTGCTTAGCAGGGAGCTGAATGGCTTGAAGAAACAGGATGACTGCAACAGCAACACTCAAACAACACAGGGAGGTGATGCTAGACAAAAGCCACCAGCTGCAGCATGCTCCCACACCTGGCTGGAGGCAAGTGCCACCTTCCACAGCACAAACACCTTGGGTTCTTACAGGTTGAGGAAACTCATTCAGCTAATGGCTTTAATGAGTGCAATATCTAACCATTGTGGCAGATGCTGAGGTAAGGATCCAAATAATGATAGCACAGCAGCTTGCTGTTGAGGTAAGGTCTACTGACACCTGCTAGCATTACAACCAACTGTAGCAGAGACAGCAGAGCAGCAAATCCAAATACAGTTCTCAAGCTCCCAGGAGTACAACAAGTTAAAAAACCAAAGCCAACCCCCAAAAGAACTCTTGAAGGCAAATTCAAACAGCAAGGAGGAAGAGGAAAACAAGACTCTTGTTATGTCAGAGAAAACATGAACAGAAAGCAAGGCAAGACTCTCCCCACCCAACTCCAGACATAGGTTATTAGGGTTTTTTTCCCCACACCCAAGCCCAGGCATAGGTCATTAGGGGTTTCCCACCCCCACCCAAGCCCACACATAGGTCATTAGGGTTTTTTTTCCCCCCACCACAAGAAGATATTAGCAGATGAAAACAATGGTCATGTATCTTAAGTCTTTGATGTCTTGGGGTCACCCCTGTCTTTCATGCAAGATGCCCCTGTTACAACAGGCAGACATCAAATTTGGTTCCCCCTTAACTAACCAGGGTGTTTCCCTGGACAAGTTTGATCTTTAGGAGTTCTCTGCAAAGGCTGTAGATGTTCCCTTGGGGATGGGCACATCTAACCAACCAGACCCAGAGGCAGGTCGTCTGGGGAGACCACTCAAAAGCCATCAGGTGAGTCCTCTCTTTTACTGGTAGATTTGACCCCATGGTTACTGGTCGGTTTGAAGGCATGATCTCGAGGTGAAGGGCTCTCTATCCCATTACCAGCCACAAAGACCATCTGGTTCCCTACTCTCTGATTAAAACAAAATGATGCTGCGTGCAGTGCATCATCCATCACAATTAATCCAAGTCAGTTTCATGAGGAGGCTAAAAAACAACCCCAACCCAAAAAGTAACAATGATTCGGGGAGAGAATTCACCTGAGGGGGGGGAAAAAAAAAAAATCCCCAAACACTTCATCCATTTTCCCTCCACAACAACCTTTCCTTTCCTCCCCCACCACCACCACCACCACCACCACCACCGGAGAGGGGAATAAAACCAGGAGCCGACCATGAGGACTTATTAGCCACTGCTCCCCGCCTGGATTTCCTCCATCAGGGGACAAAGGGCTGCTATTGTCCCTGGCCACGGAGCATCCCCATCCTTATTCCACCCCATCCCCACACTGGGACCCCCACCCACGCGTGTCGNGGTGCCTCGCCGGGCTCCGGCCGCTCCCCGCCGCCGCGTTGGCCCCGGGTTTGTCCCCGCCGCCACCCTCAGCGCTGCTCTCCACCAGCTGTAAGGATTCATAACCGTCACTACCGGGCTTTTTCCGGTAGCTCCCGAGCAGGCTCATGGGGCGAGCCGGGCTGAGGGAAAGCTCCCTCCTCGCTAACGCCACCGGTACGGGAGAGGATGGGGATGGAGAGAGCTCCACCGGCCGCCCCGAGGGGAGGGGATGGGCGGGACGGGTCCCGGTTACCGCCTTCCCCCCCACCTCCTCCTCCCCGAGCCCCGCAGCCGGGACCGCCCCGTCCCGTCCCGCCCCTCCAGGGCCCGGAAGCAATCGCGGAGGGTGAGGCTCAGCCGGTGTTGGGTACGGGGAGCTCGGGGGGAGCAACCTGGGATTAATGAGGTGATGGGAAGGCGCCAGAGTCCATAGAGAGGTGGGTCGGAGTGGTTTTGGCAGGGAAAGATCACCCTCCCGGCGTTAGCTGCTACGAGCGGTTCGTACAATCACAGACTGGGTTGGATGGGAGAGGCTTTAAAGGTCATCTAATCCAACCTCCCTGCAGTCAACAGGGACATCTGCAACTGGAGCAGGTTGCTCAGAGACCCAAACAACCTGAGCTGGGATGGTTCCAGGGATGGGACATCTCCCACCTCTCTGGGCAACCTGGGACAGGCTCTCACCACCCTCACAGTAAATAATTTCTTCCATTTCTTCCTTCTATCTAGTCTCAATTTCGTCTTTTAGCTGGAAACAATCACCCCTTGTCCTGTCCCAACAGGTCCTGCTCAAAACTGTCTCCATCTTTCTTATAAACCCCTTGAAGTACTGAAAGGCTGCAGTAAGTTCTCCCTGGAGCCTTCTCTTCTCCAGGCTGAACAACACCAACTCTCTCAGCCTGTCCTTTCACAGCAGAGAGCTTCCAGCCCTCAGATCATTTCTGTGGCCTCCTCTGGACCTGCTCCACCAGCTCCACGTCTCTCCTGTGCTGAGGACTCCAGAGCTGGCCCCAGCACTGCAGCTGAGGTCTCCCCAGAGCAGAGACACAATCCCCTCCCTGCCCTGCTGCAGCATGGTGCTGCTGGGGATGCAGCCCAGGATATGCTTGATACTGGGCTGCAATCCATGCCAAAATAAACACTCATAGACCCCACATAAGCTCCAAAAGCATTTTCTGCTACAGCAGAAACAGGAGCTTGTGAGCTTGTCTGCACAGAAGTAGTTTACTGCAAGAGAGCACCGTGGTTCAGATCCCAGTTTTCAGCATGTTATCACATAGCACGTTGGGTAATGTTGACCCTGGCTTGAAGCTGCTGTCTAGAAGTCTCATTATGGAGAACTAGTCTCCCTGTATATGAGAGGTGTCCTGTTCCATACATGGCAGGAACTCTATTAACCCAGTTTTTTGGATATTCCCCAAAAGGCTTTGTGCACTTCAGAGCCACACTGCTGACCTGATCCAACAGGTTCTGTCCTTCTTGTGCTGAGAGCTCCAGAGTGGGACATAGCACTTCAGGTGAGATCATGCCAGAGCAGACTGGTTAGCAAAAAGTGCTGGGTCTGCACCATTTTTCTGGAGCTGCTTATTCATGCATCCTCTCAGATGCATTCCTCTCCCAAAAGAGGTCCTTTAGCTGCACAGCTGGCATGAAGAGGTTCTCAAAATAGCCAGCATAGAATGGTTTGGATTAGAAGGAACCTTAAAGATCATCTAGTTCTAACCCCCCTGCCACGGGCAGGGACATTCTGCACTGGATAGGAGAATGACAGAATCACTGATCACCACTGAGATCTTTCTGCCTCATCAGTGACAGTGCATTCCTTGGTAACAGGCTATGGCTGCCTAGTTATGTGCTGACACAGCCAATTCTGCAGTCTCAATGGCACAGCAGTTCTGCACTGAGCCTCCAAACTCCTAAAGAGCACCTCTGGATGGGGGTGACATCACATCTGTCTGCAAACACACGACTGGACCATGGTGCTGTATCACAACAAGCTTCTGCCTGTCCCACTGCTGGCTTAAACACTGATAGCACCAGCTGAAGAAGCACCAGCACAGATAGCTAAGCCTTGTTCTTGTTAGTTCTCACCAAACTATTTGTAGCTGTTCACATATCAACAGACTCTAGACCAACACAAAGTGTGTCCTTGAACAACTGATGAGCTCTTTATCCCTCAACACACGTGGCCAGCAGATCAGAATGGCACTTGAGGTGGAGCCAGGGAACTGAGGGATGCTCCAAAGGAAATGACCACTATTAACTCTTCTAAATTGATTCCTTTCTAATTTATGGGGGAAAAAAACCCCAAAGGCAAAAAGAAGCCACAGCATCCAGGCACAAGTGTACCTTCAGTCTCTTACAGAAAGGAAAGGGATCTGCTGCTTGGAAAAAATAGTGTGGGTTTGCTGCTGGGGCAATGACATCAATAAGAGCTTTGGTAACAGTAACCATAACTTGAAATATTACTGACACATGGCTTAAACTTTTCTGCTTAACACTCAAGGGCAATGGGCAGCTGGTATGGACATAGCTCATCATGTGCTTTACATAAGTCCTGCAATGTTATACCACAGTGCAGACAAGGTGCATCTGTGACCCACAATTTTAGCAGATTTACAAGCAGCAAACTAAGATGAACTAAGCTGACATAAAGGATTCACAGTTAGCAGTGGTGACAACTTGAACTCCAGGTTAAAATGGGGCATTTCCTACCCTCTCCTCACTCAATCACAGAATCCCAGCATTTTAGGGGTTGGAAGGGACCTCTGGGGATCATCCAGCCCAATCCCCCTGCTCCAGCAGGGGCACCCACAGCAGCTTGCCCAGGGTCACCTCCAGCTGCCTTGGCAATCTCTCCACACAAGGAGACTCCACAGCCTCTCTGGGCAGCCTGGGCCAGGGCTCCAACACCCTCCCACCAAACAAGCTTCTCCTCCTGCTCAGCTGCAACCTCCTGGCTTCCAGTGTGTGCCCAGTGCCCCTTGGCCTGGCCCTGGGCACCACTGAGCAGTCTGGCCCCAGCATCTTGCCCCCAGCCTTCAGCTCTTGCTCAGCGTTGAGCAGCTCCCCTGTGGGGCTGCTCTTCTCCAGGCTAAGCAGCCCCAGGGCTCTAAGCCTTTCCTCCTGCCAGAGATGCTCCAGTGCCCTCAGCATCTTCCTAGCCTCTGCTGGACTCTCTCCACTAGTTCCTGGTCTCTCTGGAACTGAGGAGCCCAGACCTGGCCCCAGGACTCCAGCTGTGGCCTGACTAGGGCAGAGTAGAGGAGGAGGAGAACCTCCCTCACCCTGCTGGTCTCCTAATACACCAGTCTGTAGTGAGCAGTACAGATTGCAATGCTCACTCACAGGAATGGTTCCCTCTCCCTCCCTCTTGGCATCCATGTGCAGCAACTTCATAAAGTGCAGGCATTTTTACTAGGGATCACATCTATTAGTCTCTCCTAGGCAACCTAGGAGACAACAATTCCTGTGCTCTAGGATAAAAATGGGAAATAGGGGTGGATCAAAGTGGATTTTCATTTATTTTGCTCTCTCAGATAAGAGCCTGAACACAGAACACAGGCTCTTGGGTGAAATGGGCACATTAAGGCTGTGGAATGATTTCATCAGCACTCAAGAGGACTCACACCTAGGGCAACTGTTAGAGGAGATGAGCTGGTGAACCTGGCACAACACAGCAGCCTACACAACCTGTCCCCTGCCTTCATCTGTTACCTCCAGGCTCTAGCCTGCTCTGCTGCTGTTGTCCACCATCTCAAGTAGCTCAGCTTAGACAACACATCACATCCTACCCTGAGAAATCCTCTCTCTCTGGTGAGCACAAAGGAAAAAGTCTTGCTGAAAATCTTCACCTGGAAAAAGAGTACAACTGCAAGGAGAGGTTCACTCCAGCAGGAGTTACAGCTCATCCTTCTCTGAGTACCACAGCAGGGCCAGAATTCATCCCTCCCCAGCCACACATCTCATTGTCACTGCCCACTGCAGCCTCACAGCACCTCTTTGGCTCAACATCTCCTCCCCAGTGTGGAGGCCAGTGTCATGTCTGCAGAGGCAGAGTACAGTCATACTTAGAAAGAAGAAAACCCTCCTTCTCCTTGTCAAAACCATTGGTAATTCATTTCTTTCCACATTTATCCCACAGTTTGGGGCACCATAACTTGGTTTCCCTCCAAAGTGTCCCAAAGGGGAATCACCACCATGGCCTGATGCTCCAGCTTGGAGAAAGAAAGTTCTGCAGCCCACCAGCACAGGCACCAGCAGGGGCAGAGCAGCCTCTCCAGGAGATCTTGGGGCAGAGGAGGGAGGAGGAAACAGGCTCCAAAGTCTCACCCCTGGCTGGAATTACCATGGCTATGAACACAAAGCAGTGGGATTAGGGAAGCATGTTGTGTGGGATTCAGCTGAAGCTGCACTTATCCATGCTTTTTCCAGCCCCATGGGGGGTTTAACTGCAGAGAACCTATAAAGTTATATTCCCCTGTCCCCCACATCAATTCTCTCTTTTGTCTGTAGCATTCTTTATCCTGGAGACCTCCAAACCCCCCAAAATCAAAGAGCATGTCCAACTGCACATGGCTTTCAGAAAGGAGAGTGAGGAAAGAATGATCTAGGGGAGTCAGCTACTTAGAAAAATTCATTACCATCCTTATGGATTTATTGAGCAGTGGCTAATGACCCTACAGAAGGTAGATGTGATCTGCTGGAAAGATGAGGCTGGCAGGTGCCATTAAGGCTGTGGGAGATGTTAATGACATGCTAAGGAGGATTGTATGTTGCTCAAGACCCAAGAGATGCAAACACTCTCCCTGTTACTGACCTTGGAAAAGTCAATTGATTTGCCATCCTCTAATTCTCCATCTGCTTTTCTCTGTCTGGGTTGCAGCCTCTCCTGGGTAAAGTCTCTTTTCATCACTCTAATCAAGCACCAGCTTACACTGAGGTGCAATTTCATTTTTTTTTCCCCCACCTCTCCTCCAAGGAGAGGAAGAGTTGAGGTGAAATCCTCCACTCCTAATCCTTCATTAACTCATTTCAACTGTGGAGTGTTGTGAGAGCTACAAAAATAGCTTGAGATGTAATTTAATATCTGGAGCAGCACCTTTAAAACTCAATAAACTAAACATTTTTTTCCCCCCCTAAGTTACTCTGCTGTGAAGGATGAACTCCCCCTGCACAGTGTTTCTGCAAGGAGTCCAAACCCAGCTGGAGGGACCTAGGTATAGGGATGGGAAGGATCATCTCTGCTCTAGGACATGGATTGATGTCACTGCCTCAAAAAGAAACAGAAAAGTGGATGTGGTGTTAGGAAAATGAAGACTTGCTCAAACAGCATCATTCCTATTTCCAGCTGCATGGGGCAGCTCCTTCTCTCTGCAGCCCAAGCTGCCATGGTTGTTTTCCTCTTGCCTGGTTCCTCATGTTCACATGCACCTTGCTCCTTGTGGTGGGACACTGGGCCACCAAAACATACTCTAGAGAATTCACCCTTTTCTTTTGCCTTTTCCCTCTTCAAAGCACTCAAATCCTCCTTAAACAACCTTAATTGACAGACTCCTGTCTTTAGGCTACCTTCAGCATTCCTGTAACAAACTACCCTATCAAATGGGCTGTAAAAACCCCAAACCACAAGCTTTTTGACCTCTGCTTACCTTCCTTCAAAGCTTTCATGGAGCAGATGTGGCATTCAGCCATGGCTATGTTCTGGAGAACCCTTCAGCAACCCCATAACCCATCCCATCACACACTGCCATGTTACTGAGGAGCTGAGCTGTGCATCCTGCCAGTAGAAAGTGGCTTTAAACACCTGGAGAAGCTGAGATGGTAGCAAAGTATGGCTTGAGGTTTTGGCACTTCACCTAGTTAGTCACCCCCCAAAAAAATCAGTGTAGAACAGGTGTTTTTGCTGCCCTGCAAACCACCTGGGTGTGGGACTGGCAGCACTGAGATCTGTGTCTGTCTCAGCAGCACCTTTACCCCTAGGAGCCTCAGGCTTTGACACAAAGCACAGACCAAACCTAAAGCCAAGCCCTTCCCCAGCTACCACACTGAGCTGCAGGGTCACAGCAGGGAAGAGCATGCTCCATGAGGCTCAGCTTTGACCCCAGTGCCTACAGCACTCTTCTAGCAGCAAAGCAAAAGCTTTCCTCATTCTTCTGTAGTGTCTTTCCTCCTGGACCTGCCCCATAGCAATTTGACTCTAGCAAGTACCCATTCCTTACACCAGGAGATCTGTAAGGGTTCCTTTCAACCCAAAGCATTCTGTGATCCCCTCAGAAGGAGATGTCCCTCTGCTCACCTTCCCAAGAAGCACTGACACCAACATCTCCACCCTGAGGATGCTCCAGACTTCCCCAGCTGCCCTCACTTTCAAGAAGAGCCACCAGTTTAACCCCAGCTCAGCACACCAGATGGGACTTGATTACAGTCAGCAAGCTCCTCCTCTGAGCTAGGAGCACCCCAGTGACCACCAGTGAGCAGCACAGGTGAAGTGGAAGACAAAATGCCACTGCACTGGGGGTCATTACTGCCACAGATGAAGAATATCTTCATTTTCTTAAGTTTGGGCTTGGTATTTTCAGACATAAATCAAAGATCTTAAAACATGAAGCCATACAGCACCATGAAAGTGCTGCCTCCTGATGGCATCTGCTGCTCTCCACTCAATTCACCTGGGCCTGGTCACCTTTGAGCATTGCTTTTCCCTCCTGAGGAAGGCTTAGTGCAGTGAGGAACAAATGCAGAGACCCAAATCAGTCCCACCTCAGAAGAGGGCCATGAGGTTTGGGGTTTTTTTGTTGGGTTTGATTTCTCTAAAGACACCAGTTCAGACAGCAGCCAGCTCAGGTCATCAGGAGGCTGTGTGACACCACCCTTTTGGCTTTGCTTCTTGGCCTAAGAAAGCCAGAATCAAATCACAAAACCATTCAGGTTGGAAAAGACCTCTAGGATCACCAGGTCCAACCACCATGCCACTAAACCACCTACACCTCCTCCTGTCTTCCCACCCAAACAGCAAGTGTCAAAATCAAGGCCATGAATAAACCTCTATGTGCACAGCCAAAGGATTTACCTCCCAACTCATCCCTGAGGCCAGCTTG
The DNA here is from genome assembly GCA_013399015.1 of Galbula dea. Lineage (NCBI taxonomy): Eukaryota > Metazoa > Chordata > Aves > Piciformes > Galbulidae > Galbula > Galbula dea. The sequence continues at coordinate 66,874 of VWZX01010416.1, forward strand.
GGAAAAGCAGTGTCTTCTAAACAGTCATTGTCTCTAGGAACAGCCAGATCCTCAGCCTGGAACTGCCTTGAACTTAGGTTGAGCCCTACCTCCATCTAGCAGGAGCCTTTCCATCACCTGAGGTTCTCTCTGTAGGCATCAGCCTCCACTCTTGCAGGCTCTGAAGGCACTGAGGCCATCAGGGTTTCTTCCCTGACAGTTCCTTGTCATAGCAGGGTTATAGCTGACAAAATAAATCCCCTGAAGCCAACCTTGCCATTCCTAGTCCTGCAGAATAAGCCACCACCTCTCTGGGCAACCTGGGCCAGGATCTCATCACCCTCAGTGTGAAAAATGTCTTTCTGAGATCCAGTCTAAATCTCCTCTTTTAGTTTCCAACCATCAGCTCTTGTCCTGTCCCAACAGCTCCTGCTCAAAACTCTCTCCCCAGCTTTCTTTAAGCCCTTGAAGTATTGAAAGTTCTCCCTGAAGCCTTCTCTTCTCCAGACTGAACAACCCCAACTCTCTCAGCCTGGCCTCCCAGCAGACAGCTTCCAGCTCTGTGTCCTCCTCTGGCCCTGCTCCCCCAGCTGCATGTCTGTGCAGTGCTGAGGACTCCAGAGCTGGCCCCAGCACTGCAGGAGAGGTCTCACCCCATGCCATCAGAGACCTCAGTGAGCTTGCACTTGCCTTGCTCACCTGCTAAATCCATTGGGGCACACCAGAGATCCTGCACAGCTGCTGGGCATCATTTTCTCTTCCAGGGACTTAGGATATGCCTAGTGGTTGACTCTCATCTTCTTTCCCACCCTCTCCCTGTCAGCACACAGCATGAAGTTTATTGCTGCCTCTGCATAGTTCTTCCTCCTCCCCTTTCAGCCTCCTTGAAGCACTGTCAAGGATGATCCACAACTTACTCACTGCAGCCCAAGGCTTTGCTTCAGAGTGTTGCAGGATTGGACTGGCTCCTCTGCATCCCCCAAGCTCTGGAGCTGCTTGCCAAAGGCTCTTGGAAGTGCTAAAAATGGCCATGCTTCAGGAAGAGAGTGGAGAAACACAGGGGAGAAAGTGATCTAGAAGGGGCCATTAAGTAGGAGTCTGTCACTGCTTACTCAAGAAGTCCCCAGCCTGCAACCTGTTGGGAAAGGGAAGGCTGCACAGTCATTCATAGCATTCCTCAGGCCAAAATTGGGTATTTAGGGAAAAATCAGATATTTTGCTGCCTGCCTACTGTTCATTCATCCTTTCCCATTCATTAGGAGGTCAGTGGCTAAACACCAAGACCTCAAAAAGCCTCCTAAAGCCTGTCTGTGAGCCTGCAAAATATGTGTGTGTAATCCCTGCTGGAATGAGAGGCATGAGGGTAGAGACACACAGACCCTTCCATGAGCAACAGGAGAAGTTCTGCCTTCACTAAGCAGGCCCAAAGCTGGTGCCTTGGCCAAAGCTCAGCCCTCTGTTCAATCTCTCTTGCTTGCAACTTGCAAGGGGTTGCAAAGCTGAGTTACTCAGCTCCTGCACTTCCAATGCAGAGCTGCAGCAGCAGCTGCTTCTGGTAGCACTTCCAACATCCAGATCTTTGCTCTTCTGAACCCACAGAGACACTGCAACAGGTTGCCCAGAGTAGCTGTGGATGTTCCAGCCCTGGAATTCTTCCAGGTCAAGTTGGAGAGGGCTCTGAGCAACCTGATCTAGTTGCAAATGTCACTCCTCAGTGCAGGAAGGTTGGAACTAGATGATCTTTAAGGTCCCTTCCAACCTGGACCATTCTAATGAGTCTATGTCTGAGGAGGTACCTTCAGGGACTTCTGCTGTGCTGAGGGTCAGCCTCCAGCAGCAAACCATGTCATGAAAGTAGTCAGGTCATTGCTCTCAGGTAGCTTTGGCCAAGGACCCCTCAATGCCATGAGGCTTCCCATGAACCAGAAGGGAAATGACAGCTGGGACATGCTGATGGCTACTGCCCACTCCCTTCACCACCTCCAGTTTAGGATCTGTGGGATGATAGTTTCCTCTGGAAGGACAGGCCAGAGGTTGAGTATCCTTAATCCAACCTCCAAAGGGATGGCTTCTCTTGGATAGAGACCTAAGTAAGGTCCAGCTGAAGAAGGGTAGGAAGATAGAGATGGATCTGATAGCACAAGAAGGTTTGCCAGAAGCCCACCATGTCCCCATTAAAGTGCTTCTGCCTCCTTACAGATGTAGCATGGTGATGCCTGTCTCAGCTCACAGTGTCTCCTGACTTACAGGTCCTGCCTCACACCCAACTGACACACTCTGAGTTCAGATTTCTGGCTGCTCATCATTTCCACAGTGCTCCTGGAGCAGACCCTACAAAGCTGCAGCTGCTCTCTCCCACAGTGCTGTTTTCAATCCACACACTGCTCTGCAGCTTTGGGAGAACAGCTTGGACCTGATTCAAGGGCAGAGACACTCAAGCAGCATTGGGGTGGGAAGAGCTTGCAGCAGATCATAGAATCATGGAAGAGAATCACAGACTGAGTTGAGTGGGAAGGGACCTGTCAAGGTCACCTGGTCCAACCCCCTGCAGTCAGAAAGGACATCTGCAACTAGAGCAGGGTGCTCAGAGACCCAAACAACCTGTCCAGGAATGTTTCCAGGGATGAATGGGACATCTCCCACCTCTCTGGGCAACCTGGGACAGGCTCTCACTACCCTCAGTGTGAAGAATTTTCTCCTTATATCCAGTCTAAATCTCCCTCTTTTAGTTTCAGGCCATCAGCCCTTGTCCTGTCTCAACAAGCCCTGCTCAAAACTCTGTCCCCAGCTCTCTTCTAGGCTCCTTGAAGTTCTGAAAGGCTGCAAGATCTCCCTGGAGCCTTCTCTTCTCCAGGCTGAACAACCCCAGCTCTCTCCATCCTCATGACTTGGGATGCAGGCTGTGAAATCAGTGGTACAGGAGCCAGAAGTCTGCTCCTCAGTGACATTACAGCCCCTTTAAGCCAGGCAGGGAGCAGGGTTGGGTCTGAATGCCCTCATCCTTCTCCTCATTTACACCATGAAAGGCAACAAACCTCACTTAGCTATTTCCTACACCACCAACTGAATCAGCCTCTTGGAGATCCCCCAGCTTGATTGCTTGTCTGGGATGCCTTCAAGACTCCAGGCAACAGGAGAGCTCCATGAACACCCAGCTGAGGAGTGCTTGACTCAGCAGAAAGGCTTCAAAGCAACCTTCTTCTTCTGCCAGTGATGCCTCCTGAGCTGCTGTAAGAGCTCAGTGACAGCTGCTCCATGCCATGGGATGCTCTCCCTGAGGCTGCAGACAACCCTGAGCAAGGGGCAGGTGATGGAGCTGAGGGAAACTCATGGCTGTACCCAGCTCCAGCTTGGGATTTCAATACCATGTGGGACAAGAAAGAATTTCTCATCACTTAGATGACTTCAGAAAGTGATATCACAGAGGCTAAGTCTAGAGCACATGGCTAAAATAATAACTCCATGTGGCTCCCAGGCTGGGAAGTGTGGATGTGCTTCAGTTTAAATAGCTTCAGAAGCCTGCTGGGGTGGAAAACAAATGCCAGGCTTAAATGTGTGTGGAGTGGGGAGAGCCTGTCAGCATCCCACCCCATGGAGCCCTGAGATGAGACCCACACCCAGGCATCATCTCACCCAGAAAACAATTGGCTCTTTGTCTGACAGCTATTATTGGGAAAGGAATTCCAGTATTTGGGACTTGATGGGGTTGGGGTTGGTTGCATTTTTTGGTTGGGGATTTTCTTTTAATTATTTTGATTTTTTGGGTTGGTTTGGGGTTGTTTTTTTTTTTCTCTTCAGAACAAGGTCTAGGGAAGGGAAAACAACTTCACAAGTTTCCTGCACAGCAAACCTCCCATTTCAGAGGATGTGGAGAAAATCCTGCCCTTTGCCTGTCTTCCTTAACTTCTCCATCTTGCTCCTTCCCAGCCATGATTCAGGGATGTGAGTGGCACCACTTCCCATCCTTATGATTTCTGCTTACTGAAGACAAAGTCTTATTCAGGAGAAAGAAATCTCTCTTGCTTACAGTGCCTATCAAAACAGAGCCTCCTAACCTATTGTAATGTAAACTACCACAAGAGCTCACCAAATGTTATCATTTACTACAAGTAATACAAAGTCATGTTTATAGCATTGGAATGCTGAGAGCTTCCCTTTACCCACCCCTGATAAAGCTTCTATAATCTCATTTTTAAGGTGGATGGAAATGACAGGATCTGGGACAGGTCCAGTCACAGCTGGGATTTCCAAACCCTGTTCCCTACAGCCAGAGATTTGTTTTCCTCCCCAAATCTGAACTCTGTGGGATGCTACACACCCAGCAAAGATCAGATCTCCATCAGCAGCTCCACAGTGGTTTCAACTATCTCCCCATCTCCAGAGCATCCCAGGAGGGAAGCACCCATCCCTTTGGCTCTGGCTGTTCCCTCTGGATGCTCCTTTGCTGCATCTCTCTTTGCAAAGCAAATTTCAGGCACACAAGCAGAACTGGGAGTGCAGTAAGCCATAGACCCAGGGGGTCAGCACTGAGCCTCCCTAGTCCAACTGGGATCAGAGTGGCACATCTGGGTACCAAGCTCTCCATCACTGTGGTCCAGCAAACACCTTTGCCACACAGCCCCCATAGTGCTGCCACCCTATTTTTGCAGCAAAGTACAATGGATTTGATTTTAGGTTCAACAAGGCCAAGTGCTGGGTCCTACACTTGGGTCACAACAACCCCATGTAATGCTCCAGGCCTGGGGCAGAGTGGCTGGAAAGCTATCAGGCAGAGAAGGACCTGGGAGTGTTGGTTGACAGCAGCTGAAGATGAGGCAGCAGTGTGGCCAGATGGCCAAGAAGGCCAACAGCATCCTGGCTTGGAGCAGCACTAGGGTGGCAGCAGGGCTAGAACAGGGATTGTCCTCCTGGGCTGGGCACTGGGGAGGCCACAGCTCCAATCCTGGGCTCAGCTTTGGGCTCCTCACTCCAAGAAGGACATGGAGGTGCTGGAATGTGGGCAGAGAAGGGCAAAGTAGTTGGGGAAGGGTCTAGAGCACAAGTGTTGTGAGGAGCAGCTGAGGGAACTGGGCTTGGTTAGGCTGGAGAAGAGGAGGCTCAGGGGAGACCTTCTCACTCTCTGCACCTCCCTGAGAGGAGGCTGGAGCCAGGTGGGGGTTGGTTTCTTCTCCCAGGTTACCAGTGATAGGAGAAGAGGAAACAGCCTCAAATTGCATCAGGGAGGTTTAGATTGGATATTAGGAACAATTTCTTCACTGCAAGAGTTGTCAGGCATTGGCCCAGGCTGCCCAGACCACTGGTGGAGTCACCATCCCTGGAGGGGTTCAAAAACCATCTAGATGTGGTCCTTAGGGCCATGGTTTAGTGGCAGGGTGGTGATAGGTTGCTGGTTGGACTTGATGATCCTAGAGGTCTCTTCCCACCTTAATGCTTCTATGATTCTCTACACCCTGCCCCCAAAACCCTTCCCCCCATCTTTGAGGAACAGGGCAGCATGGGTGCAGGAGGAGACATTAATCTGCAGCAGGGGCAGAGGGAGGAGGATTAGTCAGGTCAGTGATGAAAGGCTGCTGGCAGCACACACAGGGAAAACCCAGGGCTCAAGGACAAGATGCAGTTAGTCCTCCTTAAAGGCTGTGGCAGCTCTGAAATGCTGCATCCTTGGGCTGGGAGCATTTTCTGGGACCATAAACAAGCTGGCTGTGTCAGGCTAAATATAGTGCAGCCTGGGTTGCCTTCGTGCTGCCTGTGCCATCTCAATTACTTGGGTTTATTTTGTTATGTATTTTAATGTTTATTTCTTTTCCCCCTTCAGGGAAGGCTATGACTAAGAGAAATCCACACTCCAAGGGATCTCAGAAGATGGAGGCCCTAGTCCAAATGCAGGAGGTGAATAGATGTAGTTTGCAGAGCTGGGGGCCTGTCCAAAATATTCCTCACCCTCCTCCTGTCTTCTCCTCCTCTCCTTGGCAGTATCCAAAATAAGCCTATAGTAAGGACAGCCACAAATGCAGCAGCAACACATTAATTGAGGTCCTGATTTAAAGTCACAGAGCTCCCAAGGTGATGATAAACACCTCCCTGGACCAGGGTTGGGGAGCAGGCAGTTCCTGCCATCCCCTCCCATAGCACCTTGACTGGGGCTGTCTCAGCAAGAGCAAAGCAAAGGCAAAAATGGATGCATTTAGCTCTCTGTTTGGGTNCCTCTACTTGCCAGCAGACAGCAAGATGTGTGACCCTCCAAGCTATTACATAACACAGCTTTAAAGCAGGGATTTACATTATTATGATGATTATTCTTCGTTTTCCTTCTCTTTACTGCTTTCCCCTGGAGCCGCAGGATCTGCCGGCTGCCTCCCCAAGGATTACTCAGCACAAATCGGCCATAAACAACATCCTCCTCCCCCCCCCCCCCGCNAAAACCATCTAGATGTGGTCCTTAGGGCCATGGTTTAGTGGCAGGGTGGTGCTAGGTTGCTGGTTGGACTTGATGATCCTAGAGGTCTCTTCCCACCTTAATGCTTCTATGATTCTCTACACCCTGCCCCCAAAACCCTTCCCCCCATCTTTGAGGAACAGGGCAGCATGGGTGCAGGAGGAGACATTAATCTGCAGCAGGGGCAGAGGGAGGAGGATTAGTCAGGTCAGTGATGAAAGGCTGCTGGCAGCACACACAGGGAAAACCCAGGGCTCAAGGACAAGATGCAGTTAGTCCTCCTTAAAGGCTGTGGCAGCTCTGAAATGCTGCATCCTTGGGCTGGGAGCATTTTCTGGGACCATAAACAAGCTGGCTGTGTCAGGCTAAATATAGTGCAGCCTGGGTTGCCTTCGTGCTGCCTGTGCCATCTCAATTACTTGGGTTTATTTTGTTATGTATTTTAATGTTTATTTCTTTTCCCCCTTCAGGGAAGGCTATGACTAAGAGAAATCCACACTCCAAGGGATCTCAGAAGATGGAGGCCCTAGTCCAAATGCAGGAGGTGAATAGATGTAGTTTGCAGAGCTGGGGGCCTGTCCAAAATATTCCTCACCCTCCTCCTGTCTTCTCCTCCTCTCCTTGGCAGTATCCAAAATAAGCCTATAGTAAGGACAGCCACAAATGCAGCAGCAAGACATTAAGAGAGGTCCTGATTTAAAGTCACAGAGCTCCCAAGGTGATGATAAACACCTCCCTGGACCAGGGTTGGGGAGCAGGCAGTTCCTGCCATCCCCTCCCATAGCACCTTGACTGGGGCTGTCTCAGCAAGAGCAAAGCAAAGGCAAAAATGGATGCATTTAGCTCTCTGTTTGGGTTTCCCCCCCCCCCTCCTTTCTGGCCTGAAGTAGAGATTTTAAAGGGAAGGGAGCTCTGTGTTTATCTCAGCATAAAAAAACTGGGGGGGAACTGGGTGTTGAAGGTCAGCTTCCCAGTGGCTGAGCAGCAAAAGGCTGGATGTCAGTATTTCCTAGCAGCGTTTCTATAGTCACACATCCACCCTGGGGGAAGGAGAGTTGTGTTCAGCTCTAAGCTACAAGAGATGAGCTAAGCACAGATAGAAGCCTGACCAAAAAAACCCCACTTTGTTGGGGTTTTTTTTGGTCCCCCAAAGTCAGGTGCCCCAAATGGCTTTCACACAGTCCTAACACATGCCC
>VWZX01010416.1:74506-92202 GCA_013399015.1 Galbula dea
CCTTCTGCCTTTGCCGCTCGTCATCCGGTAGCGGTCACGGGGCACGGGGCAAGGATGGCCATGGGTTGGGGAAGCTGCTGCCTGCCTGGGGACTGCTGTGCTGTTGGCTTCTCCCTGGGATTACACAGACTCAGGGAAGGATGAGGATGAAGGCAGACATCTCACATCTGCTAAAATGTGGCANAGGTTGAATCCTTGGGATGGACCCAGCAGGGATGTGTCACATCAAAGCTTTGCAGAGCTGGGAATGGGGCAACTTCCTGGCTGAGGTCCTTCCCTGGGGCAGGTCAACACTACCTGAGGCTATGCACATGCTATTCGTTGCCCAAAAATCTTTCTCACAGCATAACTACAATGAGGTTAGAAACTGCCAGTGCCATCTCTGCCAAGCAGCCACTGGAAATCAGAGCCCTGGGGCTGCTTAGCCTGGAGAAGAGCAGCCCCACAGGGGAGCTGCTCAATGCTCAGCAAGAGCTCAAGGACAGAAGGCAAGAGACTGGGGCCAGGCTCTGTTCAGTGGTGCCCAGGGACAGGCCAAGGGGCACTGGGCACACACTGGAAGCCAGGAGGTTCCAGCTGAACAGGAGGAGAAACTTGTTTGGTGTGAGGGTGTTGGAGCCCTGGCCCAGGCTGCCCAGAGAGGCTGTGGAGTCTCCTTGTGTGGAGAGAGTCCCAAGGCAGCTGGAGGTGACCCTGGGCAAGCTGCTGTGGGTGCCCCTGCTGGAGCAGGGGGGTTGGACTGGATGACCCCCAGATGTCCCTTCCAGCCCCCACCATGGTGGGATTCTGTAATTCCAGTCACCTTCCTTGGGTACTCCCTATCCCCATCATCCCAGAAGCTTTAAGCTCTCCACACAATGCCCAGGGGAAGCCAAGCAGCATAATGACCGACGGGGAAATGATGGAGCTGTTCAAGGCACAGGTCCCTGGAGGCAGATACATGAAAGGTAAAATAGCTGGGCTGTAAATAAGCAGTGTGGAGTTCAGAAAGCAAATAAAGAATAATATACCCCAAATCTGACATGAAGAGATGGATATGGGAAGAACCTCCTGGCTGGGACAGCTGGAGACATCCCAGTGAGTGTAGGGATGGGGACACTGACCCTTGTGCCACCCCAGCTGCCCTGTTGGCACTTGGAGAAAGCCAAGGCTTTGGTCTCAGCTTGGTTTTGGCACTCCTCACTTACTCCTCTGCTTTTTGACCTCCAGACTTTTGGGGTTAGTTCATTTTCTAGCTCATGTAGCTCTTTTTCCTCCTAGTACTTACCTGACTTTGCACCCTCAGATGGAGTTGCATAGAGGCATCAATCCCTTCTCTGCCTCTGGATTGCCACCACCCTGAATGCCAGCATCACCCACACCTCTCCTGTTGGGTTCAGCTCCTTTGCCCATGGATGCTGAGGCCAACAGAATCACACACTGTTGGAAGGGACCTCTGGAGATCATTGAGTCCAACCCTTGACTCTGTCTCTGCTGTCTCACCTCCAGCAGTGCCCTCACTGCTTATCATCCCATTTTTACTTCTCCTAATCATTGCTGAGTCTCTGCTTACTCCAAACAGGAGACCAAGGGCCCTGAGCTGCTGTTTGGGAATTAAAGCAAAAAGCAAAAACTGCTTGGATCTGCAAGGCAGCAGTGCTGGCCAGGGGCACTCCAGCTTATGGCTTTTAATACTCTCTCCCCAAATACATGTGATGGATTACACAGGGCACAGGCAATAGCCAGAGCCTTGCTGTTCCTAATGCTCTCCATGGCTTTTACTGGAGGAAGGTAAATAGGAAAACAAAAAAAACCACTTTAAATGCAACAAGGATGCAACCTAGGAAGGTTGCAACCAGCTTTATCTACACTGTCAGAACTGGCCTTTGAACCAGTATTTGGGATTATATCAGATAAAGGAGTTGGCTGTAAGGCAGGAACCAAACAGCAGTATTGTGCCCAAGCCTATTGAAGCTGGGAGAGGGTCTAGAGCACAAGTGTTGTGAGGAGCAGCTGAGGGAACTGGGCTTGGGTAGCCTGGAGAAGAGGAGGCTCAGGGGAGACCTTCTTACTCTCTGCAGTTCCCTGAAAGGAGGTTGGAGCCAGGTTGGTGTTGGTCTCTTCTCCCAAGGAACAAGTGACAGGAGAAGAGGAAACAGCCTCAAATTGCATCAGGGAGGTTTAGATTGGATGTTAGAAACAATTTCTTCACTGCAAGAGTTGTCAGGCATTGGCCCAGGCTGCCCAGACCACTGGTGGAGTCACCATCTCTGGAGAGGTTGAAAAGCCCTGGAGATGTGGTGCTGAGGGCCATGGTTTAGTGGTGACCTAGCAGTGTTAGGTTACTGGTTGGACTCAATGATCTTGAAGGTCTTTTCCAACCAAAACAATTCCATGATTCTGTGATTCTGCACTTTTCTCCTGGGTTCAAATGGGGATGCTCTTGACTCCTCTTCTTACCCTGCTCCTCTTCCTCCTCAGCTCCTACAAAGAAACCCCAGGTCAAAAATGACCAGCTACCTGCAGGCACATCCCAGATCCTGAGTGCAGAGCAAGTGCTGCTGCAGAGCCCAGCTTTCAGCAGAGATCAGGTACAACTCCCACACAAACACTGCCAGCACAGGGATAAGCAGCAGAAAAGATTTATTTACACCTTTTGAGCAGTAACACAGCTGCAGCCATTCACCAGGAAGAAATTCCAGGGAAGAAAACTCAGCATGACATGTCAAGGGTGCCCCAAGAATGAGAAGATTCTCCTGTGCCAGCACACAGTTATCTTGGGTCAGTACAAAATTGCTGTCACTTTAGAAAAGGCATGAGAGTCACAGTAAAGTTCCCAAGGAGAGCACAGCAGGGAGGGAAGGTGATGGACAAGAATCACTCCAGCACCTCCTCCCTGCTGGTATTTTGGTCCATGAAAATGCACTGTAGGACAACTCTGGTAGAAGAAAACTCTATCCCAAAGGCTTGATGCATGCACAGTTGTGGGATTTCTACATCTACTCTAGGGCCTAAAGCCTTTAAAACAAGTGCTGGGGGTGGCCCTCCTGGGCCAAAGTCATCTGCAAGCCCTGTCCTGCTGCTGGGTGCTGCAGGGGGCAAGGGAGCAAGGGGCAAATGCCTTCTCTGCAGGAGGCTTTTTGCAGCAGGGAAGGATAAGACACAAGAGCTAGGCAAGGGACAGCAGGGAGCAGCACCCCCTGCCTAACACTTGGCCCTGGTAGAGCCACCCACCATGGCCAAGCTGCTTTGATAGCCTAAAAAAATTCCTCCATCACTTCCTCCCCTCCTGCCCACCACTGTCAGAAAGAAAACAGCACACATATTTTGGCTATTTCTAGATTGGAGTTTAAAAACAGCCCAGACCTTCATCTGAAGGTCATGGGAAATGCTAAAATCTTTCTTAAATAAGATTTCCTTGCAGGGTGGAAGATTTGTGTCCTCCCAGCCCAGGAGTTCCCAGGGACAGCAGAAAAACCTGAGTCCCTCTGCTCCCACCTGGGAAATTCTCATCCAGAGTGGGATGCATCATGGCTTTCACCAAAGCAGGCAGCAGGTGGGCAGAGATCTTGCTCAGCAGATGCCCAACAGCTTCTGGCTCCATTTGCACCAGGGCAAAGCTGCCTCTGGTGGTGAGTGCAAACATCAGGGGGTTTTGGGATGCAGGATCCTGGGGATGTGCTGAAGTTGGGCACATGGAGCCTGTGCATCCCTGAAAAAGCCTGTCAGCACTCCTTACCCCTGCCTCAGGACCACTCTCCAAGCACAAATAAAAGCAGCAGCAGCATTTCAGCCACAGCAACTTGCCCAGGCTGCTTTCATAAATCAAACAGGTGTCAGGGACTGACAGCATTCCTGCCCTCCACCCACAGCAGACTGGAGCATGTTCTGCCAACACAAGCAGCTTGGTGCTTGAGTTGCCCAAAGTTGATGCTCAAATTCAGCACTTCTGGTTTGAAACCTTTAAAAATACACAATTATTAATTGTTTTTCCTTAAATATATAGTCTATAAAATAAGGCAACTGAAGGAGACAAGAAGAAATGTCCCCATTGCTTAGGTACTGCTTCCTACCACCAAAGGGGGTTACAGTACTTCCAGTTGAAAGCCACCTGGCCACAAAGCTCCTGCACAGGAGAAGAGGAGAAAGATGCTCAGATGATACTGGAAACCTGGGGGAAATGCCCAGAGCACAGCCCTCAGCAGTCCCTGCATGCCTCCCAAGGAAGGGAAGGCTCTCATCCCCCTCAGAGCTTCCTGAGGAAGGAGCCTCTTCTGGCAGGGATGCTGCAGCCACTCAGGGAACTCCCCATCTCCAAGGGACCTTGGGGAAGTGCAGAAGACAGAATGATTTGATTTCTCCCTAGATCTGAAGCACACATGAAAAGACATCTTTGGGAGAGGCTCTTAGGACTGTATCTTGTAGTATGAAAAGCTAGAAACAAGGTGGGCACAAAGAGGTGCAGCTCAGCCCCAGCACAGATGCTGCTCAGTGTCACAGAACCTCATGAGCACTTGGGTGTGCAGCAGCTTCTCTAACAGGGATTTCATGTCTCTCTGTGGAAGAAGCACTGGTTTACCTCCAATGTTTCCCTTCCTGCTGGAAACATGACCTTCACATCTCTGAGCTTTGTGGTGTGCACCTTTTCCAGGTAGCTCACCAATTCCCACTGGGCTAAGTCTTTGCTTTTTAGAGCTTTATTTCTCTGAGAAATAAATGTAATAGAAAATAATTTATAGGAAGGAAAAAGAAAAACCAACAACAAAACCCCAACTCTAAGCTCATCTGCTGGAAATGGCAGTGTGGAGTAACAGGATGGCACAGTGTCACCTCAACCAGAGACTGGGCTTTGTATGGAGGTGGCCAGGACATCCAGGAAAGCCTGGGATGATCATCAGCCAGGTTTGCATCACTCATCTGTGTGTGTGTGTGTGAGTGTACTGGGAGCACAGGCAGGAATACATTATAGCCTCAAAAGAGAAAAGAAAAAACCCTTATTCTAGCAGACTTGACCTTATAAACAAAGATCTTTTCACCCTGACCCTGGCTAGAACCATGGATCCACCAGTGTCACCCAGTGACACGTGGGGAAGAGACTTTAGACACCACACGGTCTGAGCACAGCCCCAGAAGGGTGCAGAGAAACCAAATCCATGATCCCATGAACTCTTGGTCCTTGGCACAAACTGTTTAGTTCTCCTCATCTGAGAGGAGAGGTGGAATCTTGCTGGACAGGAGGGTGTAGACATATGGCCAGATCTTGTTGGTCTCTGTCCCCGAGAAGGAGTGGAGGATGCCTCGGCTCCTGGAAGAGAGATGAGAGGAGAAGTCAGCACCAGCCCTTCCTGAGGACAAGGGGATTTACTAGCTGGGGTTTGTACTGCTGTTGGGCATCCATCACCTCTGTAAACCAGACAGGCTTCCCACCCTGAGCAGCAGAGCTGGGGGGCAGAAGGGATCTGCAAGTGCCTCCTGACAGAGCCAGAAAAATCCCTCCCGTTGCCAGCACCAGCAAAGCCTTTGCAGAGCCCAGCAAGAGAAAGAGGAGCTGTGAATTCCTTTACATCAGCCTCCTGTCTCCAAACAGGTCCAGGGCTTGGCTGCAAGGAAGGGCTGAGCTTTCTGCTGCTGAGAGCAGTGATCTACTCCCCCAAAATCTATGTGGGGTCGTGCTGGGGTTCCTTAGGCTGTTGGGATGAGGGCATGCATGAGACTGGCTGGTGAGAAGAGCACTCCTGCCTGGTTTTATGGGCATGCCATGCTTTCTTGGCATGATCCAACTCACTTGTACAGCTCTATCACTGGCTTTGCAGCATCTTTGTATTTTCTGAGCCTGGCAGCAACAGCCTCGGGTCTGTCATCCTCACGTTGGACCAGGGGCTCCCCTGTCAGGTCATCAACACCCTGTGGGAAGGCAGTTAACAGAAATCCCATTTTCCTGATTAATATTAACAGGCTGGCTCCTGAAGGGAAAAGCTCTCTGGTGCTCAGTGCTTCCTACCCAGGGTTTCTTCTTCAGTTATGGAATCATGGAATCATAGAGTGGTTTAGGTAGGAAGGGACCTTAAAAGGTCATCTAGTTCCAACTCCCCCACCATGGGCAGGGATATCTTCAACTAGAGCAGGTTGCTCAGAGACCCAAACAACCTGAGCTGGGATGGTTCCAGGGATGGGACATCTCCCACCTCTCTGGGCAACCTGGGCCAGGTTCTCACCACCCTCACTGTAAAAAATTTCTTCCTTCTCTCTAGTCTAAATCTCCTCTTTTAGCTTCAGACCATCAGCCCTTGTTCTGTCCCAACAGGCCCTGCTCAAAACTCTGTCCCCACCTTTCTTCTAAGCCCCTTGAAGTAACTGAAGGCTGCAAGAAGTTCTCCCTGGAGCCTTCTCTTCTCCAGCCTCAACAACCCCAACTCTCCCAGCAGAGAGCTTCCAGCCCTCAGATCATTTCTGTGTCCCCTCTGGCCCTGCTCCCCCAGCTCCATGTCTCTGCAGTGCTGAGGACTCCAGAGCTGGCCCCAGCACTGCAGCTGAGGTCTCCCCAGGGCAGAGGCAGAGTGCTCAGCCAGAGGAAGGCTTCTCTGATCCTCTCCTCCTGTGAACTGCTCCCAGCTGACACCATCAGGATGCCCCAGGCTCTTACCTGGACCTGGGGAGGGTTGAAGTCCATGTTGTAGACCCTGCCACTAGCAGGGTGGATCCAGCGAGCGCTCAGGCGATCCTTCAGCGTCTCAAAGGGGATGTTCAAGCTGATCACCAGGTCTAGCTCACAGATCCTGTCCAAGGCCTCAGCTTGCCCTAAAGTCCGAGGGAAACCTGTGCAGACACCCCAAAAGAAAGGGGCTCTCCTAAGAAGCAGGAAGGCAGTGATGGAGCTGCAAAAGCACCGTGTCTCCTTGTGGCAGCAGGAGCGGTGTGAAGACAAGCAGCCACCATATGGCTAGAAGAAAAAATAGCTCACAGCTCCTCCAGCACCAACTCCTGAAATACAACCCATGGGGCACCCTGGGCTTATCTTTTCCTGCAAAGTCCTGTCTGGTGTAGGGCTGGAGGCAAGGAAGAGGCCACAAGCAGCACCTAAATGCTGGGATTCCAAAGGAAAACCTGAAGGAACCGAAATGCTGGGCAGAGATGAGGAACACACTGCTGCTTTACATGGAGGGCAGCAAGGATTCTGCAGTAAAATGGCTTGTGGAGTCACCACCCATCTCTCTGAAACCTCCAGCTTCTGAAGGTACTGGTGGTGCCTTTTGTTTGAGAAAGCCAGCAACTAGCTGGGAGCATCTGCTCTTGTCACCAGACCACAAGCAGAGGTGACTCAAACCCAGCTAGATACCATCCTGGGCAACCTGCTCTAGGTGAACCTGCTCTGACAGGAGGGTTGGACTAGATGATCTCCAGAGGTGCCTTCTAAACCCTCACATGCTGTGATTCTATGACTCTGAGCTCATCCTCTCTCCTGCTGGCAATATCCTTTTTTGGGTTTCTTTTTTTTAACCTTTTTTTCATTTTTTTAACCTTTTTTGACACCCATAAACCCCCCTTGAGTCCTCCCAGAGACAGTGCTATGAGCCAAGAGCTTGTCAGGACATTGGCCCAGGGAATGAAGGAGAAGGAATACCTTTGGTCTGTCTTATCAAGTGAGGTCAGTCTGTTCTTTCTGTTATCCCTTCAAATAAATACAGTGCTGCTGGAGTGGGGCTCTGACTGCAGCCCCCACTCAGCTGAATTGCCCCCAAAATGAGGAGGAGGAGGAAGGAAACAGCAGAGGGCTGCCAGCATCACTGCTGCCTGCATTCAGAGCTTAGCTTCAGGGACAGCCATGCCCTTGACCATAAGCAGAGAGCAGCATACAAAGCAGGTAGCTCCCAAAATCCCCATCACCAGCCCACAGCCAAAACTGTTCCATGGCATCCTCAGTAGAACCTAGGGATGCAAAGCTGTGGTGAAAGAGAAGCTGAGGGACATAAATCAACAAGCCTGAGCTGCAAGAAACCTGGGTCTGAGCATGTCAGTGCAAAGCTCCATGAATGTGTTGCAACACCAGAGCTTTGATACCACAAAATATCCCCTTGTTTACACAGCACTTGTTGCTGCAATGTTTGTTCATCACCATGGTCCCTGAAGAATTAAGTGCAATTGTTGTAAGGATAAAGAAATGTTAATGGTGAGGATTCACAGGCATCTTCAAGGCAGCCTGAACCTACAGGGATTGGGGTTGGACTTGATGATCTTTGAGGTCTCTTGCAGCAGGAATGATTCTGTCTCTGACACCACCTTACAATCCCAGGCTGGAGATGCTGTTAGACCTCCTGCTGCCAACATCTGGCCAGACCTCAAGCCCCAGCACAAGCTAACCCTTCTCTGAGGCCACCCAGGGCCATATGGGGAAGAAGCCTGGTTCCACCACCCTCCAGCCCATGACAACAGGCCACAGACTTATTTTAGTTGTAAACCATTTTGTGTTTTCCCTGTCAAGACCCTGAGAGCTCTCCAAAATCACATCAGCCCAGTGTGCTACAGGTTGGAAGGGACCTCTGGGGATCATCTAGTCCAAGTCCTCTGCTAAAGCAGGGTCATCCAAAGCAGGTTGCCCAGGATCACCAACTGGCTCAGTCTTATATCTGTATTCACTGACCCTCCCAAAGAGCTTCAGCAGCCTGGTAAAGGTGAGTTTCTCCCTCTACAATACCCAGAACTGCTCATCCCCAAATGTCACACTTGCCTGTGCCCAACACCACAGGTAAGTGGGACCTGCTGAACCCTGCCCCATCCCCCAGCCAAGCCCCAGAACAGTATCTAGAGCTGCCATCAGCCTTTGCCAGCTCCCAGGTCACTGACAGCAATGCCCCACAGCTACTGCCATGGCCTGAGGGCTGCAGGAGCTCCTGGAGAACCCTCTGCTGTTCCTCACACCACTTGCCTTGCCACTTTGCTCTCAGGTTCTTCTCCACCTGCACCTCAGGTGGCTTTGGGCTTGGGATGAGCACTTCCTTCACATACACATATGGAGGTGTAAGAGGTTTTTCTTGACTTGTCTCCAGCCCTGCTCTGCTCCCTGGCTCTGCTTTATCAACCACCCACCCCCTTTCCCTACCTTTCCCTTTCCTGGGTGGATGCCAAGGGCTCAGCTGGGCTTAGGGCAGAGGAAAGAAACACCCTCAGGTAGCTATCTCTGCTAACAGGTCAGCTCCTGCCTCTCCTCCCACCACCAGCAAAGTCACCTTCTGGTCTGTTCTCTCTGCCAAACCATTAGCAGCAACAATGATGGATCAAAAGAGGGCTGGGATTCTCCCCTCCAGAAGGGATGCTGGCAGCATACTCACCATCAAGCAGCCAGGGCTGGTCTTGTCGTTTCTCCAGCTCTGTCATCATCACATGGGTGATGACGTGGTCTGGCACCAGAAGGCCTCTCTCAAGGTACTGCTTTGCCAAGACACCAACTTCTGTTCAAGAGAAGGAAAGAAAAAACCACCCAAAAGCTAAAAAAAAAACTCCCCAAAGAATGACATTTCTGCTTCCAAACTATTGCTCCCCCTCAAATTCTGCCTGTCCTCCCAAATTGCTCATCCAGGAGTCTTTTGGCAGCAATCCCTCTGCTTGGAGCTGCTGCTCCTGGTAGCCAGAGGCCATGTGGTCCTTTTGGTGTTGGAGAAATGGAAAACAGTGAGCACCAGCCAAGCCCTCATAGCTCTGTGCTGGCACCATCCCTGCCACACCAGACACACAAAGTGACTTTGGTTTTGGAGATTGAGAAGTGGGCCCATGGGAACCTCTATGATCTACATCTGCAAATGCTAGTGCCTTGGAAGAAGTTTTCAGGAAAGCCATGAGGACAAATGATGCATTTAAGCAGAGCTTGCAGATCTGGCAGCATGTGGCTCACAGGCACAAAGTTTCTGTGGACAGCCATCATCAGGAGAAGCTGGGGTCATCAAGAGGCAAGAAGAAGAAACAGCCTCAACTAGCACCAGGGGGAGGTTTAGGCTGGACATGAGGAAAAATTTCTTCCCTGAAAAGCTTGTCAAGGCCTGGCCCAGGCTGCCCAGGGCAGTGGTGGAGTCACCATCCCTGAAGGGACTGAAAAGCCATGGGGATGTGATGCTGAGGAACATGGTTTAGTGATGACTTGGCAGCATTAACAGTTGGACTCCATGATCTTAAAGGCCTTTTCCAACCAAAAGGATTCCATGATTCTATGACCATTTCTAACCAATCTGAAGAGTTGCAATTCACCTTTTGGTGTGCAAACCACAGCAGTAAAGAGGCACCACCAAACCTCAAAGCATCTGTCAAACCACTGCAGAAAGCAGAAGACAACTTCCCATCCAAAGGGCTTTAAGACTGCAGAGCCTTGACTTAAGACACACTCAGAGAACCAAACTATTTCCAAGATCAAACCCTTGAGAAGGTAATTGAGGTGTAACTGCAAGGTAAATAAATATACCTTACCCACATCACTCAGCTAGAGCCAACAGTGCTGGAGGAGAAGCCCAAGATGGTTCTTGCCTGGGTCACACCATGTCTGGATCTACCATCTCATCAGCCTGGCATCACCTGGGCCAGAAGCCAAGGTACTAAGGGTTTATTCTGCTTCTATTTTTCTTGCAGCTGGGCTAGAGGAGGTCTTCAAGGAGAGAAGCAAGGTAACAGTTGCTTCTTACATCACAGTTTGCCTGTGATGTTCTTCTAGCCACATGGGGACACAAAGAAACTCTTTGGAAAATGCAACTCTTCTTTGGCACCATAGAATCCTAGAAGGGTCAGAGTTGGAAGGGACCTTAAAGATCATCTAGCTCCAACCCCCTGCCTGCCAGGGACACCTCCCACTACAGCAGGTTGCCCAGGGCCCCATCAAGCCTTGTCTTAAAAGCTTACAGGGATATGTGTCAAATCTTGATCCTGCCACCAGAAGAGGTCCACTCTCTGTCCTCTTGGACCAGGACCTAACCTACACCTCTTCTGCCCTCTTCTTACAGCAGCTGCAAGAGCATTTGTCAGCAAATGAACAATTTTGCACTCTTTCTAGGGAGGCCAGCACATTTTAGCCCTCCCAAAGCATGAGTCCTCTCTAAAAAAAGCCACAGCATCCTGCATTTGGAGGCAGGCTCTGGTTTTCCAGATGGCAGCAAGATGTCAAACAGGGCAGGCACGTGCACTTGGCCACAGGCTGAATTCCTGAGCTGCAGGAGAGGGTTGGGGTTTTGTGGGTTTTTTTGCAAGATATACACTTTCTGGAGAGAGTTTATCATGGGAGAACAATGACACAGCCTGCACAGATCTCCCCTCACCCCCCTTGGAACCCACATTCCAGGGTGAGGCATGTGCAGGTAACCTCCCAGGGTCCCTATGATCTGGATGCCTGGTAGGAGGATGCCTGTTAGGAAAGCAGAGCAGTTTGGGGCTGCCAGCTGAGCCATGCTTCCCAGTTGGAAACCTGGCTGTGGAATGGGGCAGGCAGCAGGTGCTGATTCACCAGCCTGCAGGGCTGAGTCACCACAGGGATGGAGCCCATGTCTTCCTCCCTCTGCCCACCCTGCTGAGCAGCTCTTTGCTCAGAGCCATGCTGGCTGCCAGGAGCAGAGGAGCAGAAAATACCTTGCTTTTTTTCCTTCTTCTTCTTTTTTGGCCAAGGACAAGCTTTATGGCTGCTCATATGTCACCAGCTCTGCTGGCAGCTCTCTTTCCAGGGGAAACAAAGGCCATGGAGATGGAAATGATACATGATGTCTTCTGCAACCAGCATGGAGACCTGCTAGGGCTTCAGTAATATTGTATCCACCTACATTTCTTAGTATTTATTCACATGGGCTGCACATTGCCACAGGCTCACAGGGAATGCACTTGCTGGCAGGGGGAACTGCTCCTAGAACAAAGCCTGGAGGCAAGGAAAGCTAAAGCTGCAGCAGAAGGTCCTGCTGCCATCCCAAAAAGGGTTGGCCATCAGAGGAACCGGCTGCTGCTCTGTGGGGCTGCTGGAGCCGTGCTGCAAACCAAAAATACCCTGAGTCACAGTTGTGAGGTCCTGGAAGAAAAGCAGAAATTCACAGCTTGGCAGCATGGAGGATGCAGGTTTCCCATGCCCATGGTATGAGGGGCATGGAGGGGGAGAAGGGGAGAGACTTTGCAGCTGCTCAGATTGCAGCAGGACAAGGGGGAATGGATACAAGCTGAAGGAGGGGAGATTTAGACTGGAAATTAGGAGGTTCTTTACCTGGAGGGTGGTGAGGCACTGGAACAGGTTGCCCAGAGAGGTTGTGGCTTCCCCATCCCTGGTTGTGTTCAAGGCCAGGCTGGATGTGGCCCTGGGCAACCTGGTCTAGTAGGAGACATCCCTGCCCATGGCAGTGGGGTTGGAACTAGATGATCTTTAAGGTCCCTTCCAACCTGGGCCACTCCAGGGTTCTGTGGTATAGGTAGGCAGCTCTCCACTGCTGTGCAATGGACAACTCCTGCTGTCAGGGATCCTGCTCCTCTGTGCCCCTGAGAGGACACGTCAGCATGGGGAACATGCACTGGCATGAGGGGAATGCACTACCATGGGGGGTGCTGACTGCTTCCAGCCCCTCCCTCCTCCAAAGCACACATGGCACAGCCATGCTGAGGAGAAGCAGGCATCTGTTTTGCTTGAAGGACTGGCAGAGCTGCTTGGTCATACAATCACAGACTGGGTTGGGTGGAAAATACCTTACAGATCATCTAGTCCAACCCCTCTGCAGTCAGCAGGGACATCTCCAACTACAGCAGGTTGCTCAGAGACCCAAACAACCTGACCTGGAATGGTTACAGGCATGGGACATCTCCCACCTCTCTGGCAACCTGGGACAGGCTCTCACCACTCTCAGAGTGAAATATTTCTTCCTTCTGTTTAGACTAAATCTCTCTCTTTTAGTTTAAAGCCACCACCTTTTGTCCTGTCCCAACAGGCCCTGCTCAAAACTCTCTCCCCATCTTTCTTATGAGCTCCCTTGAAGTACTGACAGGCTGCAGTAAGTTCTCCCTGCAGCCTTCTCTTCTCCAGGCTGAACAACCCCAACCCTCTCAGCCTGGCCTCCCAGCAGAGAGGTTCCAGCCCTTGGATCATGATTGTGGCCTCTGCTGGCCCTGCTCCCCCAGCTCCATGTCTTTCCTGTGCTGACCCTGGCCCCCAACACCTGGAATGCTCTGGAATGCACCATTCCCACACTGCAATCCTGCTCCCACAAGGTTTCTTCAAGGCAGCCTTTATCTCCAATCTTTACATTTGCCATCCCTTTCCCAGCCATCAGCCCCACAGCCCAAACTCCTCCATGCCAGCCCCTCCACTGCAGCACTCCCTAAGCCCAAGGGGAGCAGGATTAGGGTAGTCCTTCCCAAGCAGGGTGGAAGATGCCAGCCCCCCTGTGTGAGGAGCTGGGGTGCACAGCACCTATGCAAGCACCAAAATCCCCATTGCTATGGCCAGGTGCAGACTGAGGTTGCTCTGCAGTTACTCCAGGTAGCAAGGGCTCCCTTAGCTGCTACTCATACTGCCTGAGCTGAGCCAGTTGGTGCTCCCCAGCAGTGCTGAGCTCTGTGTAAAACTTACTCTTGACTCATGGCCTTAATCCCATTAATCTAATGACTGTGGCTTTAATCTGCCCTTTAACACACAGGACTCCAAGCCCTCTGTGGCTTCCCCCTTCGTGACCCTGATCTGCTGCCATCCCTCCTTACCAAAGCATCACTGAGATACAGCCCTGAGGGACAGCTTCTGCCTCCAAGGCCATGAGTGACAAAACAGCCACCCAGGATCTGACAGGCCAGGCTGGAGGAGAGGCTGTTCCTAAACATGGTGCTTGGCAGCCTCCAGATCCTGCCAGATAACCCTGCACTCTCTGCCCTATGGCACAACCTTTGACATCACTTTTATTTAGGCTACAGCAATGAGATCTGGAGTGAAGAGAGAGGAGAAAACCCTGGGGTGGTTAACAGGGCATCAACCACAGCTGTCTGTGCACCAGCACAGTTAAGCTGCAACAACCCTGGCTGTCCAGGGCCAGATAGCACTCTAGTTTTGGGACCCTGAGACCTCTTTCCTGATGCAGACAATGCATTCAGGATCCTTGCTCCCACCCCATCTCTGCCAGCAGGACATCACTTTGGGGAGCCAGAGACTGCTGTGGCCCCAAATTCCAGCCATGACCTTATGGATGGATGGATGGATGCATGGATGGAGAGTGGGATCCATTTCTGGCACCAGGTGAAATCTCTGCAGCCAGAGCATCATTGCTGCTCCCACACATACATGTAGCACCCACCCCATGAAAAACTGAAGGACTGGCAGGTTGCTGGGGCTTAGTGCATGGATCCACCCATGGGGAATGTGGGAAGAAGGACTGATGTGGCTCAGCCACACACAGCCTCATGGTCCCTTTTTTTTGGTGTGTGCTTCCTCTGGTTGAAGCTAACAAATGAAACTTGTCAGGAGGAGTAGACAGGAACCACTTCTGTCTCCAGAAGCCCATTAAAGGGAGCAGTGGGACAGACACATGACCCACATGTCTCTCAGGGGGTGCAGACCCTCAGCCAAAGCCACTTGGAAAAGAAATTAAGTTGTATTACAAATTAACTGCTGAGTCCTGCTAAGAGCCTGGGACACTGCCAACACCGGAGACAATCACCTGGCTACTGGGGCAAAGAAATCACTCACCATCCTCCAGCACCCCTGCCTAGCACCAAAACCAAGTTTCTAAGTCTTCCAAGATCTTGTCAAGGCTTCTTCCTACGGTGGAGCCAGCACTTACTGAGCAAGGGGCTGATTAACAGGCACACACACGGCAGCGGAGGTACCCGTAGGGTCACTGGAGCACAACTTCAAGCACTTCAGCACCAGCTGCAAAGTGAAGTTCTAGTTCCCTGGGACTGCTGACACACCAGCAGTGATGCAGGAATGCTCTCCTTGCTGGGAGGCTCAAGTTTCCTCCAGGAGCTGGAATCCTCCATGCTGTCCTAGCCTGAATGCTGCAGCTGTGGCTACTTGATGTCGTGCAAGGGCAAGCAGGAAAATTCCCTGGGCACTGATGTCTGCATCATGGAATCATGGAATGTTAGAGGTTGGAAGGGACCTCTGGAGATGATCTAGTCCAACCTCTCTGGCAGAGAAGTTTAGATCAGATGGATTTTAGGACAGGAGATAATGGGCACAATCTTGAGCATAGGAAGTTCCATCTAAACATAAGGAGAAACTTCTTTCCTTTGAGGGTGGTGGAGCCCTGGCCCAGGCTGCCCAGAGAAGTGGTGGTGTTTCCATCTCTGGAGACATTCCAAACCCACCTGGACACCATCCTGTGCAACCTGCTGGAGGTGATCCTGCTCTGACAGAGGGGTTGGACTAGATGATGTCCAGAGGTCCCTTCCAACCCCTAACATTGATTCTGTGACCCTGTGATCAATGCCTGCCTGCTGTCCTCAGACCAAGACTACTCTAAAACCACCAGACTGATGGATCGCTTTGGGATGATGCTTCTGTAATGATTCTGTTTGTATCAAAGGGCCTCAGCACCCCCTTAAATGCAGAGCCAGTAGCACAGATAATAAACTCATGAGGAGTTCCACCTAATTTCCCCTGGAGCTGGCACATGGCAGTGCAGTCAGGTAACAGCTTGTCCAAAGCAAACAGCAAAAAAGAAACCAAAAACCCAACCTAGCAAATAGCTGCAGCTTACTGAGAGCTGTAACCAGAAGCTGAGTCAAAGGTGGGACCTGAACATCACCTCATCAGTGCCAAACTGAGGCTGATTTACTTCAGAGGAATGCTAGCCACGTTTCTCAGCGTTGTTTACTTTGGGACACAGAATTTACCCGATGTGCTTTGGGAAACACCTTCAGCTAACTCCATTCCCAGCCCCTTCTTCATTCTCCAGAGCTCTCAGAGAAGCTCTACAGCAAGAGTCTGAACTGAAACCTAACCTGCAGGAGAGACACTCCTTCAGAGTTGGACCATGCAAGCTTTCAGCTGGGCACAGAGCCTCCCCATGCTGTCCCCACTCCAGCACGCTGCACCTCTGCTTGCTTTTCACCCAGGACTTTTGTCCTTCAGCCAAAGCAGTCATCAGGATTTTCCTAGTTTTGAGCCACCCTCCAAAGAAAATATTATTGTCTTTTTTATTTAGAAAATGAAATCAGGATATTTTTTAAGTACCAACCATTGCAATGCTGTTACCAGAGCATGCAGCTCTCCAAAACTTTATCCTCCCCTTTTTTTTTACCTCTCCCTTTTTTGTTACTCTTCTAAAAAGGGCAACCACTTCTAGATTCTCTTAGCTTGTTNCCACCCACCTCCTCCACCTCCCAGCTTTCTGGAAGGGAGGTTCATAAGGAGAGGGGAACACAGTCTAGCACCCCATAACACCCCACTGGCCTTGCCACAGGGGCACCCAGCCACAGCACCCTCTGACCCACACTGATTTTCCCAGCAGGGGTTTCCCCCGTGGACAAACACCCATTCCCAATCCATCTCTCCCACTGTGGGTGTCACCCAGGCACAGTGTGTGTCAGCATTTCAGCCATCTGCTGCCCACCCCCTTAGCAAATTTTACACCATTCCTGTGCAACCACCTGAGGCAGGATGAAGTTATTAATAGCTTGTGACCTGTGTCCCCAGGCACCACCATTAACTGTTTTTGAGGAGCAAGCAGATTATTCATAACAGCTTCTCCCAGGAGAAAACTATCCACAGGGATAACACTATTACACACACAGAGCTCCCCACAGCACCAGAGCCCATTTTTATTAGGCAGCTTCATGAGCACAGGCTGGAGGGCAATGGATAAGCTGTGCTGACCCCATGGAAAGAAAAGAAGCTGCAACGTGTTGGGGAGGGGGGTCCCCCCCATCCTATCACCATCCCAATATCATTCTCATGCATGTCTTCACCTGACAGAGCATCACCTTCTCCATCCTGATGGGATATCCCCCTCCCCATCCTACTACCTCCATCCCGACTCCCCATACTCCTCTCCATCCCGATGGGGCATCCCCATCCCCATATCCCATCCTGATGGGGCACTCCCATCTCGACGGGGCATCCCCTCTCCATCCCGATGGGGTATCCCCATCCTTATCTCCATCCCGATGGGGCATCCCCATGCCCATCCTCACCTCCATCCCGATGGGGCATCTCCACCCCGACGGGGCATCCCCTCTCCACCCCGATGGGGTATTCCCATCCTTATCTCCATCCCGATGGGGCATCCCCATCCTTATTTCGATCCCGACGGGGTATCCCCATCCTTATCTCCATCCCGATGGGGCATCTCCATCCTTATTTCCATCCCGATGGGGCATCCCCATGCCCACCCTCACCTCCATCCCGATGGGACATCCCCATCCCTACCCTGACCCCATCCTATCCCCGTCGAAGAAGCACCCCCCCCACTCCCCTCCGCCTTCTTCCTCCAGCCCGGTGCCCGCCGTTCCCCCGACGACGCATCCCCGCGGGTTACTCACCGCCGCCGCGGCGGAGGTTTTCCCTTAGGAACTGGCCGCTGGAAAGATGCTGGAGCCCAAAACTCCGAGCGATCCTCTCGCACACCGTTCCCTTCCCAGAGCCGGGGGGTCCCAGTACCACCGCCCGCAGTAGCTTGGAGGCCATGGCCGGTTAGCGGAGCCCGGCTAGGGGCAGACAGCCCCGGACCTCCCTTCCACCAACACACCGAGCGGAGCAGATCGGAGCCGATCCACGCCGATCCACTCCG